>CAKAOJ020000005.1:4912500-5277500 GCA_916701645.2 Sebastolobus alascanus
GTTTAATGGTTTTAAATCATTATTCTGAGGCCAAGATCCACTCAATTGCAAAAAATTGTCAATTTAGGAATAACAATTTCAAGCTAAATGGAAGTCAGTGTGCACAAAATGTTTGTCTGGTTTTAAAATATGCCTTCCCTTAATCAGTAAAATTATATTTTTGAAGAACATAGTTAAAAAAATATATATAATTATCAATGGACAATGACATGTACCCCCAATTGGTGAATGACTCAAGTATATCCAGAAGAGAGACAATTAAACAAAATTGATCAACAATAAGCCAAAATAAAACGAGCTAAGCTTTTAGAATCATCAGTAGAATAAAACAACACCAATAAAGCAACGTGGACATGTAAACAATAACAAAACTTCACAGTGGCTGCAGCTATATTACAGCAAAGGAGAGACTGTTGGTACTCACCCATGGTGAAGTCCTCCACAGTCTGCTTCAGGTTCAACTACTCGTTCATCCTCAAAGCAGAATATAACCAGTCGACTCTGCTCCTCTGGTTCTCACTGCGCTCCTCAAACAGCAGAAAGTCTTCACACTTCTCACTGACGCTAAAAGTTCCTGCAGAAGTCAAAGCATGTTAGCGTTTAGCATGTTAGCCAAACCCAGCGTGCCCCCATGCTGTAAAGGTCACAAACATCGGTGCTCACCTCTGCTGCAGCAGGAGTCCTCCTGCTGACACACCCACCTGCAGCTTCTTCTTCTTCGGTGTTTTTTAATGGCGGTTGGCATCCAAAAAGGTTGCATTACCGCCCCCTACTGGGTTGAAAATAACACTCAACTCTCATATCTAATCTACGACGGGGGCCACATTGAGGGAGAAAAAAAAGTTGAGAAAAAAGTCCTAATATTATGAGAATAAAGTCATAACTTTACGAATAAAAAAATTTGTATTATTATGAGAATAAATTAATAATTTTACAAGAAGAAAAGTTGTATTATTATGAGAATAAAGCCATAACTTTACAAGAGAAAAAAGTCCATATTATTATGAGAATAAATTAATAATTTTACAAGCAAAAAGTTGTAATATTATGAGAATAAAGTCATAACTTTACGGGAAAAAAGTCGCAATATTATGAGAATAAAGTCGTAATATTATGAGAATAAATTCATAACTTTACGAGAAGAAAAGTTGTATTATTATGAGAATAAAGCCATAACTTTACAAGAGAAAAAAGTCCATATTATTATGTGAATAAATTAATAATTTTACGAGAAAAAAGTTGTAATATTATGAGAATAAAGTCATAACTTTACGGGGAAAAAGTCGTAATATTATGAGAATAAAGTCATAACTTTACGGGGGAAAAGTCGTAATATTATGAGAATAATCTCATAACTTTACGAGAAAAAAAGTGGGAATATTATGAAAATAAAGTTATAACTTTACGAGAAAAAAGTTGTAAGATTATGAGAATTAAGTCCTAACTTTACGGGGAAAAAAAGTGGTAGTATGAGAATAAAGTTATAACTTTATGAGAAAAAAAAATTAAAAAGAAGAAAAAAGAAGAGAAAAAATAAATAAATAAGAATGTTTTCCCCCACCTCTCATCCCATTCTCTAATAAACTATTCTACTGGTTGAACGTTTAAAACGAATAAAAAGAAAAAGAAATCAGACCTGAGCAGACAAGTATCAAACGCATTCGCTCTCTTTATTATTGGTCCAATATATCCAAAAAAATCATTTGAGGTAAAGATAAATTGCATCAAAACGACACCAATATACAAGCTTATTTATAATTACAACAAGATGCTATTAACATCCAAATGTACAATAAGGACTGAAACGTAAACAGTACACACTGGGGGAGGAACAGAAAAAAAAAAAAAAAAAAAGGCGGAAGCTAGAATCACACGTGCATAAGTCGTCTGACCTTTAACCTTTCAGGCAGGTTTGATTGATCGGGTTTATCCTGCACTGCAAATCAGACTCGCATCGTGTGTGTGAATCTAAGACGGGAGGAAAAGACGGGGACATTTGGCTTAGAAACATTTGATTTGTACATTAAAGAAAAACAATAATTGCGTCTCCCCTTACTCTCCCTTCTTTACCGGCTTGTACAGTGGCGGCCATCATCGTCCCCGTTTGGATATTTAACCTGAATCAGCTTTGCAGACGATGCCTTTCTTAGCATTGCAGAACCGAGCTGACGTCAGACTATTAATTGTCTTTTTTGGCAACTGAAAGAAATTTTTGTTGAATTTGTTTTGACATCTCTGCCAGGGATTGGAGCTACATATATAGTGCAAAAATTAATCAGCAGGCACACAGTATAAGACGGGGGATTTTACAATGGCTATTAGTTAAGAAGAAGTAAATTTATCAGAGAGCTATTGTTGGGGTTCCAATGAGCATCCGAAATAAAAAATAAAACGTTTTGTTCCTCGTATTTTGGTACAAATCTCCGTCGACGATGCGTCATTGTAATCTTCACATACTCGCTGGAAACTCAACAATGATCACCTGCTTCATTTATACAAAAATAGACTCAGCTGTGCCATATAATTCAGCTGTACATCGGGGTGTGTTGGATATACAGTATATTGCCATTAGAGCAAAAAGAAACATCAAATCAAGTCGGAATGATCTCAAAACGAGTTACTTCATCTACAACGGAAAGCAGGAAAGTCTACAGATGCATCGATGCCTCTTTTTTTAAAAACCACTGCCGCGATTCACAGCTGTAAACAAACCGATACCGATCTGATCAAGTATATAAAACACGACTAAAGGGAAAGAGTGATCAAATTCGCTTTTTCTTCCCCATCAGATACATTTTTATTTGTTTTTAATTTTATCATATTTTCTATATTCCCTATTCCTTTGCTCTTTATCGAGTCAATATATTCGAATGTATTTGGGTTGCATTGAACACTAGCGACTAGCTGAAATGTGGACATTAAGCCCCTAGCTGTCTTATTTCTCGTGGTGTTCCAGAGTGCTAATATGAAAACAGAGTTTGAAATGTATAACTTTTAGTCTGGTTTAAAAGGTACCCAGTGGAGTTTTCTTGTAAACAAACAATATATGTTCACATTCAGTTTTTCTTAGCAAAAACTTACTTGCGTTTCTTTGAAATACAAACACAAAAACACTGCTCCGTAGTGCTACTAGTGGTCAAAAACTCTACCGGGTGCTCAGTTTGTGAGGTTTGGATAACCCATTTTTAAAATATCTTTTAATTGTGGTTGCCTGTTCATATAAGTTGTAACGATTAACATGAAAAAGGACGGAAAATATAGAAAATAAGAATAAATTATAGTGGAACTGTTCTTTTAAAGCAGTGGTTTGGGGAAATCTTCTACAGTTTTTGTGAGAGAATCAGACGATACAGATGCTTTGTTTTGATTCCTGAACACCTCTGGCTCTCGGTAGTCGATTTTAAAGGGATAGTTCGAGTGTTTTGAAGTGACGTTTTTATGAGGTATTCATTCACGGTAGGTGTATTACTTACAGTAGATGACGTTCGGCGTGCCACCTGCTTGGAGAAACAGACACACCGGAGCAAAGCAATACAGTGCTGTGGACGGGGACTGCAAGAAAAAAAGAATTTTGCCTCCTAAATGAAGGCTCACCTAAAAAAAAATGTACGCTTTATCTTGCCGTCAGACAGCCCTTTCCATCTCCTTTCAGCTCAGTTCGCCTCCGGAAAATATTCTAAATTATAGCGTACACCTTTTTTTTTGGTGGCTAAAATAATATATTTTTCTGTATTGTTTCACTGTATTGCTTTGCTCCAGTGCCGGTACTCCTGTCTGTTTCTAGATGCTAGGGGCACACCGACCGTTATCTACTGTAGGTAATACACCTACTATGGATAAGTACATCATACAACCCCACTTATAAAACACCCAAACTATTCCTTTAATATTTCGAAAACAAATACAGTAATTTAGCATCAGTGCATCCGTAGTACTGCCTGCAGCGGCTGCCTCGACACTGGACGACCGTGACTCAGAAAGCGTCTCTACGGCTTACTGGCTGCATTCAAAATGCCTAAATAAAACTCGTCTTTGTGTGTCACCTCGCCGACTTCAGGTAGTAAGCGAAACTAGTACAGTAGCTGCCTCGTGCTTTTAAAGCTCAAGGGGAAAACATGAAGGACAAATATTATAAAGACCAGTTTACAAGCAGCCGGTTATTTCTCATCGCTGTCTTAGCACTCGTGTTTGGCTACACTGAGGGGCGGGCTCAGTAATGTGACACCAGCCTATGAAAAACAGGGCAAGGGGCCATTCAAAGACAATCTGACTAAAGGACATTTAAAAAGAAACAATTAAAACACAGGAGCCTCCGAGAGCACACTGAAAATCAAATCAGCACCTTATTTCGGAAAGAAATGAAATTAAAGAAAGGAAGAAACTCTTTATCAAAAAGAAATGATCACATTTTTTTTAGTGCAATGAAATGAACAAAAGTTAAAATCAGTCTTTGTAAATGTGGTTCTGGGAGGATCTCTGCCCTGGTCATCATTTATGAGCTAGCAGTAGGGCTTAGGACGGGGGAAAAAAAAAAAAAAGGAAATTGAAATTAGCCCAGGATATTAGGAAACTCTCAGCACGCTGCATCTGTCTGCCTCTGTCTGCCTGTCTGCCTCTGTGGTTGAAACCTCAGAAATCGCAAAATAAAGCGGGTTCGGCAAAAGGTCGCGCATTGACGTATAAACAGAATCTCTCAGAAGGGATTTTTCCTTTAAGGCATCAGCAACATTTTGAGCCAAAACAAGTGTGACGCAAAAATGCCGTTAGTCGTACGTGCCGCGGAGCTGCTGCATCTGAAAATGTGGAAATAAATGTTTCCCCTGAGTCACAGCTGAGTAGAAGAGCTCACGTTGTCAGACTGCTCAGTCAGAGGGTTTAACAGAATTACTATCCACGTTACTGTGTGTCATTAGAACAAACTTTTAAAGTAAAGGGTGCTCTGACTTGAAGAGCTTTCGCAAAACTCCTTGGAGCGCTGGTTTATCCAATTCTTCAAGTGTTTACATGACACAGCAGAGATTTCCCAGAAGCCTCAGTGCTCTTCCTTTTCCTCTGAAGGCCAGCGGCATCAACATGTTTAAGAAATTCACGAATCCCAACCTGAACCATCGGCTCTAAACTCTGAAATCTTTTCTAATGGTTATTTTGGATCATATCCAGCCTTGGAGACTCACTCTTCTTAAAACAAAACACAAATTTCCTTAATGGGGTGCGGTAATGCCAAATGTTCCCAACGCAGTGCTTGTTTCTTTCAGAAATGTTCCATAAATGAGTGTCACTGTGGCAGAAAACTCAAAAAAAGTTTGACAAAAAAGTTCACATCCGATTGTTTTCATTTGTTTAAAGACCATAAACTACACCTTCAATTCCCTCTGTGTGCTTTTCATTAAGTATATCTGCCTGTTGTGCCATTTAGCATCCTCATCTGAGTTAAAGCCTTTGCTTGAAGAAGAGAGGTGAAATCCCTACAGCAGGTATAAATTATGGCCATGGCAAAAAAAAAAAGTGATAAAGAGAGTGCAACTGTTGAGCCGCCAGAAGATTCAAAAGAATGAAAACTATTATCGTCTCAACCACCAGGCGGTGCTGCTACACTGCACTCAAAACACAAATGTATGACCAAATCTGCTGTTCATCTACGCTTGAAAACAGAAAAATGACCTCCCAACAAAATCCCTTCCCTGATAAAGCTCAACGCTTGTGTCGTCATTGTTAAATGCGTGATCGGATCACTCAGGACGCGTGTTAATGCCAGGTCTGAACAGGACCTTACCGACGTCCAATTTTGACATCTGTCGCTACACCTCCTGCTTTTTCTCCGTCCGTGCGTGCGTTACTTCTGGTTGAACACGTGAAGCTCTGATGCCACAGCTAGTTTGAAGCCTCTGCAAGTTAATTTTCATACTAACAACGGTTGCAGGGAAAATGGGATAACTGTTAATTTTATGAACTTTTGGAAAATGGTCAACAGTAATGTGAAGTATAAGAAAATAAGAGGCATGGTCCTTTAAATTAAGTCTAAGATGTTGGATTTACAGCCACTATGATGAAAGATAATTTCTTGAGACTTGTTTCAGTGTTATATTTTCAGAGGCTTTTACAACCTGACAAGAAACAAAAAAAAAAGTCTTGGGGAAGCTCTGAATACTTCTACATACTTCACGCTCCCACGCAAAATATCAGGATCTTATCTGCAGCGCTGAAGAGTTATCCTTCACATTTGGCTCAATGTGAACACGGAGAGAACAGACAGAAAACAATGCCTCTCTGAGACCGCGGTTAAATAAAACACAAGTAGCATTGGCAACCGACTGTTAATTGGAAATATGAAGTAGAAAAAGTCAATAAGAACAACGACAAAAAAGGAAACAGAGGAAAATGTCTGTACATAGTAGGTCTCTCCTCTTTCCCAGCTGTCCTTGAATGTACCGTTCGTTACCTCCTTTCGCAGGTCAAATCTCCCGAGAGAGACGTCTCCCCTCCGTAAAATCATCTCACAGGAGAAGGGGGGGGGGGGGCAAAGTTCAGCAGTTCAAATCTGCTGCCCGGTTGGTCCTTTTCCTTGGTATGAGAGAGTGTTATACAGAGAGAGAGAGATATAGATAGATAGAGAGCAGAGATGTTTCAGTTCGTCTCGCTCGTTTTGTCCTCAGTCTGTTTGTCCTGGAGGAGAGTTATGAGTGACTCCCACGCTGCCTGGCACTGCAGAGGGTGAAGACGGATGGAGACGGATGGAGACGGATGGAGACGGATGGAGACGGATGGAGACGGTCGACGGAGGGAAAAAAAGGAGGTGGAAGGGAAAGAGGGGGAGACAGAGGGAGATGCGGGGATACAAGAGAAATATTTAACCCATGGCAGCTTTGTGTAAATACAATATGTATCTGGTTTTTTTTCAAGGTGTTTCAAGGTCACTAGTTTGATCCCGTTCGGACTGGGAGATAAATGTGCGTTCCAAACGCAAAGTATGTTGAATGCAGTACGCAGAAAAATACCAGTATCTCCTACTACATCCGGTCCCATTTTGCAGTATGCAAGCCAGCATGCTTTTCTGGCTATTCTGACTCACCCCGGATATAGAATGCTACAGGATTGAGTCCTAAAACACAGATATGAGTTAGCATTTTAGCACTTCCGGTTCCCCCGTCTGAGAAGTCAATGCGTTTTTAGTTAGATGCCTGAAAGGTCTGTGGTCAACACAAGCCGAAGAGACTTTAACGTTTTGTTCTACGACATAAAATACATCAATAAAATACCCCACTCGTGAATTTTGAAGCCTTTATGTGTCTTGAAAAAGGCGTTTGCTAACAAGTGGCTAAATGAGACTACTAAACGTCATCATGCCGACTAGTCCGCCTTTATTTTTCCAATAGAAAAATCCCATTGGCTTTTTGTCGAGGGGGAACCCAGAGCGATGCTAACTTCCTGGCTGGCCTACAAAAATACGTCAGTCCTGGAGCACTCAATATGAGCAAGAAGGTCAAAGATCAAGGCGCAATGTTATGACGAAGTAGTATGACCCAGTTGTATGCATACTGCATGCAAAAGTACGTACTTTGTACTCTGTACTAAAAAGAAAAAGTATGAGATTTGAAACGTAGTCTGGGAGTGCAAGTGAAAAATGATCCCTTGCTCCTCCCTCCCTGCCACCATTTAGGTGCCCTTGAGCAAAACATTTAACTGTGTATTGCTTCAGTAGATCAAGACTGCTGTTGTACTGGGCAACTTCCAGGTGTGACTGTGTGTAACTGCAACTGTCAGTGTGAGCTAAAGAGCCTTCATGTTCAGTGAATCTAACCCGGATGAGCAAAAGGTCAACAACAACTGACAGCTCTTTTCGGCTCTGCTAGCCGTTGGATCAGCTCAGTTTACTAAACACACTGGATCAGGGGGTATCCAACCTTTTTTCCTCCGAGAGCTAATTTGACAAAATGAAAGCACCGATTTGTGCATCGCCAACAGTAGACATAATTTCTGTCCTACTTTTATGGTCCTTTTTATGGTTAGCTTTTTAGTTCTTTTTTTAAGTGGGTACTCCCGCGTTCTGCGAGGTTAAAAATTAAATTTTTGTGAATGGAGTCTGGTCTGGTCTTGAAGACCGCGATATAACGGCTTAAGTTCCCCGTCGGTGAAGGCTGTGATATAGATAATACTTTCTGTTTCTGTATGATGATTACAAGACAATTCAATCTTCCCTCGGAGATTTAAAGTTCGGTGTTTCTAAGTCATACCGTAGTGCTTTACAGCAATGCTGACTACGTACCTTTTCATAGTGGTTGATGTTTTTGTCGGCCATGCCGGTGAGAAGCTGCTTGAAGTCTTGTCTCTTGTTGCTCTGCCAGCGCTCCCAGTCTGCCTTCAGGTCAGCGTTGAAACACTCCACTTTGTCCTGGCATTTCTCTACCTCCACTGGCATCTACGGAGAGACAAGAGAAAACTACAGCTACAGGGGCGCTCAGGTGCTACAGGTTGCAGGGCTACAACCAGAGGGGTCTGGGTGGTGCAGGAGTTTTGGAGGGGAGGGTTGTATTAGAGACAAAGAAACAGAAGACCGGACTAAAGATATCCAACTAATTTGTACTAAAAAAGCTTTTATTTTGAAGAGATTATTCACCCTTATTTCCATTTCCAAGTTTGTTACTTAACTCATTGTTGGTCTGTAAAATAATTAGAAAAGCAATACCGTGAAGCGAACCTACAGACACTCCCGGAAATGGCAACAGTGAACACAGCAATTTAAAGGCCTTCGTGTGCGAGAGGAGCTTCAGATTCAGATGAAAGGAAGGAGGAGGCTTACCGGCGTTCTGTCCTCCTGTTTGCGCAATACGGCTGCTTCTAGTCGCCCCTCGTACTCCGCCTGGCTCTGGTCTCGCTTCCTCAAAACAACCTGTAATCAATCAGAAAACATCGACTGTTTTATTTTGCACTGTTAGTGTGACATTTACTGATGCTGTAATATTTCTGAGAGAGAGACGACATGTGAACAATATTCAACAGAGAGGGATATTATTCAAGAGCTGAGTGAGTGCAGGATGTGAACAGAATTTCAGATGCCACTTCCTCTATTCAGGGTCACAGGTGATTCAGCAGAAAGTCTGTCACTGCGTCCCTAATCCATAACACACACACTAATTCTAATCATCTTTTTAGTATGTAGTATGTTCAGACAGCAAAATGAAGTATACTCAAAACCAGACAGTGAGCATACTAAATTTGATTTTTGAGTGTGCTGCTGATGCGCACTATTTGTCCCGCAAAGGAAATAAGAGGAGCTGCTCACAGCTGGAAAAGAAAAAATGTAACAAATTGTGGGTGCGTTTGTGAAACAGCTCAGAAAGATCACGGAAAACAAACAAAAAAAAGTATTGAATCGTAAGAAAAACACGTTGCTGTCTGTTTTTCAGTGACATTCCAAAGTCACAGTTTGATTGACGTCCGCTGACACACGTATTGTTTAATTTCCTGTTAGTATAAAGTGATGATGAAGTATGTCATTTTTTTGTACAATCCCGTTTCCAAAAAAGTCGGGACGCTGTGTAAAAAGGTAAACAAAACGGAATGCGATAATTTTCTAATTCTGTCCGTCATATATTCAATTGAAAACGGTACAAAGACAAGATATTTAATGTTCGACTGATTCGCTGATCCGTTCCAAAAAAAAGTTGGGACAGACAGGGGCGTGTCATCACCTTTTCTTTTTTAACAACAACCAGTAAGCGTTTGGGAGCTGAGGGCACAAATGGTCAAAGTTTTTGAAAGCAAAATTCTTTCGGATTCTTGCTTGTCCCAACTTTTTTGAAACATGTTGCTGTCATCAAAGTCAGAATAAGCACATGTTTACAAAAAAACAATAAAGTTGATAATGTAAATCATTTAAATGTATTGCATTTGTACTGTTTTCAATTGAATATATGTCCAAAAGGATTAGAAAATTATACGTTTCACACAGCGTCTCAACTTTGATTAGTATGTAGTACATACTATATAGAATTAGTGTGTGGTATGGAGTGTGGGTTTGCATGTGTGGCAAGATAAAGGATCTACTCTGATTCTTTTTTATTATTAATGAATTAAATAATAACTTTCTATAATTTTTTTTTTTATAATGAAGTCTATGGGGGTTGTGCTTATTGGGCCGCAGGGTAATTTTTGTTGTTGTTGCAATACCGCGGTCTAATTAACAACAAGGCTGACTCGCTGTACTGTATCCAGCTCTCTTAGAACATCAAAACAAAACAAAACAAAAAAAATGTCCCGTACGACATCCCTCTCATCCCTCTCGTCCCTCTCACCTTCATGGACTCTAAGTAGAGGACGTACTCTCGGAGTACGGGCAGGAAGTCCTGGCTCATGTTCTCGCCCAGGTCCTCCAGCGCTCCGCAGCACGTCGTCACGCAGCCGGCCACGCCCTCCAGGGGGCGCCGCAGCTCTTCCTCCGACCCCACCCAGCTGGAGTACACGGTGCCGTACTCACGCAGCTCTGTTAGGTACTCTGGTGGAGGGTGAAAGAAAAAAAAAAAAGGTGGTTAGATGGGCAAACAAGAAATAAAGAAAAGAAGAATTATGGTCATCTTTCTTTTAAACAGTTCAATTCCTGCTGCCTTTTTCATACTTCTTAATGACTTGTGGATACCCTGTGTTTTAGATTTGAGCAACTAATACTCTGTCTAACACTGCCGGACTGGAAAAAAACTCTCTTTCCTCACAGGCGATACAGAGAGACCTGCACGTTCAATTGCAAAATCCATATTTGTAAATTACACATGAGAGAGGGTGATGGCTAATCGCCGGGCTGCTGAGTCAAGCATGCGTGGCATTTGCTTATTTCACTCTCCGTGTCAGCTCGTAAGGCCCTTCTACAGTTATCTACAGTTCCCTCCCAGAGTTTTCCATCTTATCTCCTCCAATATGGAAAACAAGGACGTTTCGTTGGCGTGGCAGATTTTTTTTTAAGGCCACGGACTGCAACACGTCGAGCAGATGGTGACGACGAGCATTTTCGCACGGCAGATGTCAGGTATTTACAGGATCGCTTGTCATGCGTGAGTTGAGGCCTGCACTTATCAACCATGCACCCTCTAGTTTAGGCCAAAGGTCTGTGGGTTTTACCCCCCCAACCAAACACTACACGCGCTGAATCAATACTGCAGATAAATTCACACAAGCTAGTGTCAGCCACACGGGTAAGAATGCACAGTTGCACGACAGGAGCTAACCACAAGCACAACGTAACTTAGCACATAAATAGCTGCCAGTAAGTCGGTCTACCGAGAGAAGAAGAAGTAGAGTATAAGGAGTACTACTTGAGGCCGTGTTGCAAGCAGCACACAACCACAGTTTCAAAATGTTGCTTCCTAAAATACACGTTTGGAAGAAGTAACGGTGAAGACGTGGCATCAGCTCTCTAGCCACAAAGTGCTTGTTACATCAGTTACAATACACCTTTACATACATGCAGTATGTAAAGTTTAGCCACAATAAGGCTCTGTGTAAATGGAAAATGGAATATCAAAGAGAGAGAAAAAAAGATAACTGAAAAACAAATGCGTCTTCTTTTTACGTTCCTGTTTAAAACCTGAACTTTTTAAATGATCTGTGGATTCAGCTATTTATTTCTCATTTTCAGTTACTTCCCTTAAGTTCTTTTGTTAATTTTGTATAATAATGTATCTCGTTTTAATTGATCCATTTATTGATTGCTTTACGTTGCCTGTTTTTACACCCTTTTTTTACACATTTTAATGGAACCATTATTAATTCCTCTCTTTATTGTCAAATTACAATCGATCAATGAACAGTTTATGACCATTTACAGGGCCGCTGGGTCCTCTATGATATTTAAAGGATTGCTCTGTTTTATTGGAACTTGGCAAAGGACCTTTCTTGCATTTTATACAACCTCTCCCCACATTTCCCATTTGGTCTCTAAGTCCAATAAAAAGGCAAAAATGCCCAAAACAAAATCTTTAAAAAAAAGGAAGAAGAAGAAGAATCAACCTCCAGGTGATTAGGGGTGTCGTGATAAACCGGCATTGACGATAACCGTGATATTTAAATAATGAAATATTGATATCATGTTAATAATATATGTAGTATTATACATAATAATAATAATAATAATAATAATAATAATATGATAATAATGTGTAATCCAGCGCCTCTTAAATCACGCTTTTGTACAGTTATGGTTACAGACTCTCTCCACCTCCCTACATTTGTATTTTGAGTGCAATTCTCCCAAAAAAAAAGACAGAAAATGCACAATAAACAAAGTTAAAGATGTATTTGACTGAAAGCATTATTATTATTATTATTATTATTATATCGCGATAATATAGTTATCGTGAATTCTTTTGGCCACGATAATCATGTAGTGAAAATCTATGACCTCTAGGTGATACAGGTCATTTCATTATTATTGGTCCGATACCTGACTGCTCTTTGAGGATCCTCTGAGCGATGCGGTCGATGGTTCCCAGTTTCTGGTTGAAGGTGTCCAGGTACTCTCCCATGGCGCCGAACTCGGCCGGCCGCGCCCGCAGCTTGTAGCCTCCGGCCACGTGCTTCACGGACTCGCCCACCTTGGTCAGCAGGGCCAGACCCTGGCGCTTGTTCAGGTCCTGCAGACACGTACATTACGTAGGCGTGAAGCAACAAACGTTTTAACATAGCAATAAAACTCGTGAATAAACTCGTTTTTGCATGTACCTTGTGCGACTTAAACACAGAAACGACCTAATTTATATTCATGTTATGTGATCCATGATTAAAAAATTCAATCATGAGTAATAATCTCATCCGTAGATGATGTTAATAATTCATTCTTTTCCTGTAACGTGCTGAAATTGTCACATGCATGTTTAAGAGAAGCCCAAAGCTACTTTTGTTGTTTTATTACCTTCAAGTGTTTTATCACACATTTTACATTGTAGGCTTCTATATTGTTCTAGTACGCTTATGCTCCACTTTCTTCTTCTGAGTCCAATTTTCTTACTGCTCCAACAACCTCATTTCCCCACAGGGATCAATAAAGTCTTGTCTCGTGTCTCAGCTACTTAGAGACAAAATTTGTGACTGATGGCAGAGCTGGATAAAACACACACACACACACACACACACACACACACAAGGAAGCAGAGGCTCTATATTTTGTGGTACTGCATCTTACTGAAAGATCATTGCTGAGATTTGGTTTTTTATTTGCACGCAATATGACAAGGTTCTGCTGTATAAAATGAATTGCACAGAAGCATGTGACAGGAAAAAGCACCGACTGGCTGACCTGAATTTGTCGGTGCGTTAACCACGGTGAGAAATCAGTAGATCTTTTTCTTGTCCCCTGCAAATCAAATAGTGAACTTCCCGCCCTCGTGTTGTCTCACCTTGGTAGTCAGGAATGCGTTTAGATGCGGGTTGAAGGAGAGGACGGGGTGGTCGGCGACTCGCTTCAGGAACTTGTCCAGAGCCTTCATCCTCGTCTCCACGAACTCCTCCGAAAAGCGATCGACCACGCCCTTCATCACGAACTTCTCTGGCAACGGCTACGGACAGGGAGAGAGAGAGATCGAAGCGGAGACTGTAAAATTAAGTGTTTTCTCTCAATGGTAAAGCAGGACGGTGGGTCGCTACGTTGTGACCTACAGGGATGAGGTGGGTCGGCTGGCTGTCCTCCAACTTGATCCTCAGCCAGTCGAAGTCCTGGTAGCGCCGCCGCACGCAGTAGTCCGGTAGGTCAAACTCTACCCGTGATGTCTGAAGAAAAACACACACGCATTTGCTGTGTTACCTGGGAGGATACAGTATATAAATTACCTTCTAAAAGACACTACTTTGGCACACAATTCATAGGTACACATTAAAAAGGAGGGTGGCCAAACACAAACACACGCTCTCTCTCTCTCTCACAATATAGTGTTAAACGACAGCCCCCGCATGCTCTCAATTAACACTTTGTGTTCATAGCGGGCTGTGATATTTGTCTACGGCCTCTGACCCGAAGCACCACAGTGCACATAGCAACTGTCGCCATGACGCCACCCGGCGACTGTCTCCCCCTGAATCCGTTTCTTTCATTACACGACGGAGAGGCCTCCAAAAAGCTACGATTCCCTGCTGAAGGTCAGAGCAAATTAAGTTCCGTCAGGCCGATCGGTGGCTCTGAGATGTGCTGCTCTGTTTACTGGCAGACTGATGCGAACAGAGGATTCCACCTTGTAAACATAAGTCACTGAATATAATCTACCCTCTGGGTAATATAAATCTTTTATGGGAAGGTTGAGGGAAGTGATTTCCTAACTATAGTCCTGTCTGTTCCATCACCCCCCCCCGGGATACATTCTTTGCCCCGAAGGTGCGCGACATCGGCATGTCTGCAGTTTGAAACTGCTGCCTCTGCTTATTACTTTCCATTCCTGTAGGTAGCACGTTAGCATTGTGTAGAACTGGCCAGACAATGACTGAACAGCTCCCCCATTGTGGAGAATCTGCAGCTTGCTTAAAGGGATAGTTTCGGTGTTCTGAAGTGGGGTTTTATGAGGTACTTATCCATAGTCAGTGTATTACCTACAGTAGATGACGGTTGGCACGCCCCCAGTTTGGAGTAACAGACAGGAGTTATCACACGGAATGTACAATGTACTGCTGTGGACGGGGTTGCAGCAAAACAGGTTTTAGCCACCTAAAAGAAAGGCTCACCTAAAAAAAAAAAAATCAATATCAGTTTCAGTGTACGCTATATTTAGAATATTTCCGCCCGTTTACCTTGCCTTCAGACAGCTATGACAGTCTATATTTCCGACGGGGAACTCAAGCCGTTATCTATGCTCTCTCCAAAGCAACCAGACTCCATTGGAAAAAACTGTAATTTTACCTCACAGAACACAGGAGTTGCTGGTCTACCTCTGCCTTGATCGGTTAGTTAGTTTGTGTTATTGTGTGACTTTGGTTAGTTTGGATTTTCCAAAGTCACACAATAGTACAAACATACCAGCAACCCCCCGTGTTCTGCGAGGTAAAATTACAGGTTTTTTTCCAATGGAGTCTGGTGGCTTTGGCGAGAGCATAGATGGATACAACTGCTTTAGTTCCCCACAGCAGTGCATTGCTTTGGTTCTGTCGGTTTCTCCAAACGGGGGGCGTGCCGACTGCCATCTACTGTAGGTAATACACTGACTATGGATAAGTACCACATAAGACCCCACTTCAAACCAACCAAAATATCCCTTTAACATTATAGCACAGCATTTTATAACTGCCTGGGTTTTTGAGTCAGTCCGCTGCTGAGAAGAATAATATGAAAGCTGAAGCTTCTTACTTAAAAACGTTACTGTTCATCAGCCAGCTAAAAGCGCTTTGATATCAAACTTGCCTTGAACACACCATCAAGGAGAGTTTTTAGAACAATAATGAAACGCAACGAAACATGACGTTAGGTATAAATGATTGACAGGTGAGCTAAAGCATTGTAAACAACCACTATGACCCCCATTAGATAAACGATTAACACAGCCCCTGCTGTCCTAAGTAAACCAGGTAGACGGTGTTACCATGACACCGGCCAATAGCAGACCTTGGTGGAGACTCTGTAGGTGATGTAGGTCTCCATGGTGGACACGTGCTTCTTCGGGTCGTCGACCGTGACGAAAAGGTCACGGGTCTCCGCGGCGTCCGCGTAGGGGTCCCGGACGTCTGCTTCCAGGTCGTCGTCCAGCTGCAGCCTGTTGAATAGCGAGGACGTGGAGGCGGGACTCGACGTCTCGACCGGCGTGCCGTTGGTCAGCCCCGCTTCCTGCGTTGGACGGAGACAACGGTGACATGAAATTCAGATGCTGCGATGTGGAAAAGGCTGACAAAACAAAGAGCTGATGGATCGATGCTGACGGTGAAGCAGTTGTTTCTCGCCGTCAATGGAGCTCTTGTTGAGGCTGCTGATGCTGCTGCGTACACACCCTACATCATCTGACACTACTCCTGCCTCTCTGATTGAATGATGGATGAGAGGAGAGAAATGGAGCAATTTTGTGGACTGGGGACACATTTCCACCAGCCTTGATAGAAAAAAATCCAACTGTGGGAAAACAATGGCTAGTTATATCATCTCTAGGTTAACGAAAATCATTTTTTTATTACATTTTTTAGTGTGTTTGATGATGACTTTTATCTTATAAAGAAAGATAAGTTTTCCTGTGAAGTGCCCATCGTGGCCCTGTTTTCCGGAAAAACAGGCGTTCGGTGCATTAAAGGACCAGTGTGTGAGATTTCGGGGGATCTATTAGCAGAAATGGAATATAATATTCATATCTATGTTTTCATTAGTGTATAATCGCCTGAAACTAAGAATCGTTGTGTTTTCGTTAGCTTAGAATGAGCCCTTCATATCTACATAGGGAAGCGGGTCCTCTTCGCAGAGTCCGCCATGTTGCTCCGCCATGTTTCTACAGTAGCCCAGAACGGACAAACCAAACACCGGCTCTCTGCCTTTCGCGTAATTACGTTAACTGAAGGCCACCGTAGTTCTCGGACACGCTTGTTAAACTGCGGTAACGTGAGTCACAAAGTGCAAAACCGTGGTACCGCCAGCCGCAGTCTGACTTCAATCTGCAACCACACCACTAGATGCCACAAAATCCTACACACTGTCCCTTTAATCAACACAATCAGCGGTTCTACAAAAAACATATCTGATAAATATCACTATCAAACTGATGCAAAACCATTCACAGGCTATTCGAAGATGACACTCTCCCACAGGTACGTTAGTGTAAAATAAGGGCTGTCAGACTTGTTTTAACGCTTTCGATTTTTCTGTGTTTTCGATAGACGGCAGCAAACAACAATTTCCTCCACGGGCTCCATCCGAACACAGCAAGAGTGCTATAAAAATAAGCTATAAAAAGCAAATAACTGGAAAAAAGTGGAGGCTGTGGAAAGTGTCTCTCCTGAAATGAAGAAACAACCCGTAGAGTCCACAGGATATTAAAAAAAAACACATTTCTACAACGGATTAATATATTACTACACATTTAGAGGGGACTCTGAAGATCTCATTTGGCAAACAGCAGGGACTGCAGGCAACAGAATGTCAAATGTAAACAAAGAGTAATGTGTAAACACTGCAACAGGAAGGTAGGCAAAACACTGAGGCAGCAGCACCGCATCATCAGAAAACTGGCTCTGAAAATAAAACTAGGCTAACCAAAATCTCTCGCCACAAACACCTGTACAGCCACTTTGGATTTTATCTGCAACCCGTGACAACCCGTCACCGGTCCTCCGGGGCCGCATCTTGCCTAACATGAGGAAGGAACTACTTTTTTTTTTCAGGTTAAGGTGCAAGTTGGGAATGCGGCCAATGTTCAACCTTAATCACTTTTTCTGACACACACTTTTGCCTGAAGTGGGCATGATGTGTGCAACTTTCCAGTTCCCTCAGTGTCGAGAAAAGTGCTACTACCCCTCTGTCTTTCACTCCTACACACACACAACATGCTGACCACACACATATACATATTTTCTTCACACCACTCTCTCTCTCTCTCTGCTACTGTATATACACAGACAGGCTGCTGACGTTGTAATTGCACTTTTTTTTTTTTTACACTGTGGTGCTAACCTGCACTGGTAATCACAGTTCTGATAATTGCATTGCGTTGCATCATTACACCGCTGTGAATGAACAACCGGGCCACCGCAACACAGCCACGCTCAGTGAGGTAGAATTTGAAAATATTATACCGGAGGAACCAGATCTGTTTTCAATACACAGCAGAGTTGGGAGATGTATGAATGTAATAATGAATCTTGCGATACGGGAACGGATCTAACGTGGAGTTCTGCTTGTTAACTGCGATAGAGCTTCAATGTTGCATAGTAGAGCTTTAAAGTTATTTCAGTTTTAGCTTGTACGCTGTTGGTCATCATATCCCCTTACTATCTTTATGGGCCTTATTCAAAGCAGACATTTTGGCTTGTCAGTGTGGGAGAAGCACAGGTGTTACTAATAACATTAACAATGGCTCCGTTCCATTCAAGTGTCCCAGTTTGACAGCGAGCCAGCGTCGGACGATACCGGGACCCGAAACCGAAACTTAATGAAACTCAGCCATTATTCATTTTTCACCTTTTACACCTCTGCTTTTCCGGCTGTGACGTGTCAAAATATTTCCAGTGAAAGGGGCCTATTGAATGACGCCAACTTCTGCTCCAGGATGTGTCTAAATACTGCATGCAAACGCCACGTCGCTATATTATTGATATTGTGAGACTGCAAATTCCAGATTTTCAAAGATGTCTGTATCAACACGAATTCCTGTTCGCGTTCACAGGTTAATGTAGGTCAGTGACATACATTATACATTTTTTTTCACATGGAGGACGTATAAAAAAGAAAAGAAAGAGACCAAAAAACTAAAAAACAATGACACAGCTAGATTTTTGCTATACAAAATGCTCAGGGCTTTATACTTCTTATGGAAGGTATTATAAAAAAATATAGCTTGGATAAATATATATAAAATTGACGATACTCAGAGAACGCATTCGTGCACCAAGGCGGCACAATACTCAATAATAAGAAATGTTTATTAATGTTAAATCTGGATTTGCATAAAAAAAATTCACTAAATCACAGACAATCATGGGATATATGTGAAAGATTGTGTCTAGTTCATTAGCAAAAAAGGGTTAAAAAATGTTAAGAAATCCTTCCAAAAAAATCTGATCCATCCAAAAAAGAATCCCCTTGTTCCCAAGCCCGTGATCTAACTTCCCATCATATTTTATTGAAGTGTGTTGACAGATTGTTTGAATATTCTGCTAACAGACTGGGACCCATTACCTCCTCGGTCGTGAGGGTAAAAACAGAGGAACTCTTACAGGCTTCACGTTTTTAATTAGTGTGGAGGTTCTTTTTGCCTCAGGTAGGCTCTGGGTATTCAGAAATGAAATAAAAAATAATGTAACCTTGTTCGAAGGACACATCACAGCATCTCCTATTGGCAATAATTAACTACAAAAATCAAAGTGGTTGCTAAGCTTGTCACTCCCAAGTAAAACAACAGCAGGGAGAATAAAGGCTTTTTGTGATTTGTTTGCTAGGTCCATCCTTGTTTACTCAGCACGCTTAAGGCTGATAATGATGTCAGGTCCCTTTGTACAAAGTGGAATGAGAGATAGCTGTTTTCTAACCAAAGTGTGTGTGTAAACTAAAGTCAGTGTGATGCAACACATGTAAACACATTATCCAATTAAGTACCTTTTATATCTCTGTGTGTGTGTGTGTGTGTGTGTGTGTGTGTGTGTGTGTGTGTGTGTGTGTGGGGGGGGGGGGGTAAGATTATTTTCTCCCTCTATCATTTTTCTCTGCTTTTATTTGTTCTTAATGTTGTTGCTGTATTGTAATAAAAAGTAAGCCCCTTTAGAAGATATAGCCTAGCTAGCTAAGACACTGTTTTGGGGTTTTTGAGATTTAGCCTCCATGCAACAACATGTGATTAAGTGGCGAAAACTTAAGTGGTTCAGGCTTAACTCTAACCTCCAGTCTTGGTAGGGAACCTTAAAAGCAAACAACAATAATGAACATGAACCAGATATGGCGTTATCCCGTTTTCTCCGTTAAACTTAAACTATCAGTTTGCTACTACTAACTGTACTTAGTGTTGCCAATGCCAGCCTGAAAACAGGTCAGTGTATACTATGTAGTTTGGTTAGCCGTCCTCTCTCCATCCCCCTGGTTGTTTTCAAACCACCAAACCGGTCCCGGTCTCGGTTACAGCCCCCCAGCGGAACCTTTACCTTGTCCTCTCCGACGTTGACGGTGACGGAGAGCGGCGGCGGCTCCTCGGCGGCGGCGGACAGCGGGTGGAGGATCTCCGCGATGGGCTTCTGCCCCGAGCTGGCCAGGCCTTTCGGAGCGGCGGCGACACTCATCCTGCGGGGAGGCGGGAAGACGTGGCCCGGGGGTAACGGCTGCCCGGTTCTCCGCGGCGACTGATACGGTTTAGTGTGTAGACAAGAGGAAGGCTGTTTTTTTTTCCTTCTCTCCGTTAGGTCTCTTCAGTTGAGATGTTACTTACAGCCCGCTGGTTGGTCACAAACTGTCAGCTGACTCCCAACTGCGCAGCTCCGGAAGTTAAACTACACACGAACCCGGATGTAAACATATGAATCACGTGATAACCAAGCAACGAATGGAATTGTAAAGATCGTCTATTGGGAAGATGGGTGTTGGCTTGTAACATCACACAAAACAACACAACAAATACAAGGAAATATCATCTTAAATGAATCAGCATAAATAAAATATGAATAATTATACAAATATATTTATTTTGAAAACAAAAAAAAATTCTCAACTGAAGGTCTATTACTAACTTTTTTCCAGAGCATTCTTTCAACCATAACCAGTTTTCTTATTTGCCATGGAGACAGCTATCAGTCATTGTCACTAAACTATATTTCCCCGGACATCTGGACTCCAAAGTGGACCTCTTTATGATACCTCAATTCATTTAAAGAGCTAAAAATATTTTTAAAAATTATTTTAGGTAATGACATCACGCTCGTTTGCTAGCCTTTGTGCCTGTGTTCCGCTTTTGGTTTTCCAGAAATAGGAGCGGGGTGACACCTCTCATTTTTTACTCCTATCTAACCTACCCCGTCTGAAAAACCGGCACTTGCTTTCTAGAGGCAAAATGCGAGTCATCAATCGTACATAAAGCAAGAGTTTTATCGTCATTTTAAACTTTCAGTTACAGTTACAAGCTCTGTGTAGTTTATCCAGCTCCAGTTCAAGTTACATTTATAATCCAGGGGGGCAGGGGGACTTTTTAATCGTTGTCCGTTATCCAACCCGTGCAACATTAGCTGGGCGGCGGAAGGAAACACACACAAACAAAAAGACCATTAGCTATAATAGAATCCTTTGTGTAGTTTGTTATTTTTGACCTGATTCTTGCTACCTGCACCGACATGACTAGTAATCCTCCAGGACAAGGTAATTATTTTGTTTTGGGACAATACATACTGGTATTGAAGGTCTTTATCGAGCTGTACCCTACCAGGGGCGTAGCTACGAATCGGGTCCCCCTGGAAACACTTTGCTCTCTGGTTCCCCCTTGAGGAAATATAGCTTATTCTTGCTTGTCATTGGATAAATTAATTGATGTTAGCTGATAACATATTGTCCCATCCCTCTCTCTCTCCCCCCCCCCCCCCCCATTGTCTTTCTGTCTCTTCCTTTTCTTGTTTTCTCCATCTAGCCTTCCCGAACAAGGCACGGGTGGCGATCCTGGCCGAGCTGGAGAAGGAGAGGAGACGGTTGATGAACACTCCTGGAGCCAGGTAGGGATATCAGCATCCAGCACATGGAGGTTAACAGGATTCTCAGTCACAACCATAGAAAAACCTTTTTTTTTTATGGGGGGGGAAATTAAGCATTGATATAGTATATCCATAGTATATATTTCAATATTCAAACCAGATTTTTCCCCCTTTGCCCTCTCCTCCTTCTCACAGCCTCCCTCTGTCCAGACCCAGTCTGAAGGAGTTCAGGGACAACGCAGAACAGCAGCACATCGCTGCCCAGCAGAAAGCTGCCCTGCAGGTGAGACAGAGTCAAACACAAAATGCACAATAAAAATAAATCAATTTCTTTAGTTATTCATCCTAATTTTACATATATATGTTTTGATTATGTAGTTTATTACAGTATGTTGTCTTATTCAAATCCTAGTAGTACATCATGTTGTTTGGTAAATATCCAGTTAGGTTTTCATTCGGTGTCGGTGACTTTTCCTGTGTTTGGCTTCTGAGAGCTAATTCTGCAGTTTCTGACTGATGCAGGAAGCATTTTTCTTGTAAATCACAATCACGAAGGCGACCGAACTGACTTGACTTTTGGACTGACAAAACAAGACATTTAAAGACATCCCCTTGGACTTTAAAAAACTGGGATGGAAATTTTTCAATATTTTCTGACATTTTATAGACCACGACGATTAATCGAGAAAACAATCAGCAGATTAATTGATAACAATTAGTTGCAGCCCGAATACGATTATTAAATGTGGTGAGTAGTAACACAAACATTTGTCTAACTGTGTCTTCTCTTGCAGCATGCGCACACGCACTCATCGGGCTTCTTCATCACTCAGGACTCCTCGTTCGGGAACCTCATCCTCCCCGTCATCCCACGCCTGGACCCTGAGCCTGGACCCTGAGCCTTGACCTTCTGACCTCTTGTCCTCCTCCTGCTGAGACAGCGCTTTCAAACGACACACGTGCACACCAGACCCACGTCTCTCTCTCTCTCTCTCCCCAAGTGTCTCTCTTTTATGTCTGTGATAAACGGACAATTTTTTGTCATGATGTGAACGATCTCAGGGGAGTGTGAATCTGTCATTTTTACATTTTCCAGACCCAATAAGCTGGCTGCTGAATTCAGGAAAGCTTTCAAAACAGTTGGAAGAAGGTTCCAGATAGCTGTGTGAGACATCCTGTGCAGGGGCTAAAAAAAAAACTCTGCTGTAAATGCTATCCTGCTCTGTTGCCTCGCACTCAATCGATTAAAATGCACATTCAGTCAGGCTTTTTACTTTTGTAATGGATTTGTATCGATATTTGAATAATTAAATTGTTACATTATAATGTATATATTGAATTTCAGGTTTTATTTTTGCAAGTATAAAAAAGAGGGTAGAAGGTCCACATGCATAGTCCATGGCTATGTTGACATTATAGTGAAAGTGCTGCAGGAATGAGTCCTAAAAATCCTAGAAATGAGTTAGCATTTTAGCACTTCCGGTTCCCTCGTCTGGAAGCGATTGCATTCACGCTTCAAAAATCATAAAAGTGGTGTTCAGGATTATCTTGCCGAACAAAACGTGTAAATATTATAAACTTTGCCACAGAGCTTATTTTCTTCAATAATCCAAAACCCAGTGGAAACATCGCATTGGCTTTTTCGAGGGAACCCGGGATGATGCTAACTTCCTGGTTGGCCTACAAAAACACGTCATCCCTGCAGCAGTCTATAGGGTTTTATGACCAATCCTGATTTTTTTTTTTTTCCCTCACTTCTGATCTTTGTGTCTTGACTGTTCACATCCATGTTTTAAAGTGATCCATTTTCAAAAGGGGAAAAAAAAAAACATTCCTTCATCCATTGGTAGGGCGTTACGTGAGGAAGGCGAGTACGCCGATACTTTTCGGTGTCTTTAGCCCGTATTGATTTATAGGATTTGAGGATATATATGTGTAACCATCTCCTTAAGTGCCTTACATTGGATTTTTTTTTAGGGCCGCGCCGTGCCCACGGACAAAGGCATAATATTTTTTTGTCCTTTCTAAAATGAAAGAAGACTTGCTAAACTTCATTATGCTCACGCTTTTTAGTAGTTTATTGTGAAACGGCACACAAAACGACACGTGACAAAATAAATACACTATATTAGAAAACATTTTTTCAGTCACTGAACCATGAAGACTTAAAAAAGTCGCCTCATCGATCAGACTATTTACTGGAACATCAAAGGCAGAGCCGCTGAATTATAAAGTGGTTTGAGTGACCAACACGGAATTAACCAGTTACTCGTTGTATAGCTTTTTTTCTTTTTTCCGAAGTTGGAAGTAGATTATGATGGATTCTGAGCTGCCGTGACTGCAGTTTTAGGTGACTGTCCCTAAGAACAGGAGCTTATTCTTTTCCAGAGCCACAATTCGCGGAATGTAGTGCAGCCATGTGATGATTGGAAGCACGCAAGTTTGAGAAAATTACAACCTTGCAATAGAATTCCTGGAATAAGTGGACCACAGACTCAGATTGTGCCATATCTAAACAGTAGAATAAGAGAATCCAAGTGTGGGCTTTCTTCTTTTTTTTTTCATATGTACAAGATGTGTGCATTGTTGGCCTCTGATTCAGCCAGAAGGACTCAAGTCGTTCTGTAAAAATGTTCGTCACTTCGACACAATGGGCAGCAGTTCGCCTTTCGCCTTCATCATTTTGATCTTGACCTTAATGTTGTCGTCCATCGCCTGTCGGCAGCGGTGGGCGTAGTGCGCCAGCGTCTCCTCTTTCTCGTCCCACGGCGCCAGCGCGTGAAATGTCTCCGGGGCGGCCAGGCTGAGCTCGGCTATGGCCGCCGTGCGGGAGATGGTGTTGCGGTCCACGCCGACCCGGTCGAAGGCCACCTTCATGGAGACGCTGCGACGGAACTCCTGGAGGGCCGCCATGTAGCGCGCTATCACGCCCACCACGTTTTTCACTGGAGAGGAGAGGAGGCACATCAGCACAAAATGCTAATTAATGCAATATTTAGTAACAAGCATACATTCTACTCTACGGGTGCTTATAACCACAGTATGACAGTGGTATCAGTGTTATATTGCGGTTAATCCTCCGTGTTGCGTCACGTCCTTACTCCTGACTCGGGTGTTTTCTCCTTCCCGGCTCCTCTTGCTCTTCAGGGTCCGGTGGCGATCCAGAGGGTGAAACTCCAATTCCTCGAACGAGTCGAACAGCGTCGGCGAATCGACCGCCGTCACGTCGTCAGAAGGCGGCATGTGCGAACTTCCCGGTTCCATCGGATTGGAGCCACAAGGCCACCTCTTCTCTGGAATCAGAAAATAGAAGAATGACAACTTGAACTAAATTTGGTTAAGATACCAATAAAAAGTAATACGGTGCGGCAAGATAAACTTTTTAGCTACAGTTTTATAGATTAAATTTACTAATTTATTGTATTTCTTTTACTACTAACTTTTTTTGTTCTTACTGTTTGCATCTATTTTATTATATTAATTTTATTATATATTTTATTATAATTTAATCACTATGTTAGGCACTTTGACTTTGAATTGCAATTTTGCATGAAAGATTGTACACAAAAAAATAAATGTGATTTTATTTAAAGGTGCAGTGTGTGAGATTTGGTGACATCTAGCGGTGAGGTTGCAGATTGCAACCACCTGAAACTGAAGCAGAAAAAAAATGCTATACAGCTCTTCAAGGTTTCCCGTGTCTTGTTTCCCGGCGGCTGAGTGGAGTGACGGGGGTTAACTCCGGAGCGAGTAACCTTATTAACTCAAGCCGGTAAAGTCAACACTGTGGTTTGTCCGTTCTGGGCTACTGTAGAAAAAATGGCGACCGGATCCCTGAAGAGAACCCGCTCCGTATGTAGATATAAATGGCTCATTCTAAGGGAACGATAACCCATTGCTATTTTGAGGTGATGATGCCTGCCATCATTTTAAAATTCACTGTAACAATAATAATATTGTATAAGGGTGCAGCAAGCAGTGCTGGTACAGTCACTGAATTCATCAACGGGTGGGTTTTCAAAGCGAACTCTACCTGGCCGCAGTTTGTCTTGCAGGAAGTCGCAGATGAGTTCGGCTTTTTTGGTGAGTTCATTCTGCAGCATCTCTTTGTCCTGCTTCAGACTGGAGATGATCTCCGTCATCTGCTGGTTGTGGCTGCGTTCTGCAGAGAGCAACGCTCGCAGCTTCTCCAGCTCGTTCTGCCCCCCTGCAGATTTACACCCACAAAGAAACACACAGACAGTGAGCAACAATAAGCCACTGTCAGTTGGATACAAACACACATATACATTGGGTAAGAAACGTTTTACTTATTTTGTTTCGTATCATATCAAATTCTTTTAAGATGGGGACAACATCTGGAATATCAACTTTGATTCCTAATCGCAGGTCTCTGTCTCTGCGGGTCTTTCCTAGCCTCACTACAAAGCTGTACCTGTCTTCTCCGTAGTCTCTGTGATGGAGCCGCATCTCTCGACCTGCTCCGTGGTCCCTCTCGTGCAGCCGCCTCCTCCTCCCGGCGGCTCCATCTCTGGGTCCGCCGCTCCCTCACACCCCGGATCCTGCTTGTTGGGCAACGGCGCGCGTTTGATTTGAGAGTGCGCGTTCGGCGCTTGACACGCCTGTGAAACGTAGTCTGCCAGCGCTAGCCCCGTGCTAGCCGCGTTAGCGTTAATGTCATAATCCTCCGCGGAGGTCGCTTCCTGCTTGACCTTCTTCGCGGTTGCCGCCGCTCCTCCTCCCGGTGTCCCGCCTCTCTTCCTGAACGGGCGGGGCTCGTAGTCGCCGTCGTCGTCCGTGGCCGACGACGAATCGCATCCGGCGGCGTCGAACGGCTGGTTGCTGAGCTCCTCCTCCTCCTCCTCCTCTGATGCTGCTGCTGCTTCGCTAAGGCAGAGGTCACACGACCTCGCTGTCACCTGGAAAAGTAAAGTTACAGACTGAATCTCCATGACTTTTAATCCTTTTCACAGTGTGTTTTCCGTGCTTGAAAGTCAATTGTGACATTTTTGTCACCTAAAAAATTTCTTATTCAGCGTTCGGTTGCTCCACCCTCTCCTGTCACATCTGGTTGCAAAAAAAAGAAGATGGCGACGGCCAAAATGCCGAACTCGAGGCTTCGAAACGGCAGTCCAAACACACACAAATGGGTGCAAGTTTAAGTCACTTCCGCATTGGCTTCCCTTCTCATAACCGGAGGTTGCCCGCTGATTCAGATGGCCACAACTTTGCAGGCTGCTTCCCTCAAAGTTTAGGAAGTGATGCATTCATCCACTTAGGTGTATGGTTCCATTTGACAAGAGGGCAATGGGTTTGATTTCAGTTTTATTGAGTTTTACAGGCCCTCCCCTGCTTTTAACATTGTATAAATTATGGATTTGCGGTGAGTCGATAAAGTTGGACGCTGCGCATTGCGCCACTGAAACTGCATTTGAATATCTTGAAGTATTACAGCGTTACCGAACACCTCAAATTAAGATACTATTAAAGTCAAGATTACACAGACAAAGTACCTCAAATGTCTACTTTTACCTTATTGGACGGACGCCGTCCAACGAACCTCTCCTCCTGACCCTGGCCGGTGTTCGCTGAGCCTCCGCAGCCGTTGCTATGGTCACTGAGGGGCCAGTGGTAGGCGTGTCCGGCACCACAACCCCACACGGCGACAGGGACGCTGCTGCCGCCGTGGGGACAGGGCTCCGGCGTCCGCACGTTGCCATGGGAACCGCAGGTGAGGCGCCGCAGGCTGGGGATGAGGTTGCAGATGGTGCCGTGGCTGTGGGCCCAGCGGACCAGTTTACAAAGACTATCAGAGGTGGTCTGAACCTGGTCGGACATGATAACGTAAACCTGGAGAGGAGACAGGGCAGACACGGGGTGGTTTAGTGTGAAGCAGTTGGGTAAAGGCTGACAAAAGTTTAATCACTTCAGCAAGGTTCACTGTTTTCATGCCAACAAATGCTTATTCATTCTATCGGTTTGCCCAGTTAACATCACTTTAGATGATGTTATTTGTGCAGACAGCTCTCCAGTACATCCTATGTGGAAATTCAAACTTGTGATTAAACTTTCCATAATTATTTATGGAAATATACTGTATGTTTTGGGCTCTGTGAGTCTTGGTTTGATCAGGTGTTTTTCTTCACATCCTGGACCTGAACTCAAATGGGCCCTTCGATCCCGAGATCCACTGGAACTCAGCTAAGATTCTCTTGAGTTAGTTTGTATGTAACATTGTATGGCTCAGTTTCCTTTTTGTAATTCACATCTTAAAATAGTTGCATATCACCAGGCCTACTAAGGGAAATTTGTTTTATTGCCATTCATTTCTTTAATGCATTAACGCAACTTGTGATTTTTAGGTTGTAGCGGGCTCAGTTTTAAAGCTAGAGTGAAGATACTGGTTCATATGAAACTAGAAAGGCTAAGGAATCAAAACTTGAACTAAACTAAACTACACTACATTAAATTTTGGCGAGGAAAAACTGGCATTGCCATTTTCAAAGGGGGTCCCTTGACCTCTGACCTCAAGATATGTGAATGAAAATTGGTCCTATGGGTACCCACGAGTCTCCCCCTTTACAGACATGCCCACTTTATGATACATCACATGCAGTTTTGGGGCAATAACTCATAGTCAAGTCAGCACACTGACACACTGAGAGCTGTTGTTGTCTGTTGGGCTTGAGTTTGCCATGTTATGATTTGAGCATATTTTTTTTTTACGCTAAACTAAATTATCAGTACCTGAGTGAGGGTTTCTGGACAATATTTGTTATTGTTTTGTGTTAATTGATTTCCAATAATAAAAAACATACATACATTTGCATAAAGCAAGCATATTTGCCCACTCCCATGTTGATAAGAGTATTAAATATTTGACAGATCTCCCTTTAAGGTACATCTTGAAGAGATAAAAAAATTTGCAATTAATCGCAATTAACTATGGACAATCATGCGATTAATCGCGATTAAATATTTTTATCGATCGACAGCCCAAATTTATATACTGGAGAAACATGGCAGCTGTCACATCATGTTATGTATCCTATAAAGTATCCATAGCAACCAGTAGAGAATTGGTAAAAACGGAGGTGCACTCACACAACTATACCACACAGCTGGATAAGTGACTCGTACCTGCAACTCTCACTTAAAACTACAATTAAAACCATCATCGGAGACAAACGGACGTCTTGTTGATAGCCCACATCTGTATCACATCTGTCTGCAGGCAAACCCCAATTCATCAGACACAAGAACAAAGCTCCGACAGTTTCATCAACATGTCTCATATTTACCTTTTTTTTGTTACTGAGTTGGAAATAGTCCAGCTGTGAGTCCGGGCAGGTTTCACATCACCACATCGTCCTCATAATGTTACACAACGTGTCGGTCGTTTCAAACTGAGGCGATTATTATTAACCGTTTTATGACGCTAATAATGTTTGTTGAAATAGCGTGAATATCGATGTACAGTATTTGTTTAGTTAAGAGCCCTACATTCTTTGTCTGGAAGGGGTTTAACATCGCAAGAATCAAACGAGAAAGTCGCTTTACTGCCCCCAGCTGGACGGGAGGAGGTACTGCTGTCTCCTCTCACTGTGGGATGTTGTAACACTGACCTCTAGTGGCCGGGGTGGGTCAACGCACGATGCTATTATATTATATTATATTATACTATATTATATTATATTATGCTATATTATATTATATTATATTATATTATATTATATTATATCATACTATATCATACTATATTATATTATATTATATTATACTTTATTATATTATATTATACTATATTATATTATACTATATTATATTATATTAAATTATATTATATTATATTAATATATTTAATGAAACTGAGGAATCCTTTGAGCACAACTCTATTGAAATGCTCAGTTTTTTCTTACAGTTTTTTTTATTTTAAATTTAGCATCATATGCCTCAACAAATGTAGAAATTGCACACATATAGGCCTAGTAGTTTTGGTAATTCTTAGCTGCATTAGGGAGTTTTTTTGATTTTTTAAAGTCCCCCTTCATTCCAAAATGTGTTTTATTTATTGTTACTTCACTGTGCAGAACAAGTTAGATGCTGGAAGGCTGTCAGCAAATTCCCTGGGTGTACAAAGTTTAAGAGTTTATAGCTACATATAGGCTATGAGCAGGATATTGTGACAGCAAAACTAGTCAGTCTGTAAGCCAAATATGGCTCAGCAGGCTATTATACAACTATAGGATCCATCTATTGAACTTTTCAAATAAAGAATGTTGTGCATATTCACAGTGTGTTTTTCAATTAGGGGGAAGGAGCAGATGTGCTTTTAAGGATATGTAATTGGTTTATTGAACCACTTTTTTTGTGTGGAAAACCATATTAGACACAAATTGCTATTCAAAGCAAAGTGTATTTAAATATATCTTAAACCTGTTTAAGTTCAGTAAAACAGATTGTTTTCATTATTTCCTTCAACAAAAGTGAGGATTTTTTAACGTGATGACACTTTACTGGGGAGATGTGATCCAGAAGAAAGAAAAAATCTCCTCTAAATCTGTAATTAACAGTGTCACTTAATTGCAGTCTAATAAAAGTGTGTATTTTTTTAATTTTTTTATTGACGTTACATTTGCAGTTTAATTGCAAGACAATATACTCAGGGGCCGGCCTAAGGCATAGGCCACATAGGCTAGTTTTTAAAATGACGTTATGCGGGTTTTTTTTTCTCCCATGCATGAATTCAGTGACTTGACTAAACTTGCTCCTGGCTCCACCCTCCGTTAGTCAGCCAGTCTACTACGTGTTAGGAACTGGTGCCTTTCCTTTAACTTACAAGCATCTCGGGGAGAGAGAGAGAGGAGGAGGGAAAAAAAAAGAAAAAAAAGGACTTTCCCCCCGGCTCTTATCTGGAGGAATAAAGCAGCTAAACACAGCCGATCGCAACTTCGTCAACTTTAAACTCGAACCGGCATCTTCCCATCGGAGAGAAAATCTCCTGTAAAGACGGGTTACCTCTGTATTTTTTTCGGACTTGGATTAAGTTCTGTATGGAAACAAATGATATTTGAGAGGAGCGGAGAGAGAGAGAGAGAGAGAGAGGAGGTGGGTGTCGGGTACAAACCCTGTGTGTTTCTCTTCTTCTTGCATGGATCTCGGATACAAGTTTGATTTGAACAAAAGTGGGGTGGGAAAAAAATAGTGCCAATTGTTGCTGCTGCTGCTGTTGGTGATCTAAATCTCCTTGGAAGTTTCAGAGATCAAATTAAAGGTTAAATCCGGGGAATAAAAAAAAAATTTCTTCTTGAAGCCACAAAGACAGGAAACAGAAAAAAAAGACACAAGTGCTACAATTATGGCGTTAAAGGCCAAAGTGTTGTACGACTTCCACTCGGAAAACCCGGGGGAGATCTCCATAACGGAGAACGAGCTGGTGACCCTGTTCAACGAGGAGGAGCTGGAGGGCTGGCTGGAGGGGGAGAACGGCAGGGGGGAGGTCGGCCTCTTCCCCGCCTCCTACGTGGAGGTCGTCAGGGACCGCGTTGCCTCCAGCGCCAACGACAACGGCGTCTCCTCGCCGAAGCCGACCAAAGCCCCCGCGCCTGCCCACGCCCCCTCCCACGCCTCCCCGGACGCCCAGTCCCAGAGGGGACCCGGGGCCGGCAGCGGCGGCAGCGCCGGGGGCAGCTTCCACACCAGCCAGGGCAGCGACGACGACTGGGACGACGACTGGGACGACGCGTCCCCCGCGGCCGACGCGCCCCAGGGCATGGGCGCCTCGCCCCCGCTGTACCCGGTGACCACCTCCTTGCCCGGGCGGCAGCGTGAGAGCGCCCGGCAGCAGCATCAGCAGCAGATGCAGGCCAAGAGTTCGGCGACGGTCGGGAGGAACCTCAACAGGTTCTCCACCTTCGTCAAGTCCGGAGGGGAGGCCTTCCTGCTCGGGGAGGCGTCCGCTTTCGTGAGGGACGGGGACCGGATCTGCGTGGTGATGGGGAAGCACGGGCCGGAGTGGCAGGAGGACCCGTACCCGTTCACGTGCACCATCGACGACCCCACCAAGCAGACCAAGTTCAAAGGCATGAAGAGCTACATGTCCTACGGCCTGACTCCGACGCACACCAACGTACAAGTCAACCGCAGGTACGACCTCCTTCTCCTCCTCCTCCTCTTCCCTCTCTGGGGTTTCCAAACTGATATCTCCACCGGAACTCCCCGGCCCCCGTACACTTAAAAATAAATGTTTTATGTGGCTTTTTCCTGTGGCCACAATTGTTCCCACAAAATTGCAAAAACAGAGCCGACTGTGGCCATTTGCCCCCCCAGAGTCCTCAGGAATCTCCTCTTTCCTTTCTGAGATTCCCTCCGCTGCACCTTTTACATTGTTTCCCTGTCAGTATAGGTCTGTCATTTCCAGCCAACACTTACTCCCTTACATTTGCAGTTTCCACTTGGTCCTGCTGAGAATAGTTCTTACACCCTTCTTTTTTTCACTCCCTCTGGCTGCATTTTCCTGTCGTTTACCTCACTTCCTGAGCTCCCTCGTTCCCATTTACCAACCCTCCCTTCTCGTCCGCTTGTACCTAAATCCTCTCACCTGTCTCCTCTTCCAATCGACCCCGCAGGTATAAGCACTTCGACTGGCTGTACGCTCGCCTCGTGGAGCGCTTCCCGGTCATCTCGGTGCCCCACCTGCCGGAGAAGCAGGCCACCGGCCGCTTCGAGGAGGACTTCATCTCCAAGCGGAGGAAGGGGCTCATCTGGTGGATGAACCACATGACCAGCCACCCCGTGCTGGCGCGCTGCGACGTTTTCCAGCACTTCCTGACGTGCGGAGCGGACGAGAAGGCCTGGAAGCAGGGCAAGAGGAAGGCGGAGAGGGACGAGCTGGTCGGGTCCAATTTCTTCCTCACGATCAGGTGGGAGGCTGGGTTCATACCTCTCTTATGTTTTTTTATTACAAGCTCATAAAAAGCTCCGAGCGCTCGCCGAAAAGCCTTTGATTTGTTGGATAAATAAACTTATGATGTCAGGCACTTAGCAGCCCAAGAGAACAAGGGCGTCCTTCTAGAGTCACCATTTTTTCCAACAGCATTCAACAATCAGAGAAGGAGAAATCCATTGTAGAAGAGGCCAACATCTACACCAATAAAGAGCAGGAAATAGACCAGAATGCAATGCTGCAACAACACAGATCGGCCCCGCGGTCGTGACCCGCTTTACTTGAGAAACGATCGCTCTCAGTTGCTCTGTTGTCATCGCTATTACACGCTCGTTCTGCGTCTATAATCAGCCACTGAACGTATCAAGTTACAGCCCAGTCTCTGGGGATCGGAAAAAGGCACTCTGGGAAATGTAGGCAAATAACAGGAACACTTATTCCTGTATTGTAATACTTTCCTATTCAACTGTCCAGCAAAAAACTACCCAGTGAAGCTTGTAATGTTATATTTTTGTTCATAGCATGTCAAAGAGGAGTTTGTGGTGCTGGGTTACATCATAGTATAGTGTCAGATGTTCCTGTTTTTTGTCCACCTACTTTATAACGGTGTAAACTAACAGTGGAGGATATTCGCCCTTGAGCAAGACGCTGTTATCAGGTTTTCCTTGTTTCACTGGGCTTTAACGGCAAGCTTTCATCATAGGGAGTGCCTGATAGTGAGGGCGAGATAACAAGAGGAATAATACATAAAGATGATGTCATGCTTTAATAAAAAAAATAAAAATCATAAAGGACTTTCAGAAAAAAAAGACCACAAGGTCTAAAAATGTCCGTCTTTTGTCATTCTTATCCCTCAGCCCACCCACCGTCCCGCTGGACCTCCAGGACGTCGAAAACAAGATCGAAGGGTTCAAGACCTTCACCAAGAGGATGGACGAGAACATCGTGGTCGTGAACACCACCATCAGCGAGTTCGCCCGCAAGCAGATGGTGGGGTTCAAAAAGGAGTACCAGAAAGTGGGACAGTCCTTCGCGCTCCTGGGGCAGGCGTTCGAGCTGGACCAGCAGGCCTACTCGACGGGCCTGAACAAAGCCATCGCCTACACCGGCGAGGCCTACGAGGCGGTGGGGGAGTATTTCGCCGAGCAGCCGCGCCACGACCTGGCCCCCATCTCTGACCTGCTGGACCTCTACAGAGGACACCTGGCCAATTTTCCTGACATCATCCACGTGCAGAAAGGTGGGGGAGTGTGTGTCTGTGTGTATGTTCGTGTGCGCTGAAATCAGAACCGCACGTTTACCAAATAGCATAAATGTAAACACAGCGAGCTCATTTGCATACACACTTATAATTTCTATTGGAAATGTTGCAAATAGACCTTTTACCTTTTTTTAAAGGGCAGGTCCGTCTGTGTTCTGTTCCGTTTTTTTTTCCAAATGGAAACGCCCACTCACTGTTCAAAAAAGAGAGTGACGTAGGTTACCAAAGTAAGCCAATCGATGCTAATCAATAAGGTTATGAATAATGTGAACACTAGAATAACTGAAGGGGTTAGTTTGGATTTTTTAAGTGGGGTCGTATGTATACTCCAGCGTTCTGCGAGGTAAAATCACTGTTTTTGTGAATTTAGTCTAGTCTGGTCTTAAAGACCGCGATATAACGGCTTCAGCTACTGTCTGATGGCGAGGTAAAGCGGCTGCAGACGGAAGCAGCAGAAAAACTTATTTTAGCCACCTAAAAAATAAAATCAATATCAGTTTAAGTGTACGCTATATTTAGAATATTTCCACCGCTTTATCTCGCCATCAGACAGCCCTTTCCGACGGGGGACTAAAGCCGTTATATCTCGGTCTTCTACCGCTGCATCGATCGGTTAGTTTGTTTGTGTTATTGTGTGACTTTCTGATCTGAATGAACCACGTCAGTACATTGCTTAGCTTCCGCGTCGGTACTCCGTCTGCTTCTCCAAAACTGGGAGCGTGCCGACCTCCATCTATCAAGTTACTGTATGTAACATTAATAACACTATAAGACTGTACATGTAGCAGCGTCATCATGCAGAAACCTACTTCAGGTCACGTGGGCTTGGGAAAAAAGCATTTTGACACTAAAACATGCATAAGGAACACCACCGTGAAGCTATAGAATGATATAAAAACCTAAAAAAAAAACCTAAAAAATAGTGGACCTGCCCTTTAAAATCTTAATCAGAGTCTGAACTCTTTAACACACCTACGTTGCCACTCGGTTTTTCATGACATAGTCTGGAAAAAAGGGAATTGTGCAGAAGTAGAAAGTGAAAAGAGTTACTGATAAAAATGCATTAAACCTCCCAACATGCTTGCAAGAAATTAAACAGATGCAGGACCTAGCATACTTCACTTCACAGGGAGGTCAGAGGTCAATGGGTTAGCTTCAAATAGAGCTGATAGGATCTGAGTGGTCAGGACTCATGGATGCCTCTGCAGGGCGGAGGGTTTGTATCCAGGGAGGATTCCCAACAACACGAGGCCTCTCGCTCCCCCATGCTGCAGGCAGTATAATCTCTTCTGAAACAAAAGACACAACCGATATATTTATTTTCACTTGGATTACAAGATGATTAATTACAAACGCCATCCATCTCGCAGCTTCCCTATGTATTAATCACGTCAATATAAAGGCAGAGAATACACGGAGACTCAGGTTATGACTGTTTCGACATCTGTTTTCATTTACCGAATTGTCAATCTGGGGGCGAAAACTGAAACCCACGGCCCATTGTAACACTCCGGGTGCTGTGAGAGCCTGTACTCGCTCACAGGAAAACACAGAGAAACACACACGCACACACACTCTCGCAGACGTGTACAAAAGGACTTGCAGAGGAGTTAGCTTGTTAGTTGCCTGCAGGTTGGGAGGAGGGAGTTGCTCCTGGCACGCAAAAACCCTGACGTTTGCCAAACGTAGAGGCACTGTTTCTATAGTTCGCTGAGCCCTGTTCTCTAGACACAATCGCAGCTCCCAACTATGGAAAACGCAGTCTGAATCCCAATGGGCCCTGTGACTGACGGGAGTTCACCTACTTTCTGATTGACAAGTAACACATTGTTTCATTGTCCCACAAAGAGCGTCCAACCTCTAACAACTCTGAACATTTCCCTGCACTGGAAGATACCGCTCCTATTATGAACTTTGAGTAGTTTAAATTGACTACTTAACTTCAGTAATATGTGAAATGAATATTATTATGCGTCTCTGTGGAGCATGATCTCATGAAAACGTTGTGCTTATTTGTATGAAATGGGACAACGTACAAAAAGTAATGGATCATAATGACTCAAGCAGGCAGGAGAAACCAAAGACTGTATATAAGAAGTGGATTTAATCGCCGTGACGTCACCCATTGGTTTGCGGACTGCCGTTTCGAAGCCTCGGGTTCGGCATTTTGAGCTTCGCCATCTTGGTTTTTGGCCGTCGCCATCTTGGCTTTTTGCAACCGGACATTTTTAGGCGACCAAATTGTTACAATTAACCTTCAAAGGGTTCAAGTTCTAAGACAAAAACGCGGACAACTCCCAGACCGGAACAACGCCGTGGTAGCGACCTGTCAGTCACAAGGTAGCCACGCCCTAAAGCATACCCTGCTTTATGGTCTGTTTGACTCTAAATGGGACCATAATTTACTAAATTAACATCATGCTGTATTGAAGAAGACTTGAAACTAGCGATTGAGACCATAAACTCATGTTTGCAATGTTTACTGAAGGAATAAATCAAGTGAGAAGTAGGTTCATTTTCTCATAGACTTCTATACAATCAGACTTCTTTTTGCAACCAGAGGAGTCGCCCCGCCTGCTGGCTATTAGAAAGAATGCAAGTTTAAGGCACTTCCGCATTGGCTTCACTTTTCAGACCCAGATGTTGTTGCCCACTGGGGGAAAACATATGCTAAATGAAACCCAAACCTTTGCTAAACTAGCTCATCATAACCTTAACTAAAAATAACTTCACCTTATCTTACTTCCTCAAAAACTGACCCAAACGCATATCATGAGGAACTCATAGTATTGTCACAGGATATGATATCATCATTCCGGCTTTCATAGGACCTCACAAAAAGTAATGTCATCATCATTCTTGGGTACCAAAAGGGTTTTCACTTCTGGAAACCGTAGCTAGCGATGCTTTACGAGAAAACAAATGAGATTTATGGTAGGAAGAGAAACAGCAGTCTTTCTTTATTTCTTTCTTTTATTTAAAACATACAGACTGTATCCCAAAATCTTGGATCCATACCAAATTCTGATCATTTGGGCAATGGGCATTGGTCAATTCATTCGTTTGGGACATGACCTAACTTTCCAACATGTCCCGCCACTTACTTAATAGGCAAACAAACCCAAAAGACCAAAGACATATAGTGACGTGCGCGTTTTAATTGGCAAACTAATTGATGTTGAAGATTATGTGTTGTACAAAGGGAGTCATTGACTCAAAAGGTCATGAGAGATCAAAGCACAGACTCTGAGTAATCCACCACTGCTGTCACAGGAAACTTTTTTTGGACTGCTGCTGAGTAACACAACCCCACGATGCAAAGTCTGCACTTCTGTCCATAGTTGTGAAATAACTACCTCTAACAAAAGATGACTGGCTCGGTCGCAGTTTCCATAAAAAGTCAATTTGGTGAAGGATCCTCATTGAGAGAAAAAATGCTTTCTCACTAAATAAAACATCGAATTACATTCTTTTGATTTAGCACACAAAAGAAAAACCTGACTGCGGGTTTCATGTTTCACATAAACCTTCATTTCTCTCTCCGCAGGCCTACATTCCATATCTATCTATCTATGTCATATAGCGATGAACATTTCTCCAATAACGACCAAATTCCAAAAAACGTGGCACCACTAGAAAAACAGCTGCTTTGCTCTTAAAGTGGACGGCTTTGTTGACCTAAATGCCCCCGTACAGTATCGCCCGACGTCGCCGGTTCTGTCTTTGAGGTCCAAAGGCTACATCTGATTTGAATGAGCGGAGAGAGATTCCTGGGCCTCTTGTCCTGTGTTGCCCTGGGACTGCAGGAATGCAAAATGGAGCAGTCTCAGGATTAGTTTCCCCTCCTCCTCCTCTTTTCTTCTCCCTCTTTTCCTCCTTCCTCCCGGTGATACAGCGAGTTGAAGAGAAGGAGGAGGAGGAAGAAGAAGAAGAAGAAGAAGAAGAGGGGAGGGGTGTGTGTGTATATGCGAGAAGGGGCTGCAGATAGTTACAGAGCTGAACAAGTTTCCCACCAGGGAACTGTACAAGAGTTCAGATTACAGCTCCCTAATCGCCTTGGCAGCGAAGAGAGCAAAGTCCAAGTTGATTTCAGTTCGTTAGTGTACTTGTGCGGGTATAATGTGTACGAGAGAGAGAGAGAGAGATCTAGAAAGAGAGGTCAACGAGGTCAGGGAGTAGAGCTGTGCCAGGCTACAAGCAAGCTCATCATTTCCTCCACATGCTGCCGTGTTAGAGCCAAACTCCGAGTTCCTCTTCATCCATTTTTTTTCATGGATCCAAGCTCTACTACTTCCCCCCTGAAAGTTTAGTCACACTGAACTATTCTGAGTCACGACTGGGCGTTAGGTAACTTCAAGGATCCTGGAAAAAGTATGCAACGACCGGCTCGTTTCTCTAGTATGAAAAAACGTCATGGTCAGCTTGGAGAATTTGCCTGTCTTTCTCCCTTTAGTCTTTTTAACTGTGCTAGCTTGGCCTGACGTTAGCCTACTTCCGGGCTAGCTGCCGTCCCACTAGCTTCTGTAACTCAGTGAGGTTAAAAGGCGAAACATTTTCCAGCTGTTTATTGTACATATTCTAAGATAAATGAGTATTGACTTCAGCACTTGTTTTTAGAAGTTGAACCCTTTATAGCCCCATTTCCACTGCAGGAACTTTCCCCTGAACCTTTTGAGGAACTCATTGCGTTTTGACCGCAGGGACCAGGGTCTAAATTGAGTTCCGGGGAAATTTTTTTGGGGGCCCTTTCCCCCCCCAAAAAGGCCCTGGTCTGGGGGTAGTACTTTTCATACGTCAGCAGACTAATTTGCCTAATCGAACGGGTCTATAGACCACGGTGGAAACGCAGACAATAGTGGGCTGAAGGAACCTTTTAGTTCCTTGAAAAGTAGTTCCAGGGACTATAAAAGTTCCCGGAACTTTTGGTGGAAACCCCGCTGTATACTCTGTATACCTGCCCCACTTTCTCAGTCTTCTCCCTTTATTTCCCCTCCCTCCCTCCCCCCACCACCCTTTTGTCCAGGTGCGCTGACCAAGGTGAAAGACTGTCCAAAGCAGGAAGGTGAGCTCCACAACCGCTGCAACATCATCTCCTGCGCCACGCTGGCGGAGATCCAGCACTTCCACCGCACGCGCGTACGGGACTTCCGCTCGCAGATGCAGCACCACCTCCGCGAGCAGATCGGCTTCTTCCAGAAGATCACCGCCAAGCTGGAGGACGCGCTTCACAGATACGACGAGGACCAGTAGGAAGGAAGAGGGAGAGAACAGAGAAGTTGGGACTACAAAGGCCTCGAGAAAAAACTGTGGGGGAGCTTGAAGAGGGGAGCAGACGGGGGATGATTGATGGGTTCGTCCTTCGGTAATGGAGAACATCTTAACGTCCTTTAAGAAAACTTTTTTGATGCGGTGAATCCTGGGCCTGGTACAGGCATTGGATGAAATATACCACTCTTTTGAAAATAATATAGGCCACTGGACTTTAGAATAACAACTTCTTGGATTATCTGGACGGCTCTGATGAATGTACCAGTAACATGGATTTTTGCTGACGCTCCGGGCACATCTTGCAACTCAGCAGGACTGCGACAGATATTAAAAACAGCTGCTCACATTGTGACGGGGCTGCCTCCATATTCCCGGTTTCAGGGTCACGTGATCTCTTTATGCCTCCACTCACCACCACTTCATGGAAACCCTTCGTCCGGGGATCACTGAATTCAACAGGAACGTAGACACCAAACTCCCCCAGTGCACTTAAAACTGGATGTTTTAATGATTGAAAGACAGGACTTCGCGAATTTAATGATTTTTTTGTTATATCTGTGTTTTTACTTGAATGACCTGTTCAGTATTGTTTCGATGGGACGCGGCGGTGTGGATTGTTTGTGAGAATGGAAAGAGGCAAAGTGGGGGGCGTAATCTCCTCCGTTGAATGAGCTCAGTAGTTGGATTTCACCTACTTCTGATGTCTAACATCTGTCACAACTCGCATGCTGTCACATCTTTACTATGTTATAATTTGAAGCCCTGTGTTGATCTGCGTTTAAGTTTATGCCTTGCCAGACCTAAAACAATGATTAGTCTCAGACTGATTTTATTTTTTTGACAGACGATCTGCTTGTCTGCTCCGCAGTTCTATTTCTTGGGTTACTGCAGGCCTTGGGTTATTTAAGATTATATATTTCTTTTTGTGCATGTAAAAGGTCTGCAAAGTTACAAAGTCCACTCCAAAAGGAGTTACTCTCCCCCACAGAAACACAGCTCCTGAACTGCCTGAAGCACCTCGCTTGAAGTCCCGCCTTTTCTACCGTAACGTGGTGATGTCACCAAGTAAAACACGTTTGAATAATACCTGCCTAGCTGCTAGTTTGGCACGCCCTCAAACAAAGCTGGTTAGAGCGGAGCTGGAGCGGAGTCCGAAGAGTTTGGTTCGATTGACCAATTACAACAGAGTGGGCCAGCTGACCAAACAGAGGAGACTGGGCTTTTCGGGGACGGTGGGGCAGGAGCTCAAACACAGCGTTTCAGACAGAGTGTGAAAAGAGGTGCTGCGGCACATCCGGTATGAGAAAAGTAAAGCGTTTTTTGAACATTAAAGCATGTAAACATGTTCTAGTAGAAACCCCAAAATACATGTATGCACCTGAAAATTAGCACGAGGTCCTCTTTAAAACCCAAGGTCCACATCTGTCTTTCTGCTTCCCCTCAATCAGGGGAGCTCAGAGGTCAGACTCAGGGTACGGACACTTCGACGTGATGGATGCTTCCTGGCATTAAAGCTTTGAATCCAGATCTTCCAGTTTAAAGCCACCATGTGTAGGCTTTTTATGTGATTATAGCATATTTCAAATTCTTCTGAGGGTAGTCTTTTTTTATTATTGTAAAAAAGGTTTCAAGACAATCTTGGTGCAAATCTATATGTTTCTTTCCCCATTCTGTCTATTTTGGTACTTTTTTTTAAGCCAAAGTTTGACATTTTTCTATATAGTGGCTTTAATGATGGGTCGCTCTTCTTGGTATGCTAACCTGCTACTCTGAAACATTCTTGTTAAACCAATAAATAACCAAAATAAACTCACAGAACTGTTTGTTGTAAAGTCCCCAATCAATCACAGTATTTTGACACCCAGAGGGCAGTTTAGGATCTGCTGAATATAAACAATAAAAACTGACCATACAATAGATCACTGAGATTACAATGGTTTTTACAGTATCTAGTGCAGTCAATTTTAGGCTCGCATAAAGTACTTCTGGTAAATGTTGTAACGTCAGGTGTGACTCCCCCGTGGTATTTTACTTGACACGGTTTATAATAGGATACACCATCAGCCAGGTTGTTTATTCCCGAACACGTGATTCACTACGATGAAACCGTTTCTTAACACTTTTAATGTAACGCAGCGGAGCAGCATTTCAGTAAATAAATGAAAGTAGAATTTATTCCAATCATTTATCTGCATTGTTGACTTTTGTTTTCCCTAAATATGACTTATAGTTTCACTTGACCCATTCTGTGTCTTTCAATTTGTGTTTTTTATGTTAACCTAGCTGGGATCGGCTCCATCGGTGGTCAAAGGTCAAGGTCACAGTGACCTCACAAAACACATTTTTGGCCATAACTCAAGAATTCATAGGCTTATTATGTCAATTTCACACAAATGTCTAATAGGATAAAATAATGAATGACATGGATGTAAACTGCAACTTGACTGGTGGCGGAGGCATACAACCAGAAGGCGGTAACTCTAATTTTAAACAAGACACCTGCTCCATCATATCTTCATGTTTTCAATGAGGTTAGTTAGTCTAGTATAAAATCTGAATCCTGTGGAGGCAACAGCAGTGCAGTCATTGATACATGACACCAGAGTTCACAGACTGCAGGTCAGGTTACTGCAGTCGCAGGCTCTTCATTATTTAGACCTGCCTCTTTCTCCCCTCCTCCTTTACTGTTTTTTTTTGCTAATTGATAAATTTTCTTCCACTTCATACAAAATAACAAAGCCTCTCCCGCTCTCTAAATTCTGAACCTAATCAATTCAATTTTAAAAGTATGACAGCAGGAGGAGTACCTGTTGGTCAGGCTGGTCATGCGTGGGGTAATTTGAAGCATTTACATACACACAAATTGTGTTGTGGCGCACATATGCATCAACATACATCTGGAAACGTTCAAGTAATGACTGAAAATGACAAATAATTTATCTACACTGCCTGTAGGCTAATGCCTTGAAAGCCTTTTTTTGTTGTTGATTATTGAATGGTTCTGCTGGCTGAGGCTTACTTTGAAAGTTACATAAAACCTAAAGGGGGGTTATGTAATTGTCACACATTTGTCAAGCTGAAAGTGAGTTTTTTTTAATGTGTTTAAGTACTCAGCTTTTAAAATGTGCAGCCCCATTGTAAGCAGATGGTCATTAAAGGTCCACTGTGCAGGATTTAGGGGGGTCCACTGGCAGAAATTGAATATAATATTTATAAATATGTTTTTATTAGTGTATAATCACCTGAAACTAAGAATCGTTGTGTTTTCGTTAGCTTAGAACGAGTCCTTCGTATCTACATAGGGAGCGGGTCCTCCTCACGGAGTCCGCCGTGTTGCTCCGCCATGTTTCTACAGTAGCCCAGAACGGACAAACCAAACACTGGCTCTAGAGAGAGCGTTTAGCGTTTATTACGTTACCTGAAGGCCACCGTAGTCCTCCGACAAGCATGTAAAGGGAGGGGCGAGCGGCGAGCGGGGGGGGGGGTACTCGGCTGGCTGCAATCTCACCTCTAGATGCCACTAAATCCTACTCACTGGACCTTTAACAGAGACAAAAAGGAAGATCGTGAGAGACAAAGGAGATGAATTCTGATTCTTTTCCATTGACTGTTGATTGCACTTTACAGTATGTGTTTGAGCTTAACACACAGAAGAAGTCTTAAAGAAATATCTTTTATTCAAAATAAATCTTTCACAGTGCATGGCAAACAGAGGATGGCGTAAAAGGGGTCAAACGTGACAAAAATGTCGAGGTCAATCGAGAACTGAGGAAGCTACTTGTGTCTCAAAGTGTTAATACTGTGTGGACGATCAGAAACATGACAGCTCGCTGCCTCGAGCTGCAACAACATCGGAAACAGAGCAGAGCAGTGAATGAGGGGAATGAAGGAATGTTGAAAAAAAAAATAGTTTGCATGCATGGACTTGGAAGCTTACAGTACCTTAAGTCACATGTGCAAACAGGCAGTGTGATCTACCAGCTGACATACAAGGTTTTGAAGGAGTAGCCTAACACATCAACTCTGCACAGTTAACAATCTTAAAGGTGAGAGGTGTCAGTTACCGGATACACTACTAACTCTTTTGAGCTAACTTAAAAATTCAGCTGCATGAAATATTTTACAGTAAATGCAATAAACCTCAGTCTGTGTTTCTCTTCCTCTTTCAGCCACAGTTTTACAGTATTTACATCTTTGCATAAAGGAACTAATGGTGGCCGCGCTCATGTCATGCCACTACAGTACATTTGCAGCTGCCTAAGCAGTAATAATGGATTCTGTTTATTTTATACACCTCCTAGGTATAATGTTTTACAGATTAAATAACAGTTTACATGGTTACTACAACAAAGATGTGTTCAGATGAAGTTGGTTCAGTGAAATGACTTAAATATAATACCTTTCCTACAAAAAAAAAAAAAAGGAACAAATTCTTCAACAAATGTGCATATTTCTGCCCTCTTTTTAAAAAAGTTCATAGCAGGTCCGACGTGCCTTAGATGACTACAGATGTCCCCCACATGCTATTTATATGCTTCACACCAAAAATACACCTCTAAGGCACAGTTTTTCTTTTGGATTACTTCCATCAAACCCAGTACTGGTTGTCTTTAAGAGTGGGAGTAGGGGACCTGGATCTCAGAGAGGTCTTGAATCCCGCGGTGACGTCATCTCTTTCGATGCTGTTGCCGCCTCTCATAGTCCCATCGCCGCCTGCTCCGTCGACTTCGATTGGCCCCCAGAAGGTCATCCCGGGGGCCAGACTCCTCCGTCTGGGACTCAAGGGTAACCTGGGTGAGGTGGGGCAGCTCGAAGGGCCCAGCGGGGTGACCACCACGGACGGCATGGCCACGCTCCGCTCCGCGTGGCCCAGGTACGGGCTGCCCTCGCTGGGTAAAACCACCGCGGCGAGCTGCTGGAGGAGCCGCAGCCGGGCCTGTTTCTCCTTGCGGCGGCGGAACACCAGGATCAAAACCACGAGGATTATGATGAGGAGCAGACAGGCCAGCAGCGGCAGGATGATGAGGAGCGGGTCGGGGGCGGGGCGGGGGAGGATCTCGACGCGGACCGGGTGCAAGTCGGGAGGCAACGCCGGGCCGTGTTTGTCCGAGGCGGAGGGAGCGCGGGGTTGCGCGGCGTGACCGTGACCCGCTCCCGCTCCCTCCCCTGCGCGACTCCCCGATCTTCCTCCGTGACTCCCGCCGCGCGTGTGGTTCCCCCAGCGGCTGTGAGGCTTCGCCTTGTGCTGCGTCTTGTTGGGGTGCTTGTTCGACAAAATGTGCGGGGGCAAACCCGCCCCGGCCCCGTCGAGCGTCGCGGAACCCCCTCGCCCGCCTCCTCCTCCTCCTCTTCCGGCGGTGGTCTTGTTGTGCGTCGGAAGACGGGTCGTCGTGTGTTCGCCGTCCGTGTTTGAACCGCCCGGACCGTGATGCATGTGGTGGTGGGGGAAGATGGTGAAGTGAAGCTCGCCCTTCGCCGGTTGGACGTTTCCGGCCTTCAGCAGGAAGATGATGGAATCGTGTAGAGGCGTGGCGGGGGCGTGGCCTTGAGACGTCGCGAGTGCCGATTTGTTATTTTGCAGCCGGCTGTCGCTGAGAGTCTCCTCGATCGCGACCCGGCCTTGCACCACGTCTCGGAACGTGAACGACTTCAGCTCCTCTGATGCCTTGTTAGGGTCATAGGTCATCTGCATACATGCACACACACAGACACAGTGGAAAAGAGAGTGAACTAAAATTAGATGGTTGGACTAATAGTTACATGAGTCACTGAGATTTCTGATTATTGATTGCATCCATACTCAGCATAGCGTGTCCCTTTAAATTTTCTCAAAAGCTTACAATGAGCAGCTTTACCCTGACTAGTTTTCCGTGTTTCGGCGGCGTCAGGACCTCAAAGACCGGGTCGGCTCGGCTGATTCTCGCCAGCTCGGAGGCGTCGATCATGGCTTTCCCCAGTTTCACGGCGATACCACTGGGCACTCTCACTTTCTCGTTCAGGTAGATCAGCGGCCGCACGGTTACATTCACCGTCTGCGCCGGGACGCTCCCGTAGTCGACGCCGGACGACGAGGCCGACGCCGAGACCTGGAAGCTGTCCTCCGATTCGCTGAGGTCCGTCATGTGATAGACGACGCGGCCGAACTGCAGGTCCTCGTGGCGGAAGGTCGAGACCTCCTGGTCGTTGATGGCGATGCGTCCGTGGCGAGGGTGCGTGGTGACCGTGTAGGTGACGTCGGCCTGCCCGCGGCTGTTGGTTTGAGCCGCCAGCTGGTCGGTCGTCAGGACCACGGCGGTCCTGCCTTGAACCAGCGACAGGCCGGTGTTGTTCACCATGGAGACGGAGGGCTTTATCACCTCCAAACTAAACAGTTTGTAGAGCGGACGGTGGTGACCGTCGGTTACGTTGAAGTAGAAAACACCTGTTGAGGGCTCTCCCTGACAGAGGGAACACAGGGAGGAAGGATACGAGGAAGAACACCAAAAAAGGTTAATAGCACACTAAAAGACATCGACACAAAGAAAGGAATCAATGGCTACCTGAAAGTCAGGAAAAATGTATTTAAAAAACAACAACTAAAGTCTATGATTTAGGGTTAACTGAATTCAAACCCCCTGATTTGTAGGATTTGAACAATTCTGTCTTTGGCGACCCCTTCAGGCAGTATCGAAACACACCGGTAGAAAGCAATGCATGCATATTTTTCGACGAGCAAAACCTTTTGCCAACAGATGCTGTCATACAATTCTATAATCACATACAAATCACACAAATATGGGCTTCAAATGGACAGCCCTAATGCACACACATTTGTAAAAAAAAAAAGAATTAAAGACCTGCTGTGTAAAGTGCAGCCGGCCGTGGTTGACGTCGTACTGGGTGAAGGAGGTCACCGGCTCCGGTCTTTCCCCCAGCGTCAGGTAGCCGTTGTTGGGCTTGCTGATCACAAGGTAGTGCAGCTCCTCCGGAGGGGTGTCGTGATCCTCAACCTTGGACATGGAGATTGACACGATTGTATTTTTATCTCAAAGGAACATTCCACCCAAAGTAAACATTCATGTTTGAGTATTGTTGCCACTGGTCTAATAGATCTCAAAAGGTGTGCATAGAAAACCTTTATCCTGAAAATTCTTTATAAGAGCTTGTGGAAAAATAGAATTTATTTCACCATTCCTGTTATTACTGTGACTTGATGACTTCTGGAGGAATACTGTGGATGTTTCAAGGTGCTCTATATGATATCCATAGAATTAATATAGCAACAAACAGCTATTTGCTATGTAAAGATATAGCGGAGTAATGTCTACCTGAGCAGAGAATGAAGTCACACGTTCTCTGTGTGTGTTGTAATCCAAGCTTTTCTGTGCTTTGTTGACATAACCGGGCAAACATTTTGAACCACAGCTTCACCTGCTCTCTTAACACTGGCCCACCTGCAGATTGTCCGGTCCTATTATGACTCGCTCTCCGACTACGACCTTCATACTCGGGGCTCTGCTCCTGATGAGCGGCGGCTGGTCGTTGACCGGCGTCACCGTGATGTTGAACGTCTCCGTCACCGCCAGGCTGTCCTTGCCACGGCGACGAGAAACCACATCTAATGACGAAAGGGAGGACGATGAGGGTGAATAGAGAGGGGAAAAGGAAGAGGAAGAGGAGGAGGAAGAGGAGGAAAAAGCAGATGAGGAGGAAGAGGAGGAGAGTTCCAAAGGAGCCACCCAGGCCCGGAAAGTGAAGCTGTCGCTCGTCGTCTCCGAGTCATCGTGGACGTACGTGACGCCGAACTTGTTCAGTGTGACCTGAGAGAAATCGGGTCGGCTCCTGAGAAAAGACAAATATTAAAAACTTATTTTCTAATTCATATGTGCAAGGTTGCGTTAAAATTACGTATTTGTGCCTTGAACTCATTTTGAACTTAGCGTTCAGTTCATTGAAAAAGAGCCGACCTGGTGAGGTTATGTCCTCGTATAGACAGAGCGCCATGGAGCGGCGGGGAAATCACGCGGTACAGGATGCGGTGGTCTTTACGGCGGGGCTCTGGAACTTTCCCGAGGAGATTGGAGGCGTCGAGTTTAGACCCGTCAATCGTCACCCTGCCTCCCTCGGCAACCACAACACCTAAAAGACAGATACAAACACCTCAATTGGTCCTCTTGAACTTATATTCTTCCTGGTACAATAAAAATCTAATTAGAAAGAGAGATTTTACCTGCGTTGTTCAGTAGTCTGGTCCTGTGTTGAGGGCTGTCGTGATGTTCGTTGGCCTGGTAGGAGATTGAGACGGTGAAGGTGTGCGGAGGAAGGAAAGCGGGAGGAGAGGACACGGTGAAGGAGAAAGCGTCCGCGGCCGACCACCCCACCGACTGCGGCTTGTTCTGATCGTACAAGACGACTCCCTCGTTCACCTGAGAGACAAGAGACGAAGAAATTATGAAGGACATCGTTTTATTAGAGAAAAGCTTTCCTTTGTTTGCGAAGACACACACGGGTCCCTACCATGCTTTGCGTGAACGTGGAAATGTTGCGCGTGGAGTTGTCGGGCATGCGTCGGACCAGGCTGCCGAGTTTGGGGAGAGCGGTCACCGCAAACACCACCGAGTGGTTTCTCCTGATGTCGCTGACGTCGTTGGTTACGGCCTGAAGCTCCAGCTCGGAGATTGGTGTCACAGAGCCTTTAAAGGTGAAAAAAATAACACAGGGAGAGAGAGGAAAAGCTCACAATTTTTATCCTGGTCAAATGTATTATCAGTAGACATCACCGTGCTTCAAAGAAAGATAGAAGATATAGAATGTGTAAAAAAAAACAAAAAAACAAAAACAACTACAGTATTAAATGTCTCACACTATCAGAATAAAAGGTTCACTTATGTAACCTTGACCAGAGTGACTACTGATAAGTATGTTTACAGGTTAGAACCACTTAAAGGTCTTATTGATAACATTTTTATGTCGATGAATATTAAAAAAAAACATCCAGAGGGCTTGTAGAATGGTGCCGAATACAAGTATGGGTTTCTCCTAAAAAAAATATTCTGATTGTGAATTAATCATTTTAAAAATTTTGACGGGTCTAAAATGAATGTTTTGTTTACTTCTGTGTAAGATATCTGACGTTTGGTTCCCAATTCTCACGAGGCATATGAGCCAACAGTATAACAATGTTGTTATCACCTGGTATCTCTGGGTCGTCAGCGATCAAGTTGCCAGTTAGTGTGGAAAAAAAAACTGGCTGAGTTTGACGGCGAGTGCCCGGCAACCACTTGTTGTGAAGTGAATGCCATGGAACGGGGGGAGGGAGAATGTGACGTCTAGCGGCTGAATGTTATCAATGTTATCAATAGCACCTTTAACTCTTGAATAAAGTGGCACTATCAGCCTGGCACTGACTGTGTTTGTGTAGGCAGAAACATAATGCAGCAACATACTGTAACAAGGGAAGCCACCCAGTGCCATTGTTATATAACTGCACTACATTTAGCTTTTTAGATTTAATTTTTTATTAATAATCAGAGGAGGAATGAGGCTACAAATTATTAAACACTTTCGTCAGAAAATGGAAAAAAATAAATACATCAATGCTAATAAATTCCTATCTAATAAATCTTCTCATGACCCTGAAGAGTGGTCCGAATACCCAGGTTGAGAAGTGATAGTTGTTTAGATGTAAAAAAAAAAAAAAAAAAAATTTACTGTACTTGAGCAGGGAAATACCTGCCTAAGAACTTCTCAAACCCTACCTGGGTAGACCTCCATGGGACGATTCCTCTGCAAGGTGAGGACCAGAGAGTCGGCAGTCGTGCTGAAGATCTGGCGAGGGGCGAAGTTCACGCCGTCGTTCACCTGGAAGTGAAAGCCACCCGATAAAGCACCTACACAAAAACAGAGTCAACATCAAGAAAACGGAGGGGGTTATTCCTTCATTTATTCCAGACTCATCTGTTGGTCTAAAAGTCTAGAAAAAAGATACTACAAATGGAGCGCTCCAAGAGGTGACGTATTTTTGTAGGCCAACCAGGAAGTTAGCATCGCCCTGGGTTCCAATGGGATTTTTCCATTTGGTTTTGGATTATTGCCGAAAATAAGCTCTGTGGCAATCACACGTTTATGATACTTACACGTTTTGTTCAGCAGGATAATCTTCACAAATGAACACCACTCTTATGATTTTTAAAGTGTGGATGCAATCGCCAGAAGTAAAAAGCTAACGTTAGGCTATAAACAAACTACACCACGGTCGCATAGGACTCATTCCTAAAGCAATCTATAGCAAAATATGCTCACCACTGTGCACGAACATCAGTTGTCCGGTTTGTATGTGATTCTGGGTGAAGTTCAGGATGTGTCTGGAGGGGGCGCTCTTCAGGGCCAGGTGGCCGTTGCTAGGCGGGTTGACGATGAACTCCAGCCCCTCGGGATCAGGGGTGTCGGAATCCTCTGCACTAAGATCATCTGTGGTGATTTCCGTCACTGAACCCACCCACACCTGAGGGAATGAGAGGAGAGATGGAAGGAAAAGGGTATCAACCATTAAACTATTAAACATTTTGGAAAAAATTAACTAAACATAACCCTCAAAATAATAACAACAAAAAAATAATACCAAGGCTAATAGCAATATCAATATATGAGTTGAAAAAAATGTATAAAGATACATCGTCCAATATATATCTGTATATATTTTGTTTACATAAACACAAAGAAATACATTTGATAAGGATCCCTTAAATTTGGTTATGAAAGAATTGTGATCAAGGTATGTGCTGAGTAAACTGCATTATCTCAAACATATCTTTGGCCTTTCTGTACTGTAATTTTTTGTTACTTATCGGCCAACATATACAGTATACCAATACCCAGAAATATGCAGTAAGTTAATATCAGCCGATTTATCGGTCTAGTTCGACATATTTCCCAATGAAAGGTTTTGTTGAGAACTCCTTAATCATGTATATTTCCTTTATTTGATGAAAAACATAGAAGTAATCCTATGCAATGCAGTCAGACTCCCTCATTTGGGCTGAAAACAATCATCATGTCTACTTCTCATGAACGTGTCCTGTCGGTACATATCGTCCCTCCCCACCTTCAGACCCTTGTTGGTCGTAACAACGGGAGCCTCGTCGTCGACGGGCGTGACGTTGATGTGAGCGGTGCAGGGCGGACTGTGCTTCCTGATTTCCGTTTGATTGGCCACGATGGTGAAGTTGTCCCTCAGCGTGTCGCTGCCGTCGTGGATGTAGGAGATGTACTCGCGTTCCACCTGGAAAGCGAAGCGAGGTGGAGAAGATTGATTCGGAGATGAGTATTCGCCGTTTAATTTAATGGAGGAATCAGTCAGATATTCTGTGTGATTTCCAAACCATGAAACTCGCTAAGACCAATAAGTTTGATGTTGAAAATGCAGGAACACAGCAATAAAACACTAAAATGATTGTAAAATGTATTTCCCAGGCCTGTATACCTACTCTATACCTAACCCGGTTACTCTCCCAACAAAATGCTGCTTTGAGAAATGTGCATTGCTAATGAACAACCTTATTGGATCACACCCAAACACTCCTTACAGTTTAAATCTTCCTAATTACCCCTTTCGAAAGAACAAGAGTCCAAACCTCAGTGTGAGTGAAAGCAGTGATGGGCATCCCCGGGATCCGGCTGTGCTCCAGGTGTCCGTGTCGCGGTGGAACGATGACCTGGTACAGGAAGTTCATCCCCGCGAAGTGATGATTGGCCACCTTGATGATGTCGGTGGTCAGCGGCAGGGAGGACCCCTCGTCGAGGGTCAAGTCAGACACCTGCGGGACATATGATAGAATCACTGAGTGACTGGCCGAAGACCGATCAATTCATTCCTCCCCTTTGTGTAATATTTTGGTTGGGAAAATTAATTTTATCTCCCTTTTTCGTGCAATTCTTTCCTTTTTCGAGGTCATCTAACATCTGGGCATACATCCTGTACCTGTAGAGGGAGCAGGATGGGGATGATGTCAATCTCCAGCCTGAAAGGTCCGACCTTTGTGACCCCGTTGGTCGCCTCCAACAGAACGGAGTCGTTGGTGCGTCCTGCAGCCTGCTGGTGGTAGATGATGAATCCCTGGTTGAGGTCCTCCTGGGTGAAGGAGTTTGTTGGCTCTCTGATGCCGGCCTGCATGGAGGAACGGAGCAGACAAACTCATCAAGTGCTGTTTGCAGCGTGCAACATTTGGGGGCCAGTTTTGCTCTTATTTTGATACATCAAAGTGGAGCAACTTCCTGCTCCACTTAGTGATCTTTAAACCTACAGATGGCTGTACTTGATAGAGGCGCTGCTGTTCTCCATTGTTGTTCTGGTGCTTTTCGGGGGGAAACCGCTGAAGGAAGCCCAGGGCGGGAGGACTTTGGACAGTAAAAACTATGTCTGAAGGCTGGCTGTCCTCATGAACCACCTGTTCGAACAAAACAGAACATATTTATAAAACATTACGATCAATTTCTGTTTAGAATATGGAAATCCCATGACAGTTTGTCTAGATCGGTGTTTCCAAACCTTTTTTTTATTGGGAACCAGAAAAATGACAGACCATCGCGACCCAAATCACTATAGGCCTTCTCTATAAATCATGAGAAGAGCGAATTTGTGCGTTACCCTACCTGACCATTTTTACTGCCGTTTCCACATCACCTCACATTATCTTGAGTAGGTAAACCAGATATTTCGAAGAGATATAAGTTTGATAAATCACAACTTACTACAATACTTTATAAATGAGACCAAGTAAATGCATTTAGGCGGAGTTAACAGGCTCTCGTCTCTTTTCTTCTCATCAGTAAAACACAAGTAGGATACAATTATCAGAGCAATATGAACATTCAGGCTCCCTCATGTGGCTCAAAGGTGTACTGCAGACATAAATCTGAAAGACGATAGAAGATATTCTGCAAATGTATTTGGAAAATACATGACTTAGAAAGCAGTCTGTTCCATAAATAAAATTCCGACACACAGTTACAGACAATAAACAATACGCCTTGATGTACTGCAAAGTCCCCAATATCAGAAACACATGCAGGCTGGAAAGTGACCACTTGGTAACCACGTAAATTGATGAGTACTTCTGGTTTACTGGCTCACCTCTAAGTGCTCCTTGCTTATGGAGACGTTCCGTCCCTCCGCCACCACCACCGGACGGTTACTGATGATCGTTGGCGGCCTCTGGTGGCTCTCCAGGTAGATTTTCACCATCACTCCGATGTCCAGTTGTACCTCCCTCCTCTCTCTGTCCACTCGCCTCTCCGTGCCCTTCTCCCTCACCCTCGCCGTCACGTTGAACCCGTCCGACAGCTCGTGGCTGCCGTCGTGGTGATACGCCAGGCGCCCCGCCACCAGATCTCGCTGGGTGAATATCGAAATGGCATCCGCTTCCGTCGGGGCCTCGCGACCTCCGTCGTCGAAGCAGAGCACGCCGTGTTTGGGCGGAAGGAAGACCTCGAACGTCACTTCCTGCGGGTCTCGGATGTCGAGGTTGCTGAAGACGCTGAGGTTGGCGGAGGTCGAGGTCGTGGCCCCGCCTCGCTGGACCATGAGGCCCGTGTTGTTCTCGACCTGGAGGTAAGGATCCTGCGCCATCACCTGCGTCAGCCAGTTACCCAACGGAGAGAGAAATGTATTATTTACAGCAGCAGTCAGCGAACACATCGCTAGCATCATTAGTCTTACTTATTTCCACACTAAAAATGCCTCATGATATTGAATTACCAGCAAATCATTTGTAGAAGGAGCTATAATTAACCAATTAAACAAAACCATCACACATAAACAATATAAACTACTAATACATAACATGAAAATATAAATATGAAACATACTCAATTTTGATTGCTTATAGTGTATGTTTCCTACTACACATACTGCTTGAATCAATCTTATTATTACTCAACAGTGAAATCGACCAACATCACTGTAAAATATTAAAAATAAATAAATAAATAAATAAATAAATTAATAAATAAAATAAATAAAATAAATAAAATAAAATACGTCATGTGTAAAGACTTTATAATCACCTCCAGCAGTGTTGAAACATAATGTTTCCCGTCTGATACGAAAAGCACAAAACGCCCAAAACTCACTCCTCTGTGGACAAACAACACTTTTTTCTGAGGAGAGAAAAGAAGAGGAGATGATGACAGAAGAGGAAAAAAAATCATCAGCAGGCTTTATAAAACAAAACAAAAAAAAAACACCACTAGTATTACTCCTTAAGTACAACAGAGTATCTAGAGGTCAAAGAGGCAGTTATCTAAAGGTTTCATGAATCAAGAATTTCCCCCCAGGTAAATTGTGCCAACCTGCTCGAGGTCCCGCTGTGTGAACTCGTACAGCTTGTGGCTGGTATCGCTGGCCAGCACCAGCTCTCCCATGGGAATCCCCCTCCGCGTGTACACCAACCAGCTGTCCTCGAAGTCCGAGTCGTCGTCGCGGAAACGAAGGTCGTTCAGCGTCACCAGCCTCTGCCCGTCGCGGGCCACGTGGAAAACCTTGTCGACGACCCTGACGGGTCTCTGGTCGTTGACGAGCTGCACGGAGATGTTGAAGGTGTGTTCGGTCGCGTTTCCGTCCTCCTTCTTGCCGGCGCGTTTCTGCGGTTTGTAAACCGTGATTTGAAAAGCGAAGGAATCCTGCTTGGTCTCGCTGTCGTCGTGAACGTACATGATCCTCTCCTCGACGATGTCCCGATTCGTGAACGTCGCGACGTTGTCGTCGATGGAAGTCGAGTCGGAGAGGTTGATCCTCCTGATCCGCCCGTGCCTGGGGCTCGCCGTGATGCCGTAGTGGACCTCCCGGTTACCCGCTGTGTGAGCGAACAGGATGTCTTTGTTGATGACTTTACTTCCTCCTTCCGGGGTCGACAGGCCTTTGTTCACGACGGTGACGGCGGTCGACTCGGCTTTGATGTTGATCCTGAAGTCGTAAGCCGTCGAGTTGGCGTGCGTCGAAAACACCTGAAAGACGAACGCGTCTCTCGCGTCGTCCTGCGGCGCGTTGGGCAGCTCGTACTTCATCAAGCCGTCTGTGATGTTCTTTTGGCTGAAGGTCGAGTTTCTTCGTAGAGCTTTGTTGTCGAGGAACAGCCGCCCTTTCTTCGGTACCGTTAGGAGCCTGAAGTAGAGGTCGCTCTCGTCGAGTTTAACGCCCTTAGAAATCGCGTGGAGGTCCTCGGGAGTGAGAGCGGTCGTCTGAACACCGTTGACCTCCATCTTGCTGCGCGTGACCTTGAAGTGGATCCAGCGCACCGCGATGGGGAATACGACCTCCTCGCTGGCCCGGGAACCGATGCTGACTTTACATTTGAAGTAATCGGTGACGTTGTTCTGAGTCTGGAGGCCCCGGTAAGTGCTGAGGTATCGGACCCGTTCTTTTTCTAGAAGCTTCTGAGAGAAGGAAGTCGTCGGTTTCCAGTCGCCGCTCGATTGCAACCGCTGGAGCTCGCCGTACCGCGGCGACTCCGTGACGTCGTAGCGGATTTCCACCGCCTGGTCGTCCACGTTCACTTGTATCGCGAGGTGAGCGGTCGTGATGATGGAAGCCCCGCCTTGGTTCACCTCCAGTCCGGTGTTGTTCGCCAGCTCGTGTTCGAGCGGCACCGCCATGATCCTCAAAACTACCGTGTTGCTCGACTGCGGGGAGGAGAGGGAGCCGGGAAACACCAGAGGTGAGGATGACAGACGAGATGAGATGAAAGGCAGAGGAAACGAGGGAGGAGAGGAGGCAACAGGAGATGAGGGAGAATGAAGAGATTAGATTAACAGGCGCAGATGGTTAATCGGTAGTCCATTGCTGTAACATCTAATAGAATGGCAACATGTGAAATGTGTGTGTGTTTGTGTGCGATAAAACAATCATCTACAAGTCAACAAGACCAAGAGGCTGCATCCATGCCAGCGTCTCTGCGACGCTGTACTGAGGCACAGTATGCTTTGAGCTAAATGCTAACGTCAGCACCCTAACATACTCGCAATGACAATGCTAATATACTGATGTTCACCATTTTAGTTGGCTTGCTAACATTTGCTAATTAGCATTTGTCCCATGCCCTGTTGTTTGGTGTGTTTCTGACAATTGGTGGAAGTGTGTTGAATACGTAGTCTTTGAGTAAGACTTAACTGGTTGTTTAGTTTTCACAGCTTTAAGTTGGTCATTGGAACATTTCATTTATTGTTAATAAATTGTGTTTTCCCTGGACCCTAAACGGGGAAACATAACAATACTAAACACAACGTACAGCAAAAGCTCAAGGGAATATTTTTAGTTTTGCAGGTAAATATTGGACAAACAATATTGACCTGATGATGGCAATATATGGAAAGTTGATGAATCACTTAAGCGATTACAATTCATTCTGAGGGGGGATGTGAATTTACCAAATTTCACGGCAATGCATCCAATAGCTGTCAAGACATTTCACTTTAACCCAGAGAGGTTCACTTCCATGGTGGTGCTGAGTCAGGGGATCACGAAAGTCATTAGGAGTCATCATCTTATAACCATGAACGTCTGTACAAAATGTAATCTGTGGCAATCCATCCCGTAGATGATGAGAAATGTCACTGGATTAGTGAAAACTTTGACCTGCTGGTGGCGATGGTAGATGAAAAGTCAGCAGATCACTAAAGTTCATCTTCTGGGCACCATGGAAACTAAATTTTATGGCAATCTGCCAATAGCTGTTGAGATATTTCAGTCTGGACCAAAGTCATGTACCAGCCAACCGACCAATAGACCTACCGACCCGACACTGCCAACACTGAAGCCGCTAGCATAGCTAAAACTCTATATCTCAACATCCTTTATGTCACACCTTATGGTTTTATTGCGTCTTGGGCAAGCTAATACATGACTTACCTTCATCCCGTCGCTGACCCTGAGTGCCAGCCTGGAGGTGGGGACCCCGGTGTGGACAAAGCTGATCTTACCCTCCTCCAGATCATTCAGGGAGAACAAGTTAATGGCCCTGGAAGATAGATGCAACCCTGTTAACTTCCTAGTTACAGTATGTACCAGCAGATTCAGTGAACAGTGAGCCACAATCTATAATTAGCTTTTGTTCCACCAGCATGTGTTTTTCACAGTGTATTTTTGCATCGAATATTTTGTTCCATCTGGATAAAGACTGTATTATTTGAACATTTAACAACCGAGCCACTTGTCCAATAGACCATTATGATTGGTTGTAAGAAGACTTGCAAGGCGCTGTAAAGCCTCACAAAGCCGTAGCACAAACCTGCCAGAGAAATCCTGGTGCTCGAGGTGTCCGACCTCGGCGTTGAGGTTTCCCAGGGAGCTGAACACCAGCTCGTCAGGACTGCTGTCGGGGTCCCACACCCTCAGCACGTCTGTTGTCAGCTGGGGGACATTGCGGTCGTATTAACTTTCATTTTACACTTTACAAACTCACACGTAGCGTCCGAGAGTTCCGCCGTACCTACCTGTCGTTTGGACTTCTCCAGCAGAGTGAAAAGGTTTCCCTCCGGCAGGCTGAGCACAGGCGCGTCGTTGACGGGACTGATGCCGATATCGAACCGATGCAGGCGGTTGCCCTTCAGGAACGCGGGAAGCTCTTTCTTATTGCTGGAGAAGACCGAAAACATGAAGAAGTCTTGCAGGTCCTCCGACCCGCCGTGAACGTACATCACCCGGCCCTGCCACAGGTCCAGCATGCTGAAAGTCCGGTCGGCCTCTTCCGCTCCTATCGTGATAATCCTCTCCTGGCCCTCGCCCAGCGTCCCGTCGGGGTCGGGGCTGAGGTCCAGCCGGAGCTGGCCATGGACTGGCTGCGCCTCGACGCGGAACATCAGCTGGGACGGGTGAATGCCCAATTTCCGAAAATCCAGATTCACCTAGAAGGGAGTGCAAATAGGAACTGACTTGATGTGCTATGATGAAAACAACATAATTTTATTGACATTTATGTGTAAGAACTTGTCAAATAACAAAAAGGGAAAACTAGCAGGAGAGTCGTACCCTCATGTGTTTGGGCTCCAGTGGTGCCCGGCCTCCCTCCGTTACTTCCAGCTTTCTCAGCAACAGAACGTTATTGTTCCTCTTATTGTTGGTAATCGGTCGCGTGGTCGTAACATCAAACGCGGGACTAACTGTCGGGCTGGTGGTCACTGCATCTGGAGCTTTCTGTGTCTTACAGCCCACGGTGATGTCCTTGGTGACGGCAGCATGAGGTAGGCCCGTTCTTTGCGTGTTCACCCTGATTTCCCGGAGGCAGCCTTTAAAGGAGCCTCCTTGCCCGGCCGGTTGCCCCCCGGGCGCGGCGGACGTCAGCCCGGCTCTCCTCGCCTCCGCCCTGGCGTCTTCGTCCAGCCCTCCCAGGAAGAGAGGCCCTTTGAGCTGGATGACCTGGAGCTCCGGACTCAGGGTGGCCTTCACCAACTCCTCGCTCACCTTCAGCTGGACGCTCTCGGGCAGCAGGTGCAGCCGGACGGGGTACCAGGTGTGGTTGCTGTGAACGTGCGTTAGAGAACGCAGCTCGGCCTTGCCCCCCTCTCCGTTTCCCACCGTCGCCACCAGGTTGCCGTCTCTGATCTCTACGGCAACGAACGCTCCCTGGTTGCCAGAGCTAAACAGGACCATGCCGTCTTCTTGTCTCGCGGAGGGGTGCAGTTCACATTCAAACACGCCCTCCTGCGGCCCCTCCCACGGCGGGAGAGAGACGAAGGCTTTGGAGCTGAAAAAGCTGACGGAATCTTCTTCTGTTGCAGAGAACTGCGGGCTGCAGCCCAGAGATACCTCGCGGACGCTCTTGTACCCGGAATAAGGCCTCAGGCTGGACAACAGGTTGTGTTCGTTGAACACGACTTCGTCGACGCAGCCTCTGAACCCGGCGGAGATGTTGAGAAGGTACGGGCGGTCCAGTCCGGCCGCCCCGCCGACGAAGAGCCCGTCCTCGACGCCGAGCTCCAGGTCCGGTCCCGGCATGCGGAGGCTGCTGTGAGAGTTTCGGTCCACGGTCATGTTGACGTTGTGGCGGTCGTGGGTCAGCTGCATGGAGTGCCACGCCAGGTCGCCGAGTTGGATGCCCTTTTCCGAGCGGAGCGAGCGCTCGCCCGAGCCCAGGTCCAGACGTACCTGAGGGATGAAGGGGGAGGCGAGGAGAGAGAGAGTAAAAGGTGATAACCGAGACAAATGAAATGCAATGTTGTGTCCCAATTCAGATAATTCGGTTCGGCAGTAATTTCCATTCAGACGGATAAATTAACCCAATGATGGCTTCTATCCGACTACGTCATAGTGATACTTAATGAAAAAAAAAACACACGTCTACATTAAATTTGTATAGTTCGGTGTTCACCGTTTCAATCGCAACCGCTGCAGCTCCTCGCCTTCCATTTTTCCCAAGTTTGAAAATAGGTTGGTGGCCCCTCCCCTTCCGCTATAGCAAACATGGTGACCGTCGAGGGTGAGAAGTGTCCAGCGTTCCACTCGCAACGCTTTGATCGTTATGAGTACGACATCCGGGTACTTAGAGTGCACTGCATTTTGCCATACTTCTCAGTGTGAAAGCACTTATGCACTCAAAATGGCAAGTGTTAAGTATAGATGTACGTGAATTGAGACATAGCACAAGTCTTTCTATATTTTTTCTATGCCAAATTACAAACTTTACTTAGCAAAACAAAGAGTTGCAAGAACAGCAAAAAAACAGCGGGCATAACATGGTGATGAGATCTCGAATGTGCACAATTGAAAACAGAGTCGAGGGAGTTGTTAACTGCAAGATCAAACGCAACCAAACTCTTTTATGAGCAGCTCCCTCGCAATGTACTTGGGAGCTTTCATTAAACTATTGCGGTCTTGTCTCTTAACGTTGGTCATGAAGGAACTTGTTCTGAAAGTGCCAGGGGGGGTATTTTTTTTCTCTCTCTGCGAGCAATCCGACACCAAGCTTTGTGTGTGTTCAGACTTCTCTCCGTCTCTCCCAGGATAATAAATGGCAATATGTGAGCTAAAAAATTGGCCCAAGGGGCCAAATATTTTCTCTTGTTTTGAAGGTGTGAGGCATCTTTAAAGGAACAGTGTGTAACATTGAGGGGGATCTATTGGTTTTTTTTTGCCATCCGTGAATAGATTCCTGTCAGTTGCTTTAGACATCAGTGTGCTATTATCCTACTATATGTGCTTTTAAGCCTACCTGCAGTCGCCCAGAGATCAGCTCCAGCAGCAAGAAGTCTCTGCGTCCAGCTGCCAAAAACAGCATCCCCGCCTGACTGGAGGTTCGAAATCGCACGTGGAGCAACGTCTGAATGGACGCCTCCACTGTCCGCAGGTGGATGTAGCCATCGCCGTAGAACGACACTATAGCAGCGAATGAGAAGACAGGTTGAAGAGTTGAGGTTTTAGAGTGGTTTGCCATCAATGTACCGATTTGCAGAACTGCAGTTTCAGTATTCCAAGATGAGGTTCAGTTATAAAAGGGCAAGCCGGACATTTGTTCCATCCTGGAATTTGTTATTTTTTTTTTTTATCATTTAATTACATTCTTAGTTATATGTGTATACTAAAACATCCAAAAAAAAAAAAAAAAAATGAGCATTTGGTGACCAAAGGCATTATCCCAGCGAAGGCTTTTCCATTAATCTGTATTGACTGTCTGGTCAATGTGGGTGTCTGCTCTGCACTTTACACCTTCTATCTGAATTCAATTAATGACAACTAATGCATTCCGGAGCGGGGTCATCCTGAAATGTCCGGATGCTAATTAGACTTCACGGTTGACCCAAATGAGGCAACGCAGATTGGACGTTTAGTTGTGCAAACACTTCTCAATGAGAGCTGCTCTGAATGCTTTCATACGATGTCATTAGTTGGTGTGAAGCTTAACCCATGATCCGAATACAAATAAAAATGTGTAAATGACTACTGTTTAAATTAATTCACGACCATGACAGTGATCAAGTATATTGCAATCCTATATTGCAACCAACCAACCAACCAACCAACCAACCGTCTGTCCATTGTCAGACCTAAAGTCATGCAGTTATACACTTTTTGTCTAAAGCCCTGTATAAATTAGGTACAACTGATCAACACTTTTCCATTCTAGGGTTTTATAATTGTGTCTATATGTAATTCCAATGTACTTGCATTTAGTAGTTAGGCCAGTGTGCCCACCACTCAAATCTGTGAATGAAAGCAACAGCAAAGCAGTCTTGATTTTAATCGATTTGACCTACAAAGTAGCTGTATTGGAGCACTCTGTTACAATGACTGTCAATTTGTGGAAAAAGAAACGCACAGCGAATCAAATACAGGTCAAAGCGAGGTCTGTGTGTGTGTGTGTGTGTGTGTGTGTGTGTGTGTGTGTGTGTGTGTGTGTGTGTGTGTGTGTGTGTGTGTGTGTGTGTGTGTTTGGTTGGGGATGGCTGACACTCTAAAAACCCTCTAAAGCTCTATAACAGTACGGCAGTACGGAGCGGCAGTGAGACCGAAAACAAGATAGAAATGAAAGGATTATTTAAATGATTCAAATGAAGAAAAACAGATCCCAAAAAAATGAAATGTTTCATACAAAAGACTCTTTCTATGTTCACTTCAGATCTCAATAAAAAAGAGCCCTAGTTGGCCTGAGGGGGAAACATTTTATGAATGAATTACTCACAAAAGCCGCTGTGTACAGCTCAACAATTCTACAGTGTCATTACATGACAGCCAATAATTTATGTTCCCACATCACACAGAATGAAAAAGGTCAGACCGCAACACGAGCTAGACTTTTACCTGTAGGGAAATTATAACCATTTAACATTAACATAGTGATCAGTCTCTAAACATTGGCATCTGCCAAGTTGGCCAACGTTGCTGATTAATTTGGTTAAATTACAGTGTTTGTTGAGTGAAACATTTTTATGGGTAAGCTTTTTGGCTAACATTAGGATAGGTAATCGGGGTTAACATCCAATAATTTGTTTAAAAACAGATAGAAAACAATGGAAAAAAATCATCTTTTACATCCGTTCTTCCACATTCTCATCCTTGTTTTGTTTTCATTATATGCATTGGGTATCGTTTGTCATAACGGCTAATTATTTTATTGCCTTTAAATCCCTTTCGTAACTCTGGCTGGGAAATGCAATGCCTGCAAAAAAAATATCGTTTGTTATAAGACCGGTCCCAGTGAGAAGTACTCGGTCAGCAGGCCGTCCCAGCATGCCGCTCTGCACAAAGCCTATAAGCCCGCTGTCAGTATAACCCATACCTGTCCATCTCTCTCTAATCTGCCTGTATGATACCAGTGAATATTGGATTATTAGTAATCTCTCCCCCTGCAGTCACAGGCACACCTCGAATGTGAGCGCAGTGTCTTTAATGCGCTGTCACGCGCAAGGTGTAAGGATAGAGATATTATCTGACGCAATGCCGAAGGCCCTGAAATGTTACTCCTGCACATGCAGCGACTTGTGTTGGGAAATGTTGATATTTCAGTGGCAATTGTTTAGGTTTGATCAGGAGTGTCGACTGGGAAGATGTCTACTTGCAGAGCTAGTTGTCTACTTGCAGAGTTTTTGCTTTTTGCAGAGCAAAACTAAGAAAAGTGTTAAATGAATACTCTGAATACTGATTTTGCAGAGTGCAATGAAATGCTATTTAGGGTAAGTCTAAGGAGCAACTTGCTAACGATGACACTGTTTTATTGTACTTGTTTAAGCAAGTTACATCCCTAGAGGAAAACTATCCCATAAACCAAACTTTGAACCGTCCGGGGAGGCATCTGGTGAGCAGCGTGACATCAGATCAGGTACCCATGTCCTTAAATATATATAATCCAGTATCTAGCAGCATATTGCCATATGTCTTCAGACAACATTAAGACTGGATTAAACATTAAGCTGCCAACTGTCACAGACAACGTTTTAACATAATCTAAGGTTGTACAAAAAAACAATACTGCAATCACAGCATTACCGCAATCTCCAGTGTCAATTCATTCAAGGGGGATGGGATTCAGTTAATAAACGTGCACTAAGAAACATTACAAACTCTAGTTTTACATGCTTCAATAAGGGGAAACCAGTTCTACTATAACAATGCAACAAATCATTCAACTATAATCATGTAGAATAATTGTTCTCAGTTAACTGTTGCACATATCTGTTAGGAGGAAGAGGGATTTTTGTCTCCTCTGCAGTGCCTTACCTCCATAAACGTGTCCTGCGGAAATCAGCAGGAGCAGAAACAGATCAGCCACAAGACTCCCCATCGTTAAGTTAGGCCCCTTGTAATCTTAACTTGCATTTAGTTTAAGAGCAACATCTGGCTGCTTGATTGCGCCGCCCATTGTCTTTACCGCACAGCGCCGGCCCCGCGTGTCATTTCCACTTCTGACAACTTCCAGACAGCCTCTGCTCGCATTGCTGGCTTTGGCTTACAGCCTTTTAAAAAAAACATGTACCTGTGCCTGTGAGCAAAGCACAGAGAGGTGGAGCTCCAGCCTCTGATCCAGCCTCTGATCCAGCCTCCCCCCTACTGGTTGTTGTAGTCATAGTCTATGGTTGTAGTGCCCCAACATGAACACAAGAGGGAGACGTCGCGACATATATACGGAGACAGAGAGGCGCTTTATTGAAAAGTACAGCAGATTGTCTGTGTATTTCTGTTCATTGGGAAACTGAGACTGGATGTCAAGTCTTGTTGGACTTCTGAAGATACAGATGAGACTTTGAAAAATGAAGTATTTTAGTATATTCTGAATGTAAAAGCATCCTTAGTTTAACCCACGGCGAAACTTTCTCACTCAATCTCGTGGTGAGAAATTCAGGGAAAATTCAGCATCAGCTGCCGTCACACGTAAACACCGAAATGAGCAGCATTGACAGAGGACCAGTGCTCAGCGTGTTACCAGTGATGACATTTTTTAACGAGGGATCTTGCGATTACGCGGTACGTGACTTAGGCCACTGGTCACAGTGACGCTCAAAGAAAGCGTTCTTCTGATGTCTGTTAATTATAGTTTGGCAGGTCAAAGGGGCTAATGCGGCACCGTGGCTGCAACAGTACAACTACTTCCTGCAAACCAAAGTGCTCTGCAATTTACTGATGCTCCAAAATTATAAATATATTTTTTATTTAGAAAGATTTATCACAGATCACCCTTTATGAGGGGAAAGAGGTTCAAAGCATATATACAGAAAATCCTCCATAACAAGCGAACTGTGTGCCTCTCTGTAATCATTATTTCCTCTAAAATGAGTTGAGTACAGCACTCAAAGTGTAACTTAACACCAGATAGATTTAAACTTTTTGTGTAGTTAATTACTTTATAATGATTTTGCTCCACTGCTGCAACAGTTCTTTGCCTTCTCCAGACGATATTGAGTAAAACCGCCCTCTGGACCAATAAATAAATGAAAAATTAATAAAATAATCTAACACAGCCCTGTGATATGAGAGACCTGTCCAGGGTGTATACTCCAGCTCTCCGTGACAATGGATATGTGGGTGTAGACGATGAATGGAAATCTGTGATGTTGCATTGTATGTATGTATGAGCGAGGTTTGAAAACAGCGAATGGACCACATAGTCTATTTAACGGTGCTGGCTTCGTGTTTTGACTTTTCCCTTTTATTTCAGCGCCTCTGTCCATCTCTTCCCAACCACTTATCCGCACTTATCCCAAACGGTAAATCAAAATTCACGACAAAATCTGACATTTTGAAACAATAGGTGACTAATTGGCGCAGTGATACTATTGTATTGCAGTCACAGCTGTGTGTTTGTATAGTATTTTACAACGGGTTCATGCGCGGCTCAGCCAATCACAATCAAGGACCGGAACTATCCGTTTTTATAAATAGTATTTTCCAGTGTTGAACTCTAAGTCTACCACTCCTGACATTTCCTCTCGCCAAAGTCTGACATTTTCAAACCCAACACTTAGTGGCTTTAATCGTAAATTCAGCTACTTAAGACAAAGTACAATTAGGGATTTTATATTATTCTTAAAAGAGCACAAGTACCACCTCAAAAAGCTACTCGGTTACAGCGAAGGCATCGTCTGTAATCGGTTACTTTCCACCCCAGTGAAACACCCACTGAATTGAAATGGACTGACCTGCAGAGAGGGATAGAAGAGAGAGAAAAACAGAGAAAAAAAAACATAGATGTGGAGAATGGGAAGGAGCGTGCAAAATTGCTAAAACAGAAAAGAGAGAGAGAGGAAGTAAAAGGGAACGAGAGGTTAAAGGAGGGAAATGGACTGTGGCTGATTGAGGTAAAGTGGAAGTTTGGGTGTGATTGTTCAAACTGCAGGACACACTCCCTAGTCTGTATCCTGAACCCCTCCCACCCTCTAACCTACCACCTCTACACACACACACACACACACACACACACACACACACACACACACACACACACACACACACACACTTTGAAATGTGCTGTTACGCTGCAGCTTGAGAGAGTTTGGTCCATTAAAATGTTGAAAGAACACATAAGGGCTTTTATTCGGCCGCCGATTGAAACTCCGCTTGGCTCCTCGCACACGAGAGGAGTTCTGGGTTTAGGTTTAGTTCCCAGGGTGTCGAATAATAGACTCCGCAGCCTGGTTTCTTAGACGGTAGGGGTCACACCCAAAATGGGTCACAGTTCAGCCGGTGACGGGTCCTCCTCATGACGAGAGAGGTGGTGCGTTTTAATGAGCCTGGATCCCACGCTGAGAGGATTAGTGTCTTTTGGGGCTGGAAAGGTCTTTTAAGTGAAAACTCTCAAGCTAAACTAGCAGACAACTTGAATGTTTATATTGAGCTCTAATTTCTACATTTCACAGGAATTCATCTTTTCTGGGCATCACCCATTTGCAGGGGAACTTCTGATGCCACAGTAAATGCAAAAATTAGTTTTCTTCTCTACTAATAAAAACCAATTGATCACATATAGATACAAGGTTGTGGGTGAAGTGTTTTTGCTTACAGCATTTAAGAAGTTTGAAAAACAAAGGTTATCATAGTTCAGGATGTTCTCATACATTGTTCGTAGATATACCTACAAAAAGTAATGCGCTGTAATTCGTATATGTATCCCACGAAATCAACTCGTATGTACTCCACGTAATCGTGAACCAGGAAATATAAAGAGCGACAAACACCGCATAGGAAGGAAGTCGGGGTGGATGGGCGGGTAAAAAAAAACCCCGGACTTTTTGCCCAGGAGACAGCTGTTCGTACCCCGTGTGAGTCAGGTAACTTCCGTACATAAGTTACGCCATTTCCACGATCTTTTCCTAAACCTAACCAAATAGTTTTGTTGCCTAAACCTTAACCAAGTAGTTTCCTGTGAAGACAGAAGTTTATTTTGAAAAGACTGTATGAATGTAACGAGTGTAAATTGACACGTGTTGCTGGACATTCGTAGGAAAATGAGGAATACCTTTTCGTAAGATATCACATGAACCGTTGTATGACTGGATTAGTTTCACAGTTTAACCTGTTTAATCATACCTACAATTTAAGTTATTCCACAAATTATTTTAGATATTGCAGAGCTACTTCCTGTTTCCACTTTGAATAACCATAGCTGTTCGTGCATGCAGTTTTATAGAGAAAATATGAAGCATATTTTGGGCCCCAGTTAGTTCTCACTGTCTCACTAATCATGTTGCTTTCCCTCCTGGACACTGTTGTAAAGCTGTGACTAACAGCGTCGCTGCCCAGAATTCAGCGAGAGATAGGTAAAATGTCAAAGTAACCGATGACGGCCAAGACTACAACACAGAGATTTGTCCAATATTTGAGATGCGTTTTAATCAAGCAAGTGAAAGATAAATCAATCAATTAATCATAAAACATTTCAACTCACACCTGTAGGGTTACTAGCTGTGTGCGTGGATGTTTTTTCTATAAACAAATGCACTTCGGAAACATTGCGACATCTAACTGAATTTGCTCTTTGAGATGTTTGCCGCCCTTTGAATTTCTTCCTCTATACGAAACACGCTAACTGAAAGCTATAATACGAGGTCGAGAACAGGAACCACCTGGCTGAGGACAAGGCAAACAGCGTAGACCAGGAAGAGATGGAGGATTGGGACCGATTTAACTCCGAGCAGCAGCAAGCTAAAACAACAAAAAACACACACCACACAGCTGGATGGACAAACCTAAAAGGTCCCTGCATCTTAAGCTGTCACAAACACTTTGCTGTGTGTGTACAACTTGACATGTAGAGAAAAAAGAAAGCACAAAAGCAAAAAAAACAAAAAAACCTGCTTCCCTCTTGGACAAGTAATAAAAATAATCTTCCTTCCTTCCTCACCTTTGTATCCCACATATGTTGTTGACAAACGCTCGCACACGTGTCTCGCTTTTCACGAGGAGTTTGATACAGATCTATTGATTTTTTGTTTGAGTTGCTAAACAAGCACTAAAAATAAGAACAAAAACAAACCCCGGCACATTATCCACCTGTGCAGCCCAGATGAATGAGTCACCCGTGTTTTGATAACCGGAGTAAAAATAAAAGTTAATGGAAGAAGGCTTAGAACCCTGTGTGGGCTCCGGTATAAACCTTGGCCCGAGCCTGTAGTCCATTTCCAGTATAAATGCAGTAATTGAGTGACACATCCATTTTCTATTTATGAGCCGGTTGCATAAGAGGGAACGAGAGAAAAGGGCCGTGGAGAAAGGCCAGAGTCTCAGAGAGAGATGAAATCCAGAAAGAGGCTGTCAGAGAGAGGTTTTTATAGATGCACATTAAACCAGAAAGGACACACATAATTAACCAAGCTGCTGTTTTTCTTTTTGCATTTTTAGCATTTAGCCGAAATATCATGACATTTTTAAGAAAACCCGACCGAAAGAGCAGCTCAGGACATTTGATCCCGTCTAGGGATGTGGGGGGGGGAGTGCATGTTTGTGTGTTTGTGAGGGAGGCCACAGCTTGGTCAGCCATTCATTAAGTGTACTCTCTCCATCCCTGGCAACAAGTCGTAAGACACACCGTGCTATTCACAGTCGCCGTGTTGTTCTCTGCGCGTGCGTGTCTGTGTGTGTGTGTGTGTGTGTGTGTGTGTGTGTGTGTGTGTGTGTGTGTGTGTGTGTGTGTGTATCCCATCTCCAGAGGCACCTCTTCAAATGTTTCGGGGGGGAACTTTTCAGATATTTGATATTTTCTCTCCTAAAAACATGCAACGCGATGCTGGGACCAGCTGCCACCAGCTTGGGGACACCTTAGAGTCTTTGTTTGATTGTGTTTCTGCATTTGTGTGTTTGTGTGTGTGTGTGTGTGTGTGTGTGTGTGTGTGTGTGTGTGTGTGTGTGTGTGTGTGTGTGTGTGTGTGTGTGCCCACATGCGAAAGTGATTGAGGTGTGAGTCACTTTGAGTCACTGCTACTTTATTTAGCTCGCTTGTTGAAGGCTTGTTGAAAGAGAAGACATAATAAGACACAAGAAGAGAAGAGGTGATAATGATCACAGAGACAAGAAAACATAGCATGATAATAAAAGTGGTTAAGATTAAATCATTGGCCAAAGAAAAGAAAAAAAGACAAATAGCAGTAGTGCTATATAGCTAAGTATCTTTGGCTAACTGTGTCCAACAGAACAGAAAACTCCCCATCCTCTCCTACTTGCCAACCTCGGATTCAGTCTATATATAGTTTTAGATCTAATCTTGTCTGTTTGCAGGTGTTGCAGTTTCTCACACACTTTGGAAAACAAGACTAAGTCTACAGCCATCCTAGCAGCTCTGTGAAGCTGTACTTAGCTGAACTAAATGCTAACATCAGCATGGTGACATACCCACAGTCACAATCCTAACATGCTGATGTTTAGCAGGTACTCTATATGGTTTGCCATGTTCACTAGTGTAGTGTGTTAGCATGCTGATATTTGGTAATCAGCACTAAACACAAACTACAGCTTAGGCTGATGGGAATGGCATTAATTCTGTAAGTTTTGGTCATGAACTAAAGTATTGGATTTTTTTTTTCTTTTTTACCTTATAATGATGTGAGATAAAACTTGATCTACTAGATCTGACTACCGAAAGACCACGAGAGGAGAAAATATTAGGATTCACATCCTCTGTGAGGACAACAAATCTTTTTCAGAAAACATTTTGCCTTTTCATTTGACGTGTCATGACATGTCAAAATGTCTACTATGAAAAGGGGCTATCTTTAAGATAATGAAATGCTTTCTTCATTATTAGTGCACTGTATTGATGTACACCATAGACCGTATATAAAGATGGACGACATGACAGCTCCTCAAAAGTGAAGCCAAAACATCTTGATCGCCCCCCTGGTGGCTGGCTGCAGTATAGGTCATAAATCCCGCCTCCTCCATGTTAGCGGATGGGACATGGGCCAAACTAAAATGTCAAAGTACATATCAAATGAATTTTTCCCAAAGATAGTTTCTGTCATTTTAAGTAGTTTGTATTACGCTGATGTATGTTCAAGTGATAATTTTCCTGATAACTTTGGTTATAATTAGTTTTTGATGCAATAAAAAAGAGGGTGAGACGTCATGATTGAAAGCTGCTCTGAGTGAAGTAGTCGTGCAGCCGGAGGCTCGGGAATTGTACCAGAGAGGAGATGTAACTTCAATTTTCCATAACCGTCACGAGTCTGTGTAATAGAACTTGTGTCAATCTGATCATAAATGTAGTTATAGAGATATTATGGTTAGTTGTTGTGTCTTTCTAGCTACTGTGATGCTAACGTAGCAGCTAGGAGGCTCAGCTAACAAGCTTTGGCCGTGCTCGGCTCGTGATTGACTCGTGATTGGCTCGGGCGGGTGTCTGGGCGGGACCTCGATACCACAGGTCCACCCCGATCACTACTGCACAGACTCTGGCTCCAAATGACGTCAAAATCTCAAGATGGCAGCTCCCGTATCCGGGACATTTTGGCTTCACTTTTGTACAGTGGGAGGAAGTGGAGACGCGTCATCCATCTATATACACAGTCTATGAAGTACACTGATTGACATGCAAAATAATAGTTTTGACATTCAAATTGGGAAGACTTTAAAGTGTGCAAACCTACAAAGATAAAGTGAATAAAAACATTTTTTTTTTTACAAAATCCATTGGTTCAAATCCCAACCGTCGTCTTACAATTACTTTCATTTTCCTCTCCTCCTTAACCAACCTATAAAACATGGATTGTTCTGAGAAAACAAAAAACGGGCAACATCTGCGAGATCAGCACTCGCGGTGATGAGAGACGGGAAGGGAAAGTGCAGAGGAGGAAGGATGGGAAGGGATGAGGAAACGACCTGTGGTTGTCTCACGATGTTTTCGGGGTTTTTTTTCCCACAACGGAACGAAAGTTAAAGAAATGGAAGAAGCCTGCTTTCTTTTTTGCAATGTTCAGCTCTATAAACACACATGTAAGAGTTGTGATTGCCTTCCAAAACCGTTCCAAAACAAGTAAATGAGGAAATCACATGTCTGAATTCAATATTTCAGAGTACCTAATACTTAAACAAGCATATGGACACACTTTCAAATACAAATACGTGCAGGTATTCAAACGAATCCCTTACACGTACCACCATTGTGCTCTCTGTTACTCACACATACACTGCTCCCTTGACACAATATCGCGCTTTCAGTTGAGGTTTTGTTTTGCTCTCATTTCCACTCTTCCTCTCCATCACTGTGACAAAGGTCAGTCCCTCCACCAACACAATGGCCGCCAGCAGCTGGTGGCCTGACTCACTGCCAAGCCATTTGACCCCCCTGCAGCTTATCAGACATTTAACATCATTAAAGACTTCTAAGCAAAACATAATCTGAGTCACTGCTTCTGTCTTAGTCATAACAACAAGTAGCTGGAACCGTGACAAGACAAGATGTGATAGACGCGGCTCGTCGTGTCACTCGCTAAAGCTGGACTTTGAGACGCTCGTTGCACGTATTTACGGCACAACACGCCATTAATACATATGTGATCGATGACACGCACAGTTCACGGCGGTTTAACTGTGCGACGCGCTGCCACAACTTTGCGGGTTTGGTTGGTTTTCAGATGTGTTCTCGCTAGTGGGCCTTACAAAACAGACTTTGTTTGTGAGATTTAAAAACAGGAAATGCGTTACACGTCATGTGCTGTACCCAAAGCTAATATCTGGTGTCTCGCTGTGATCTTTTTCCATGCAACGTCTAACTGGATTATCTATGGTAATACAACTCGGTACGATTCCCCCAGGAATAAGAAAAAAAAAACAGCATGCGGCCAAAAACACGATCATAATATTTGATGTGCTGAGACAGAGTTTGACAGTGTGTCAACTCGACAAATAAATCAAATTGTTGACGGCGAAATGAAAATGTGTGCTGCGCTTTCTGTCGCACGATAAACGTTTAACAGTTCTTTCTATACGCTGATAAGTTATTACTTATGTTCTTTTACACCTATAACTAGAGGGACAAAGATCTCGACTACACATTGATTCAGACAAGCTCCAATCCCCCACCCCCCCGGATACAACTCCAGACTGTCTTGTCTTTTAAAAAAAAACAACAGTGAGCCTGGGAAGACGGGCAGGCTGAGGGATATATGAAAGAGCCAATTGTGAAAAGTTGAACTAATTAGGAGGCCACGATCGAGACTCACGGACACAAAATTGGGGTCAGAGGGTCAAACTACAACCTGCTCATTAAGTGAGTTAGATATGAATCGGCTATTGTTGTCTTCCGAAATGTCTAATTTTTTTTGGTGGGGGGCTTATAATTGAGTTTTACTCTAATACGGAGATCGTTCACGACATGAACTTATTCACAGGAAGCGTGGTGGCTCTCTGCACACCGTGCTTTGGTCTGATTATAGATGTTGTTGTTGTGAAGCCTATTACAGTAAAGCATTACTGCACAGTCAAAATTTTGTGAGATAAACTCTTGTGTGAGTTGCGTACAAGATTTGTGTGAAGACTTCTTCTTCTATCACAAAAGGATTATGGAACAAAAACAGCTCATGCACAATATTTTCTCTTGTCACATAGAAGCTAATGGTTAGCTGTATGTAGCTATTTTTACCCCTAAAGAGGTAGAACATTCTCCAAAACATAGCTTTTGGCTCTCGTTTGGTTGACCAAATTGTGAAAAAAATATTTGGTGTTTGCTGTCGTTGTTTCTGGGTGTTGGACGGTAGATGTTTGACTTCCTGAAGTCACTCATTTATTTTGTGTGTTCCCACAGGTCATAAGCACGGAGCGACTACTGTACAGCCGCCTAGAGTTTTATATGGGGGATGTTTTGAGAGCTATTGGGACTCAACTATACAGAGTAGCTGACCAAAACTATGAGCTAAAATCGTCTCAGAGCTACAAAGGCGCTGCTGACTGTGGAGTTGATTCTCGGTGGGATCTGTAGCACCAGCAACTCTTTCACATTACAGGGAGTTGATTCCGTCACTGTTTTCTGGTCCTAGACTCCACCGTTCTTACTGGGGATTGCATTTCTTTTCATTTTCCCGCACAGAGCTCTCATTTCCAAATTCAGAAGTTTCCATTTATGCTCTGACGCCCCTGTCGACAGGATGACATTATTTTTTCGATTATTATTTTTGCCTTACGAAACCGCTAGAGACCACCGTTGAAAAATAAATGATGTGACAAGGCTATGGTTAAGGTTTTGGTCAGGTTAAGGCACAAAAACAACTTGGTTAGGGTTAGGGAAACAACGTGGTTTGGGTTAAAATGACTACTTCGTTAAGGGTTCATTGTCATGGTTACAATAATTAGTACTTTGTTAAGGTTAGGGAACAATTGCAGTAATGGAGTTAAAAAACGACTTTCGGTTGGAAACAGGAAATAAAAAGCAGTCTAATTCCACTAATATTTAAACTAATTTCCCTGACATTTAAACAGAAGTTTAAACTTAGACTAGTAGACTAGTGTAAAAGTAAGAAAACATTCAGAAAACATTCAAAATTGAGCACAACTTAATCTATAAGGTTAAACATTGTCCGATTGGCCTATGTTATAAGAGCCATTTGCTCTATCGCCCGGTTAGTAATGCGCCCCATGAACCCGGTGTGGTGTAATATTTGATAAAACACCAGCGGGGACTGTGGTCTAAGAAGAGTCATGGTTTGGCATCACTTATTCCATTAGTATCTTATATCTTATGTGTCATGTTTCCATCACTGCAGATTGGAGTGGAGCCGATAAATACCCGTGACTCCTTTGCTCCGGTCATAATGACTTTGGCCGTTGTTTTGGGGCAGCTCGATTAAACGACTGATTCTGTCTTTTTTCTCGGAAGGACAGTCTACACATTTCTTGCATTTTAAAACATCCAATTTTGCAAAATAATAAATTATGAGTTTGCTTCACATCTGAAACACCTTGTGGAAACTACCGTGTATTCACTTATTCCTGGTTTCATTGTTCTCTCTCTCTCTCTCTCTCTCTCTCTCTCTCTCTTGCTACAGGAATGAATCACTCCCACGAGAGGAGCTGGAGTGGCACTTCACTCTAAAAACAAGCAAACTCTCCCCTCCCTTTTGGAGCTGAAGAGCGGTTTGTGGCCCGGATTCAGGTCACAAATCGCTGATATGTGAAAATGTCCCTTTTCGCTGATTGTTACAACCGACCACGAAAAGATAACAAGGCGGCTTGAGTTGCAAAAATAGATTGAGGTGCTTTGATTTACAAAAATAGTGACAAAACTAAAATTTTGACCTTCAAAAACGATATATGCAAATCGCAACAGACAGTGTTTTCTCTAGTCACCTGTCTGGTTTACAGCCACCCGCAGCCTTGATGGCCAACCAACCGTTGATTGAATCATTTATCTTCCATTTTGCACAATCTGCAATTTTACTGCCAGTTCCTACTGGAAATACAACACATTATAGGAATCACCATTTCCCAGTCAAATAGCTTAAATAAACCCCAAAACGTTGACACAATTTCATCAATAGGGTAAAGTAACCTATGATCCAGTTAAACATGGTATCTTCCGCCATCAGTACACACACGTGTGGGACTGCTGTAACCTCTATGTAAGACAGCACTATGCATTGGCTCTGTTTCAGACCCAGAGACTGTGGAGGAGAGGAACATCAGATTCGTGTCATGTGAAAATCACTAAATCCATTACCATTACATGCTCGTTTAAGAACCGAGGCCATCCTACGAAACAACTTTCAAATCGAGTTGGATGACCCCAGAAACAATTGGCAGTCTGACTTGAATTAAGGCCTGCTTTGTTTTGTTTTTATTCCTAAAAAACTTGACATTTCAGAGCTGCAACGTCTCCACAAGACATGGAACAATAGACTGTATTATGACTATTATAAAATAACCACTTCTAAAATATACATGTGTTACAGTCAAACTGCAGTATTGCCATTTTAAAGGATCCTATTATAGCCGGATCACAACAAAAACAAATGTTCCCGAGCCAGTCAGAAAAGTCTCCAATGTTTGGAGAAGAAATTAAAGCTAAACACACAGATGACCCCTCCCATAACAAACCGTCTGTCCCAAAACACACTTCGCAGAGTCTGGGACGAAGTGGCGGGAATAAGTGGACGGCACGCAAACGCAGACGGGCAGGAATGTTTGCCGTGACTCGTTAGTGACGCACTATTTGTTGTTGTGCCACGCTGCAGTGCACTTATTGTTGAGGAGGGACACTTCACACTTGTTGGAGGGGGACGAAGAGGAGGGGGGGAGAGTGGGGAGGGGACGGGGGGGGAGGGGTTTTGTTCTGAGAATGAAAAGTCGAGGGTGTTCTCCTTTCGTTTCCTCCTTTCCCTGAAATCCCCCCTCACACACCCACACACCCCTCCCTCGGTCTGTCTCCCTTCCACTCCCCCAACACTCATGTTGTTCCTAATGTCTTTCCTGTTCAGGGGTTGGACCTGTTCCCACACCGTGTAGGACATCCCTCAGACACACACACACACACCCTGCTCCCTGTACATACAGTCTGTCCAGGTACTTCATGCACATAATAAAGGTTTGAAAGATGGTACAGTGCATTCTGAACATTTTAGCTCTATCATTACAAACAGTAATCATTAAAAATGAAATATATATCACGTTTTGGCGATGACATTAAAGGAGCAGAGGGTAACATTTCTGGGGGATCTATTAGCAGCAATGTAATATAATATTCATAACTATGTTTTCATTAGCGTATAATCACCTGAAACTAAGAATCTAAAGTAGCCCAGAACGGGCAAACCAAACGCCGGCTCTAGAGGGAGCCTTTCGCGTTTTTACGTTACCTGAAGGCCACCGTAGTTCTCCGACGCGCTTGTGAAACTGCGGTAACGCGAGCCGCAGAGTGCAAAATCGTGGTGCAGTTTCTGAGTATTTTGGTCATTTTTAAAGGGAAGTTTTAAACTAGTAAGAAGTGACTGTTTTTGACACGTTGTAGCTGCTTTAACGTTTGCTTTAACGTCCTGCTCTTTGCTGGAAAGGCTTTTTATTTACGGTTATCTGCTAGTTTAGATTGGCTGGCATTTTGTAACTACTGCTGGCTACGTGGTGCTAACAGTTTTACTACTTCGGGCTCAGTATTTGCTTGTTTTGGGATCAAATGACTTTCATTTTTCTCAGCCAGAACACATTAAAAAGACTTGTCTGGTCGGTGAGACGGTTGGCCAATATGTGACCAGAAACAAATTTGAACATGCTAAAAAAACTTGACTTGTTTTGCCATCGCTTTTTTGACTCCAAGAGGCATTTCCTGAATGGCATTTTGCCCAGACCTCCCATTAAATACTAACTCCAATCTGTCCTGGCATAGACGTCTTGTGTGAAGATGAAAATGTGATCAATGAGAGATTTCAGAATGATAGAAGTGAATAATATCTTTCAACAGTGTCTGTTATGTAAGCTCCTGGCAAAGCGTATTGTGTTAGAGCCAACAAAATAGACTGCACAAGGACAAAGTTTTGAATAAACCTCTCGTGTGCACCACCGAGCAGGAGGGAACACAAAAGCTTGTTTCCTGTTTGTGTCACATTCAAACCCCTCCCCTCCATTTCCTTCCCTTGGGTTCGATTGTGCACCTGCACCTAAGGGCCACGCGTAAACACTTTCAGCTGCTCGGCGCTCGACTCGGACGCTGAATTCATCGGCCGCACAACAACAACACATGTGGAGAAACAATGCGGCTCCTGGGTGAAAACAAGTTTGTTTTTCAGTGATCCTTGACAGAATGAATAGAAAGTCCCTCAGATTCCTTTGCATTCTTCTCGTTTGGCGTTGTGGAGTGTTGACATTCGGTCACGGGGTTGAATATAGATGTTACATCCATCTTATTATGTAGAGGAATGAAAGGAATGTGAGCAGCTGCTCTACTCTTTGTTAAAACACGAGGATTCTGGGTCACAGTGACGGATATGGTAAAATAAACCTGTACAGCAGTCATTGGACGAGGTTCTTTGAAAACATTAAAAAAAAAAAATCTTTTTTGCTTTTTTTTTTTTAATGTGATCTGAAAATGGCACAAACTGATTGATATCACACTATGCATCTACTATACGACAATATGATTTATGCATAACAAGGTGTTTCAATGTAGGAGATTAGCTACTTTATCGTCCACAGTGTGGAAAATTGTCTCACCACATAGTGTGAAAATCCATAAAAGACAACAGACAATTTTCTTGCTGACAAATGAAAGGACCAGGTGTACTGTAGGCAAAGAGTGCAACTCTGCTCTCTTTGCTGAATCCCTTATATGAAATAATCCACAACAAGTTATGAGGTCATAGAAAAATGATGCAAGAATAACAAGGAAAACAGAACAGAGTTAGAGGTAAAATTCCCCTTTTTCTTTTAAAAATAATGAGGTCATGGAGTGGTTACTGTATGATTACATACAGGTCATGATGACACAAGCACTGAGTCATTAAAAAGTTGACCATGTTTGAAATGTAGTTTGGATTAGCAATTATCATGAACACAGCACAAGCCAACAATATATTCCATGGCCATGGTACAGCAAAATATTATTATTCAACCATTTCACCTTTTCGCGTGTCATTTGTACGCCTCTTTTGCTTGTCATTTCTCCGCCACGCAACAAAAATATGCGGTAAAGGCCACAGTTAGGTTTAGGCAACAAAACCACTTAGTTGGGTTTAGGAAAAACGTCATGGTTGGGCTTTAAATAAGAACGTAAACTGAGTAAAAACAACGTATGGAAACAACGTAACAGAAGTACGGAAAACATCTCACAAACGTCACTAATGTAACTTCAAAATAATTAAACAACATTTTGGGACACGAACACCGGTCTCCTTGTTGATAGTATTTACGCGGATATGTTTTCACTGCAGGGTACACGCCAAAATGACTTGCGATTACCATGTCATTCATACGCCATTTAGTGCGACCGGGCTATCATCATATCATTATGTGTTAAGTCACTGTACATTTTTTGGCAAGGCAATGGCAGTTTTACAGATGGAAACCCTGTATTGTAGAATTTTTAAATATTTGACAAATGGCCTTGTGAAATTGTACAGAGGGAGTTAGCATGATGAACAAAGAAAATGTCATTTATGAAATGTTGTTTACTTGTTGTCGCATACTTCTTTCTTAGGAAAGAAATGTGATGATTGTTTTCCTCTTGCACAATCATAGATGAGTTCCCATTACAGGTAAGAGCCTTTTGTGCACTGTTGCCAATTATTCAAAGACAGAAAACATGGCTTTCTTCCGTTTCTTGCATCAGGCCTCGTTGCACTCTGAGATTTCTCTAAACCAACAGGTCAGTCATTGTATGTCTGCAGGATGTCTTCAGATTATATTGTTTACACCACTAATGAGTGCAGAGCTTTAGGCATTGTGAAGAAGCAAAAGGGGAAAAACAAGCTTTGCCGCATTTCGAACTGTCCCCGTAAAATCCTGAGTGATTGATCAACCATTGAAAAGAGTAAAAGTCAGTTTGCTTTGGAAACACCAACAGAATTCCTTAGAAAGAATCCAATTTGGTTTGGACATGCAGCCCAACACACACACACACACACACACGCACGCACACACACAGTGCACATAAATCCCCTCCCACTAAATCCAGCGCCACATCTGCAGACAGTGTAGGAGTGGTTTACAGTAAAAACCACCGGAGCTGCAGCGAAATTACAGAAGTAAATCAAAACACTCACAGGCTGCGCTCGCTCCCAGATGTATCTTTACTTTTGTTTTTAGTAAGAGCGTGGGCAGCTCACATCCCACCTCACACATCTACTGCGTTTAACGCTTTATTGGGAGGACTGGGAAGCAGAGCAGAGTGGGCACTTCATACGGATATAGAGCCGAAAGAAAGGCAAGAGTGCCTACGCTGCGTCTTTAAAAAAAAAAAAAAAGCAGCTACGTGAATGTGTCTCACCGACTCCTTTTAAATATTTACTTTTCATGGGTTGTCAGCTTTAATTAGACAGTAAATTGGGTCGTGAGAGGAGGGATAATTGAGACCAAGAGAGGCAAGGAGACAGAGGAGTGAGGAGAGATGTGAACTGGTCGTGAACCAGCGTCATTACAACTGAACAATAAAGCCACATCAGCGTATATGGATACGAATATCTTTAAAAACAAAAAAAAAAACGTTTTTCTGTTAAAACAAAATTCGGTCCATACGGGTACTGTTTTTTACAAATTTTATCCTCACAAGATTGTGCAAGTTTCCAAAGAAGTGCAGGTAACGACTTGCATGTGTTTTCAGCGTTACTTATGACTTTGTTTTTAGTCACCCAAAATCCCAAAATGTAAATCTCAGAATGGAAAGAAAAAGTTGCATTTTCAAAAAATGTCTTGATAAATGAGACCTATTTTTTTTTTTTGTATTCTATAATTTCCTTACACAAGAAACCAAGAGAGCTTATTACTTTCGCCATGGCCGAAGGCCTAGGAAGGAGGTTATGTTTTCACCGGCGTTGGTTTGTTGGTTTGTTGGTTTGTCTGTTAGCAGGATTACTCAGGGTTTTTGTTTCTGTCCAGTTTGAATGAAGTGTTTTACGATGCTACAGCTGATCTCAACATAAACAAAAATACACGTGGATGATGGCGCAAGCTGAACGGAGAGGGGGGGGCAATCGTACTCTGGCACCTTGCCATTCTAGTTTCTAAATCAAATTGGTATGTTAAAAAGAAGGAGCTCAGACGTAACAAAAATAAAATAAGTCACCAAAATCGAACAAATTGTCTTTCCTCTCGAGAGACAGAACAAACAGTGAGAGCATGTTTCTTAAAGTTGGCCATCAGTACACTTACAGTATGACTGAGGTTAAGTCTCTGTTGGAATTTTCTCTGTGCTGTGATTCACATGTTTCTCGTGGTTTTGTTGGAAGCAAGTTTGTAGTTTCTGGCAGAACCTTGAGCCCGAGGAGGGTCGGGTGAAAGGGTTCACCTGCTTGACGTCTTTTCACAGGTACTTATCATATTTGATATGCTCACTGTGCTGTAATGTGACTTCAAATATTTCAAATGGACGCACAGGGGCGTCAGGCACTTAATAAGTCTCTGACATAAAAAAAAAATATTCAAAAAGAGTTGTCTTTTATCTTTTATGTAAAGCAGATGTAGGTCAGCGTAAGGAATGTGAGGTTATATACGAAGGGAATGTAAGGTGTAGTGCGTGTGAGTGTGTGAATATGGGTCATGTATGTGCATGTGTGTTTGTTTACCTCCCATCGTCTGAGGATATCTGTGTGTGTGACATGGAAGTTAAGGGCACATCCAGGAAACAGGCCCTCTGTCCGACTATCATCCATCACCAGAGACCATCACGGGAGTCCCGCGCGGAGAGGCGGAGGGGTCGAAACTGGAGAAGGAGGAGGAAGAAGAAGAGGGTGAGGAGTTGGTTTCACTCAGAGAGCAGACAAAAACAATGTCTTCCTTAAATTCGCAGTCTCTAGTTCAACAGTTATTCTTTTTAGTTCAAGTAACTTGAGCCACGCGGAAAGCTGATTCTCACTAAGGGTGCGATTGCACCAAAGCTGTTTCCTCTTCTAGTTTAGGGAACGTATCCAGGTGACAACAACGGTCCTTTTCCGGGTTTGAACTACCGTATGGGTGCCGTTTTCTAGGAGTGCAAAAATAACCCAAACCAAGTGCAGAAAACTCTCGCTTGATTTGATTTTGCTTTTTAAATGTGTTAATATCTGTTCTTAACAGCAGGAGAAAACAGATGACGACTGACGCTCGAACCTTCGTCATCGATTATGTAATCAAACACCTGCATGTTCCCTGTTGTTTTACTAAATAAAAGCCAACACAAAGAACAAACGGCTACAAAAAAAGGGGACATTTTTCAATGCTGCAAAAGCTGGCACACGTCCACAGATCTGCCAACTCGACTCATAACGGGAGCATGTGATAAGAAGCAGTTCCGGTCATTACGCCGCCGCCGTTGCCGTGGGTGAAAGTGACCCCCTTTCTCTCTTCTTGTCTTTAATGTCGCTATAGCAACGCAAATCAAGGGTCACGAGGTTTGACGGGGGAGAGATGGATCGCTTCAAAGAGCCAGCGGAGCGGTATGAGTGACACAAGTGAATGGGGAATAGCGTGTGTTTTGTTTCCGTTCTTTTCATATGCACGGCGATGACGTGGGGCATATCGATGCATACGTAAGCTCAGCGCACGTGAGCGTGACTCGTGCGCTCGTGTTTTCTGAGAAGCCAGAGCGTCTTTAAAACTGATCTGAGGCCTGTTGACGAGTGTAAAATCTGTCTGAGGAGCTTTTTCTTTGTTGTCTCTCCAGTCTACAAAACACATAAAAAAGAACCCAAAGTCTGTGAATTATTCATAAGCTCTACAGTTTATAAATACATTTTCACCTCTAACCCAAGAAAAAAAGCGAAAGCAGTGACATCTGTTTAGCATACATAGTTCTTTCCTTGCTTATGACATTTGGGGGTCTCTCTTTTCTCCAGCGAAGTAAAAAAAAAAAACACTTATTATTGTCTCCAGACGGGGTCAGGGGGCTTCCAGTAGCTGAGTCAGACCTCTTACTGGAAGCCTGTGAGTCACCCGTCTTCCTCTCCCCCCCCCCCCCCCCTTGATCCACCCCTCTTGTCCCTTCATCCCCCTCCTGATATATCCCACATATCAACTACTCCTCTCAGCCCGAACCGTCCTCGTGCACGTCTCTCGCTTCAGGTCCTCCGCGCACGTAAATGCTAAAAGGACAGCTATAGAATTTTAGGATTTGAAGCAGGTCGGTGTTATTATGCTGGATTATTATTCCTCTCTTGAACTTTTCCAATATACAAGTGCACGCATTCCTCGGAGAAAAGAATGCCACCACAAAAAAGCCCCCCGCCCCTCTGCCCCAACTCCATTATACCCCGACCCCGACCCCGCCCCTCCCCCGATTCTCGGGTTCTCCCCCTTTTTATCCCCCCCCTTTCCCGCACCGTAATGATCTCACCCAGCTGTCACTGTGTAATCCCACCCACACTCACTACAGCACACACACGTCTGTTGCTGCTGCTGCTGCTGCTGCCGGTGGCGCCTGACATCATTTGTTTTGTGTCACCGTTTCCTGGAAATCCAAAACACGCCGCCAGTCAGAAGCTTTTGAACAATGTTTGCATTTCGGTTTAAGTAATGTACTCATTGCAAATGCTCTAAAAAGGACTAACTTTTTATTTTACACTGTAGAGTTGGAAATAAACGGGATTATATTGTGCAACTGGGGTTCAAAGTAGAACTTCAGTCAGCAATCATTTGCTTATTGACACATCAACTCTAGCCTTTAGCATTCATGGGGAGTCTTTTCTTTTTTGGCCACATGATAAATGTCAGTCTAATATTCACTCTCCTTTTAGCTCTTCCTTTGGTCTCCATCAACTCCTGAAGGAAATATCTGGCTCTTTAGCTGCTAAAATCTATCTGTCTGAGCATGTAGCGTTGAGAGATCAGCATTTATAGGTTTTTCCCTAATGACAGCTGCCTGTCGCGGCCGAAAATGATACTTTGAGAGCGGCGAAAGTGAACGGAAGCGAAAAAAAAAGTTGCAGGCCAGAAAACCAAAACAATTAGCTGAAAGATGCCCCTTAGAGCTGATGGGATACGCAGAGTCAGGTGTTAACTCTCTGAGGGTTCATCACTCCCATGACTCCTTTCACATTATGCACAATATAGCCTGCCTTTTTTCAGATTTCTTCCATTATTTCCTGTGTGCTTCTTACTGAAGTGAGTCACAGTTTTCAAAGGAAAAGCTCTCTGTAACACAATCTCCCATTGCTCAATGCCTTCTATGACGAGTGTCGGAATGAATTAACTAACGTCTACTGAATTTATTGTCAGGTCTTGCTGTTAAATTCAAGACCTGTGCCCTGGAATAGTCAACCACTTAAATCCGTATTATGAAGACGAGGCACGGCACAGGTGCATCTCCTAAAACCTCACAAATACTTTCCATTTAAAGCTACCTCCATTCCTTACTTATTTCCTAATTTAAGGGTATTTAAAGTGAATTTACAACTGCACTGCATCCAATTTCACCAGGAAACCTTTGCCTGACAGCGTACGTTGGCATGGCGACTAAGAATCGAGAGCAAGGCTCCTACTCTCATTGTTTCTCCCGACGATGCTTTCAGTGTCTTGTTTCGATGAGTAACGTGAAAATCAGAAACACCTGTTGCATTATCTTGTCTGAGTGTTTGTGAGACGCGTAGGCAAGGTGATGAGCGGTTCTCTGGCGGAGCTTCTGAACAACTTTGATAAAGTGACCTTTATACTAAACGCCTGCACATAAGCTCTGCGCATTTACACGGGGACGCAGGTTAGTTTTTCCCGTGACTGTCTTCTCTTCACCGACGGGCTCCTAGAGGGACAATGTTGGGCAGACGAGAAGCAGAAAAGAACCTAACTCAATTAAACCACCTTTTCATTTAACCAATTAAGCCTCTGACTGGAACCGTGCGGCCTGTGTTTGAATCCTGCAGGAAGTTTCCCCGTCCTGTTTCTCTATTATTACATTGTCTCTTATTATAAGTCATTAAAGTCATACTAAAAAGACAGTGAATTCTCTCTTTTGTTATGTTTGGGAACCATTTATAGACTGGGGGGAAAAAAAAGAACGATGATAAATGCTTTCTAAAGGTCTTAAGTGTTACATAAGATGTGTTTTCAGAGCATTAAAACTCTTTTTATTTACTACTTTTGTTTCCAAGTTTTCAACAGAAAGAGACAGGACGACATCCAAGGTGGGATTCAAATCGACATCACATTAAGCTGCCAACTGTAAGGAATTCTTAAGAACAAAAAAACAAAAGTATTCCTGCCGAACACATCAATAAAACAAATATTTGGGTAATGACGGCGGTGTTAACGTCATGGTGACCAACTGATGTTAATCTTATTTATTGATATCTTGATCTCATACGCCACTCTGGACAGGAAGTCTTCCTCGACAAGCACTCTGGCGCTCGTGGGCGTCGAGCAGCCGATCGAAAAAGCCAAATCTCACGGGGGCCCTCGCCGGAGCGTCGCCACGGTCAAGTATCACCGGAAGGAGATGCGTGTGCATGTTGTTATGCGTGCATGGGCGTACTACGCGGCCCCGGAAGCCGTGCGCTCGGGCGCCTGGTGTGGGAGTTGGGTTATTGAAATGAGAAAAAAAACCCTGCAGCCTGCAAGACTCAGAGATCAGCTATTCTCGCCTCGACGGTGATGTGTCAGAATGTAAGAGGCGTCAGTGATCGAAAATGGGAGCGCCGCCCACAACGTCAGGGCCCCGGCCGCGCTGCGAATCCAACGCTGTGTTTTATGTAATTTGATGTTTATGCAATGAAAAAGGATTGGACTGCGTTGTGGTGGATGGCAGCGACGCAGTGGCAGTTGAGGGGGTGGGTATGGCGTGCACCCACTTCGCTTTAATTACCATATTTCAGAGGGAATTTAGACTCTTGGAGGGAGCATAGCATATATATTTAAGAGTGTATTCTAAACATTTAGAGAAAGAGATGAGGTGTGTTTTTAAACTCTAACAGAGTCAAATTTTTTAACCCTGCCGGTGCCTAAAAAGGCCCCAAATAGGACAGAAAGACTGTACGCAGGTATAGGACAGGATTCACTGTACATATTCATGTTGTTACATGAAAAAATAATTTAGATAATCTTCTTGTTTTCAACTCAATTTAAGGATAACTTTGTGTTATGGGTGGGGTGATGTCTCCAACCTTGTGGCCCCATCGTTTGGCCCCAAACCCCGTCGGATATCAAGAAAGTCGCCGTCATCGAGACTGTTTCTCTTCATTCTTTAAAGAAAAAGTGAATGCAACAACATGCAATTAATGCAGTTTCTGTAAATAAAGAATAATCCAATAATAATACCACTCTGCCCTAAACTGCCTGCTGTGTAGAACAGTGTGCACGCTACAGCTGAGAGTCAATAACTGTGCTTATAGATGTACTCAAACGTACAATTTAACGGTTTACCAATAAACAGTTACACATCTAGGTCTTGCGAGAACGCCCACGACCAGGTGTAATTACCTGTGAGCAACAGTCTGGTGTGAATGACGAAACGCGGTTTTGAGGGCGTGTTCATCGCCTTTACACACAAACGTTTGTATGTAGAAGTGGTATGTGGCGTGGTAGGCTATGTGATATGTGAAGTGAGATCTTGGATGTTGGAGCTTTCTACAAAAACACACACAACCAACAACACTTGATTAATCCGGCCTTCGACTGCATTACCACACGACAATAACACAACTTTAACAAAGAAAAAAATAAAGCTACACTGACCGACTTATTTTATATTAACAATCATCAAATGGTCGCGTAACTCTGAAAGGGGACGCTTAATATAGTCACAAATCCACAGGGAATTATCACCCAACTCTGCAGTTCTCGTCAGTTTTATGGAGCAATGTGGTGACTTTCAGCTCATTGTTTTGGTTCTCTGGCCCGCAAACTCGGCAATAGACAGCTGTTTTCAGCCAAAAAGCTCTGATATGTCCGCTTGCCCTGAATCAGATAACACACTGACAAAGTTAGCAAATGGCTGGTGAACACAGTGAAACATTTAGCAGCTAAAAAGTTAGATATTTTTTCTCAGGAGTTGGAGGAAACCAAAAGGGCTGAAAAAATATCATATAAATACAGTATATATTGTCAGTATATATATATATTGTGAGGTGTCCAGAATGTGACTCAAAATGAACGCAAATTTTGCTCCGTGTCTGCAGGATGTGTAAACCATAGAATGTATACAAAGAGGGACGACGCGTCTCAACTTCCTCCCACTGTACAGACGTGAAGCCAAAATAGCCCGGATACCGGAGCTACCGTCTTGAGATTTGGAGCCAGAGTCTGCGCAGTAGTGATCGGGCGGTGGAGCCGCGGTATCAAGGTCACCCGCCCAAACCAATCGCGAGCTGAGCACAGCCACAGCTTGTCAGCGAGAGAGACTCACAGCTGCAAATCATGACGTCTCACCCCCTTTTTATAGCATCAAATAACTTATCAGAAAAATGAACACTTGAACATACATCAGCGTGATAAGAACCACCTAAAATGACGGAACCATCTGTGGGAAAAACTTATTTGACGTGTACTTTGACTTTTTAGTTTGGCTCATGTCCCATCCGCTAACATGGAGTGGGCGGGATTTATTACCTATACTGCGGCCAGCCACCAGGGGGCGATCGAGATGTTTTGGCTTCACTTTTGGGGAGCTGTCATGTCATCCATCTTTATATACAGTCTATGGTGTAAACAGACCAAAGAACTATATTGCTAAGAAGTGATAGTCAGTTGTTCATTCCATTGCAACATCAGCGCCCAGCAGCAAAGCTACGCTTCCCCAAAAATAAATGAATGAATGAATGCAGCTTTAAACCAACAAAATGTTCACTGTCAAGAATTACCTACGTATATCGGAGCTGATTTCAAGATGTCATCCGACCACTGCAGTCTGATTTCCATAGTGCTGAAATGAATTGCAACATAAGACAAGTAGGAAAAACAAATTGTTGCAAATTACCTTAATATACAAAAAACAATGCTACAATATATGCTATGCTTCAAGACTATTCTTGCACACTGTTTAATTCACTTCTTCTTAAATGGAGGGTTAGCTAACGTGTTAGCTAGCTACACCTGTGTGTTGTGTTGTAGCTAATCCTGTAACTACTAGCAACCCTCATTGACAGGGCTTAATGACATTATTTACTAAATAAAACGTTATAAACACGACATAAAACAGCTGAGAAGCTTATACCATCACAAACTCTTGACTTTTAAGTAACCGAGAGCAACTTACAACCACACACACACACACATTCCGGGAGGAAACCTTACACCTTCCACATTTCAGCTCTCCAACAAAAACATTCACGGCCCCCCCGGCTGCGGTTGAAAAGAAAGAATTCGACGGAGGGGCGAGCCGGCCAATCAGAATCTCCGGAGATTTCGATTTTTCGACTCCTCCGCTGCGATTGGTCCGCGTCGCCCCCTAGAGGCACCCGCCCCCACCGTGCAGCGATTGGTCGGTTTTCCCGGCTCTCTATGGTGGAAGTCATTTGAATACGCCTCTCTTTCTTTGAGGCTCATAACACAGACAGCGCTGCTGCTGCTGCTGCTGGTTCAAATTGACTCAAATATCAGGAGCGGAGACACAATGGAGGAGAGCACGGTGCAGACACACTGCTGAAAGACTCATCGGTGTGTTATCTGTGTATGTGTGCGTGTGTGAGGACAAACAGCGGAGATCTCAGTTGGACAGTTTGGATAGTTTTTCCGCTTTTTCGACTTGTTTGCAAGCATCACATCAGAGGTAAGTTGTCCAGGGTGTGGATGATGGGGTTATTTATAGAGAGAATAAACTTTATTCTTGCTAGAATGAAGCTTCATGGTCAGAAACTAATATTTACAGAATGAAAATCTGGTGCAGATGTTTAATAGTAAGACATTTTGCATTACAAAATGAACATCTATATAGTCACAAACTTATTTTTCCAATGTTTTATTTAATTGCTTTCATGCATAGCATCACTAAGTTGCCCAGATTCCTTATAAATAAGGTTTATGCCAGTGAAAGATTGTATTCGGACACTGAGCTGCATCACATCACACAGAGGTAAGTTGTCCAGGGTGTGGATGATAGGGTTATTTATAGAGAGAATAAACTTTATTCTTGCTAGAATGAAGCTTCATGGTCAGAAACTAATATTTACTGAATGAAATTTTATAGTTTATAATTTAATAGTAAGATATTTTGCTCTACAAAATGAACATCTATATAGTCACAAACTTATTTTTCCAATGTTTTGTTTATTTATTTTCATGCATAGCATCACTAAGTTTGCCCAGATTCCTTGTAAATAAGGTTTATCTCATGGCTATATAACAAACTTGCATTTTTCTAAAATGAAACTTTATAGGCAGAAAATCATGTTAACTCAAAAAAGCTTTTGTTCAGCCTTGTGATATTTGAACAAACGTCATCCTCCCTCATGTCTATTTTCTCTCTCCTAGCTACATTTGTTGTTGTTGTTATTGTTTATCACCCATGTGAGTTTATAATTAGGCTGGCTGTCAGACACACACACACACACACACACACACGCACACACACACACAACCTTACTCACCAGCACCTGTGATGGGACTGTGGTTACACAGCATGGCTTTTTCACAGTCAGCTTTTACTTTTACAGTGTTATGACTCAGTCAGAACAGAAACCCATAATGTAGACCAGGCATGGTGGCCTGGTGTGTGTGTGTGTGTGTGTGTGTGTGTGTGTGTGTGTATGTGAGAGAGACTAACAGATTGTGTATGTGTCTGTGGGGAAAAGAAAAAAGAGTGGGAGAAAGCGAGTGTACTCCTGGCCAAAACAGACTTTAAACAGCCTTATTCCCTACACACACTTCTATATAAACCAATGGTCCCTTAACTTGCTGGAATGAATGCCTCAATTTTCCTCGATGGGCTGCTTATACATAAACCTCAAATTAAATGGTTTAACTTATTTAATGATTAACACAAAGGCAGCCTGAAGAACACAATCAACATTTTGGGCTTCAAACTGATCTAAAAATAGTTATTTTTACCTCCTAAAGTTGCTTTTTTCAGTGGTGTTTGTAAGGTTATAGACAATAGAAAATGTGTGTGAGAGAGAGAAAAACCCCTTAACACAAGCTTAGGTTTATTACATTCCCAGCAGCAGAGGAGATAATGGGTCTTTATCCTTTCTGACACTAGGTTAATACTGTACTAGCCTACCAGATCATACAAGGGACAGGTTTTCGTGTGTGCCTCTATACACCTCTAACCCCGTGGGTGTGTGCGTGGAGCCTACACACACGGTAAACGCGCGATTGAATGCAGCGTGTGTGGGAATAAAAGATAAAAACAGGACCAGCAGTGGGTGAATTGTATCTCTTGAGCCAATCTGAGCACGGTGATGTCTGTATCCGGCTCTGTTTGCCCGTCTATCAGATTTTAGTTTGCAGGTGCAGGTTTTTAAAGTGGTCAGCGGGGTCCCAGCGTCTGGTGTTTTGACAGCGGCCGAAGGCCTCACCTGACCCCTTAAGATTACTCGAGCGTGAGTGGAGCGGTTTGTTCGTGCTCCTTTGGGTCTGGTGGTGATGATGATGCTTAAAGTCTGGTGGTCGCCCGAAAGTTTGAGTCTCAGACCTCAAATGAGAACTGTGGTGCAGATTGTTTGAATAACAATCTTACAAAGTGAGGGAAAACAACCCCAAAACACAAAGGATTATGGGTATAAAGACACGAATGCTGGTTCTTGTGCTTTGGCGGCCAACAAGCACAAAATAACATCTTGACTGATGCCTGTATTCAGCTGTTTATTCACACGTTCTTACAGTGAATACAGACGAAAGAGACGGTGCATTAAGTGAGCGGACCGAAGTATAGGGCTGCAACTAACAATTATTTTCATTTATCCAATAATCTGCAGATTATGTTTTTGATAAATGGATTGATTGTTTGGGTCTAAAACAGTGGGCAACCTCCGGGTCTGAAAAGTGAAGCCAACGTGGAAGTGCCTTAAACTTGCATTCTTTCTAATAGCCAGCTGGGGGCGACTCCTCTGGTTGCAAAAAGAAGTCTGATTGTATAGAAGTCTATGAGAAAATGACCCTACTACTCACTTGATTCATTACCTCAGTAAACATTGTAAACATGAGTTTATGGTCTCAATCGCTAGTTTCAAGTCTTCTTCAATACAGCATGATGTTCATTTAGTAAATTATGGTCCCATTTAGAGTGAAATTGACCATAAAGCAGGGTATGCTTTAGGGCGGGGCAACCTTGTGATTGACAGGTTGTTGGTTGCCTAAAAATGTCTTATTCAGTATTTTATTTGGTTGTACTCAGCTCCACCCTCTCGTGTCACTTCTGGTTGCCAAAATGCCAAACTCGAGGCTTCAAAACTGTAGTCCACAAACTAATGGTTGACGCCAAGGTAACTACGTCCACTTCTTATATAAAGTCTATGGTCTAAAAATGTCAGAAAATAGTGAAAAATATCCATTCCTTTTGTCCAGGTTTATTTTCTGCATAGAATTGGTCATTTTCTATGCCACATTCACAAAAAAACGACCATTTCTGCAATAATAAAAAGAGCGTTCGATTAAATGCACCACTACCAGCTGTATTACAACAGCAGAATCAGTGCAATGTGGTGTTAGGTGAAAGGTAATGTAGCAGGATGATACACTACCTTATTAAAACCATTATGTTTTTTTGTAGTAGCATAATTCAAAGTTACCAACAAGATGTGGTGAAGTAGTCTGATGGTATAAAAGTTTCAGTATAGGCCACGTTTGAGGTACTTCCTCACAAAATTAAGATAAGTCTGCTAATTGAGGCATCATAGATTTATCTTATTTGGCCTAAATGGCATTCTCAAATCAAGTATACTCACTAAAGTAGGAAGTAAAAAATGAAAGTTTGACAGTGAATTCCTCTAAACGGCAGTGAGCGAGCCCTCCTTCCAGAGAAAGGTGGACTTACTTTGCTTTTCTTTGGTATTTAAGTGCTCAGTACTCATCTTCCTGTGAAGGATTTCTGTGCACGTCAGTGCCGATTATTAAAGGGTTAACTCGTGTAACGTGTTAAACTTGTCTAGTGTGCAGCTCTGACAAAACCACGAGTAAGTGATACTGCATGAGCACAGCCTGGACTTTAACCTCATTTATTGTTACCAATAAGGCTGACTGTGAAGGGTTTCCCCCTCAGACTTAACGCGCTTTTCTTTGCTCACACGCCTCACCTGCTGTAGCTTATTAGTGTCAAAGTACACACGGGTACAACGTGGAGCCAAGATAGCGTGGCGTTGCGTTGGCCTTTTACCACTCTTGATAGATAAATTGTTTTACAGGCGCTCTTTATCAGGTGCTTTTTTTCTCTCACGCCATGTGTCCACATTGTGCAGTACGTGCTGAACTTTGTTCAATTTGTTTTCTGTGCCGCTTAAAGGCCTCAAATTTGATTACAAATGCAGGAAACAAATCTTCTCTTGTTCCTTTCAGCTCCTGTTGTGGTGAAGCATCGGGGGGGTTTCTGCACTGGCTATTATTAGCAGATACTCTCTTGGGTCAGTTGGCTTTGAATAAAGGACAATTTAGACTAAGTTAGGTGCAGAAGGCTTAATTGCACACTTCAGGTTTTATAGCCTACTGTGTATGTATTCCCCCCCCCACCTTGAGGTCCTAGAGCCACGTGCAGTTATATCTGCTCATGTCAATAAATATGTGAGTTTCGATATGCCCCTTTACCAAAGTCACCAACATAGATACCTTTTTAATTGCACTTGGCAAATAAAAGTGTAAATTTATGGCGCCTGACTCCACATTAGATGATGTCTGTCAAGGTGTAACGAGAGTTCACACCTTACAGAAGAATGAGAGTCTGCTTTATATACACCGGTTTGACTGATGCGAGTGAAAACGATCCTCTGGTTTCGTGCGGAGACAGGGCGTCACGCGGGCCCGACGGTGGCGAGCGGAGTATACGTGTGAAAGCTGCTGTTTGTGTCTGATCTGCTGTGATCCGCTCTGATCTCTTCCCGGGGGTCTTTGTGCGGTTGTTAATGCCATGACAGGATAGATAATACCTCTATTGTTGAAGACCTCCCCCCCTCGTTCTCCCCCCCCAGGCCCTCCTGTTATAACTGGCCTCAGCATAGCTGGGTGGGTGTACCTTTTTTTTTTTAAAAACCACATTGTGTGATTTAGGGGGGAACAAAAATAGTCTGAGTAAGGTTGAAAAATTTGGGTTGTTTTCTGAAACCAACCGGAGTGAAGTTGGTCTTAAGCAATCGGTGCTTCTGTTAATGTGTAGGGATCCGAAAAGGAAGCTAGTTCAGCTGCAAAACAAAATGTACTTCCCCCTAATCAATTTATTCCTCTCAGGGTTAGGGTTGTGTGTATTGGCAAGAATCTAGCGATACCGTACGTATCATGATGATTCAATATATCGCGATATAGTTCGATACTGTAAACAAGGCGATATATTGCGATTTATTTAATCAAATTTTAGGGAAACTGTCATAGTATTAAGAACACACCACCATATGCATAAACCTGAGTAAAAATAAGTAAACTTTTTTTTATTCAATCAGAACAGTGGGATCTGGGATCTGCATTTCATCACTTATTGTACTTATTGTACTTATTATTTGGCAAAAATTCATTGAAACTAACAAATGATGTTGTGTCTTTGAAGCAGTTTGGACAAATCCCCCTGGTTTATATCCATTAGCAGATGATATTTACCTGCAGCTCCATCAAACGTTCAATTATTTTTAACCTTTTGATGAATCGGGTCATGACATTTCCCGGCACCAGACACACTGCAACTGTGTGCATTTGTCAAACGGGAGATATTGTCCAGCTGTCGCCACATTACGAAACGGACGACGGTTGCAGGGAAAGCGCGCCGTAAAGCGTGCGATGCTTTATAAAGTATTTTTAAAACGCTCGGCACAGGAGCACGAGACTGAGTCCTTGTGGTTTTTGCGAGTGCAATGTTCTCACAAAACTATACATTTCTGCCTTTCTCTGTATTTTTTCACAACCACATCAAACCCCCTTTCGTAAGGCTGCAATTTTTCCAAAGTTTACAAACAAGAGAATTTAAACAATGCCGTCGATATGAAATTATACTCGCAAACGCCATCATTAAGGCGTCCAGAGAGAGTCCAAACCTATGATTTAGAGAGAGCGAAATTTCAGTGCTGCAGCATTGGGGAAGCCACAAACTATCCAAAGGGTCAACTTTTCAGGAAGTCAGTCTGGAAAAACAAAGATTGGTTTTAAATTTTTTGTTTTTTTTCTATTCGTGTAAGGTCACCTTTCAGTGCAAATACAAGCTTGGAGAATGAAAAACAGCATCCAAACTGGCGTAAATATTACTCAGTAGATATTCCCTTATCTCCGCCAGAGCTTTTCCAGATTATATTATATCGTAACTTTAGGAAGGTAAAGCCACTGTAATCTTTTAACCGAGTTAGAAGGAAAACAGCAGGCAGCAGATCACAGAGTTCAGAAGACGGGGCTGGCACTGGACTGGCTTACACTGGCATGGGGCCAGGCGCTGTGGTACACAGGAGTGTGTGTATGTGTGTGTGTGTGTGTGTGTGTGTGTGTGTGTGTGTGTGTGTGTGTGTGTGTGTGTGCGTGCGTCGCTCAAGCCATCATTTGTTTATGTGTGACATGTGTGTGTGTTCGGATTATACCGGCATGGGGCTTGGCGCCATGGTGGACATGGGTGTGTGTGTAAGATGTTGGCTCAGGCAGACACTCCTCTGTCGGCGCGGCGATGGACAAACAAAAGTCTGCTGGATTCCTGCAGGGTTTTGTTTGCTGGCACAGTGTATAATATGTGTATGTGTGCGAGTGTGTTACGCTGGCATGTGGTTCCTAGACAGACAACAGTAGCGGGATAAAGATGGCTCCAGAGTTAAAGCAAGCCTCGGTGATGATCTGGGATCAGCTTACCTACCTCAAATCCAATTATCCACACCATTAAGGCAAAAAAAAAAAAAAAAAATCATTGGTGTCTCGAGACCATCCATCTGTTGGCCTATTTTTTTCCCCCTTATGTCGTCCCGATGCCGAAAAATTTGCTTCAAAAACAAACAATAAAGCAGGAGACAAAATCTGTTTTTGAAAACCTAATTTGTTAAAAACAAAACGTCACCAACAAACAACTTTTAGGGAAAGTGAATTTCACAAGGACGGCAGTTGTTTCTTTCGACACTTCGAAGCCAAAACGGTAAACCGAGGAGGGGTAAAATTATGTGATTAAGTGTAATTACTTTCACAGGCGCTTCTAAGTCTCACTGCTTCGCGTGATCGAGTTGCTCAAACAGATATTTTCACAACACGCGGACGCAGATCAAACATCAACCACATTCCCAGGGGGAGCAAAGGGGGGGGGGGGGGTTGTGTCATACAGTAGTGTAAAAGCTGAAAAATACAGCAGACATTTGTGGTCATGATTTTTGATTCACATAGAGTGACTTGTAATGTTGACTGAAAGATGGTCAGTCCAACAGCAGTGAATATTGGTGTTCTTGGTGAATACCTAATATAGAGAGAAAGTATCATTTTTAACCTTAAAGCATGCTACACCACATTTGTAGTACCATAATTAACACCACTGCTGAAAGTATTATAGGGCTGCAAGTAACGATTATTTTCATTGTCCATTATGGTCTATAAAATGTCAGAAAATGGTGAAAAATGTCGATCAGTGTTTCCCAAAGCCCAAGATGATGCCTTCAAATGTCTTGTTTTGTCCACAACTCAAAGATATTCAGTTTACTGTCAAATAGGAGTAAAGAAACCAGAAAATATTCACATTTAAGAATCTGGAATCAGAGAATTTAGACTCTTATTTTTATAAAAAAGTTACTTAAACCGATTAATCGATTATCAAAATAGTTGGGGATTAATTTAACAGTTGACAACTAATTGATTAATCGTTGCAGCTCTAAACTATTAGTGAGAAATAATAAGAAATAATTTAGCTGATCGACAGAAGATTAATCAACTAAATCATAGTACTTTATTTCTTCAGTTGATTGAGTTAATGTGTTATATCATGATATAGATATATTGATATCATGTCTAAAAATTACGTATACAGCATGATTTTAACCATATTGCCCACCTCTAACCTCCTCCTTGTGTCTTTTCCACAGGTCATCATGCCTCCCACGACCCCGTACGCCGGGAAGTTCAGCTCCTGCGCTCCTTACGGCAACAACAACAACAACCACCCTCAGCCTCACAGCCCGTACCGCAACGGCGCCGCCCCGAAGCCCGCGGCGAAGGAAATCGTCTACAACGGCGCCTACACTTCCGCCGAGAACCCCTACGACGTACCGCAACCCCACGGCTCGTACCGCAGCTCCTCCGTCTCCTCCGCGACCTCCAAGGAGCGCCACTACAACAGCAGCTGCGTGGTCTCGGAGAACCCGTACACCTCGCCGCAGCCTCACAGCAGCCCGCGGCAGCACAGCACTTCCTGTCCCGGACGCGCGTACCGCCACACCAGCAGCGGAAGCGGCAGCGGCAGCGAGCAGTCTTCTCGGAACAACTCCGTCGCGGCGAAGGGCCGGCGTTACGGACACGGCGTCACGGCCAGCTACGGGGAGATGTGTTACCACGACAACAGTTTGGTTTCAGCATCACTCGAGGCGCTGATCCAGCACCTGGTTCCCACAGTTGACTACTACCCCGATGTAAGTGCCAGTAGAGTGCTCTAAATGTTGTGAGAACATTTTTTTAGTAGTTGTAAATAGACCTGAGAGCTGTTGTCGTTGTTTCCTCATCATCAGAGGTCGTACGTGTTCACCTTCCTGCTGAGTTCACGCCTCTTCCTGCCCCCGTACGAGCTCATGACGAGGGTTTGTCACCTGTGTGTGGAGCAGCAGCGGTCCGGAGACGCCCTGCTGGACAAGGTGGGCGGATCACACACGCACATGCTCATACACATGCAGCTATTATTTCTCTTCATTTCACTTTCTCTCTCCCACACAAACTCACGCCCACAATGACATCGTCACACACTCTCACCCACAGACACGCAAACAACAAACCTCTGTAATTCTTTTTTAGGGAGAAAATATTTATCGACTGTTTCATAAGCGAAAGAAATTCCAAACAGACAGAGAGGGCTCAAATCGACACGAGGGAAATAAAAATGAAAAAGGAAAACATTTAATGGGAACGGTGAAGTAAACAAACGAACAAATAACGGCAGCATATTGTGTCAGAAAGACAAACCACCGCAGTGGCTACTTTTGTGCCGTTTGAAAGGTTTCGATTTTCGCCTCAGGACAGATTGTATCCGTAAATGCTATACATTTATATAACGTCTGCTTCGTGTGATGTTTTTTTTTAGATCCGTTTCCGCGAGGTGGCGCCCAAGCTAGTGCAGCTGCTGACCGAGTGGACGGAGACGTTTCCGTACGACTTCAGGGACGAGCGGATGATGCGCTGCCTCAAGGACATGACGCACCACGTGGCCCGAGGGGATGAGGTTAGTGTCGAGTCTACTGTGGTTACATTTTATAAACAATTTTAAAGGGCAAACTAACTAACTAACTGATCGATGCAGTGGTAGACCAGCAAGTCCAGTGTTCTGCGAGGTAAAATTACTGTTTTTGTGAATGGAGTCTGGTCTGGTGGCTTTGAAGACAGCGATAAAACTCAGATATAACGGCTTCAGTTCCCCCGTCGGAAAAGGCTGTCTGATGAAGGTAAAGCAGTGAAAATATTTGAAATATGGCGTACACTTAAACTGATATTGATAATTTTAGGTGGCTAAAATACATTTTTCTGCTGCTCCCGTCCACAGCCGCTTTACCTCGCTGTCGGACAGCCCTGTCCGACGGGGAAATGAAGCCGGTATGTGGCTGTCTTCAAAGCCACCAGACTCCATTCACAAAAACAGTCTTTTTTTTTCAAAAAATCCGAACTAACCCTTTCAGTTATTTCCAAACTTTACACAGCTAACTTTGACTCAGCTAGTGCTAGCGTTCACATTATTGATTAGCTTCATGATTAGCATACTTTGGTAAACTTCAATGCTTTTCGCTAACGGCTGAGTGGGCGTTTCCATTTGATAAAAAAACGAAAAGAACGCAGATGGACCCGCTCTTTAAACAAAGAGCGCTCGGGCAAATGTGTAGAGGGGCATTTGTAGCAAGAGAGATCGCCAGATAATGACGAGTCCACGACTTCTGTTGACCTCTCGGCCCAACAGCGGCCTAAATCCATCACGCCTGGTTGCCAGACTCGTGAAGTAAATCTGCAAAACTCTTTACATTTGTCACGACGTAGCGATTCTCGTGTTAGTCAAAGTCCTGTTCTGAGTATCGTATCTAATGTGGGTTGTCGTTCTTCCAGTACTCGTGGCGAGCCATGCAGCAGATGACCCAGCGGCTGATCAAGCGGCTGTCCGCCCTCGGACAGTACGAGGAGGCCGTCTCCGCGCTCAACGCCGTGGCGACGGAGCGGCCCGCCTCCCTGAAGAGCAAACAGGCCTCGGGCCAGCGAAGCGACGTGATGAGCGTGTGCGACGACCCCTTCGTCCTCGCCCAGCAGCTCACGCACATCGAACTGGTAAGAAGTGATTTGGGACTCTTGTTCGGAATAACGTCTCGCTGTGTAAAACATCTGTTGCGAGGTTTGGAGGGTAAAGCTGCAGTCGTGCGTCTGTGATGAAACATTTTTATGTCTTGTCTTGACGTGTGGTCTCTTTACTCATCTAAATTTAGTGAATTTATCATCTCGGTGGTGTAAAAGCAATGTTTAAGAACACACATTTATAGACTTAATGAAAATGTTAAACAGTTAAGTTGCCTCTTTTTCTCTCTGTGTTCTGCTCATGTGTCGACTTATTGAATTTTTGTTTTACGATTGTTATTTCTTGGTTTTTATCGTTTTCCCATAAACCCCTTTGTGTGGTCTGTTTTGCTGCGGTAGACAGTTTATTAATTCTGTCATTTTATATGAAGCTAAATTGCTTTCAGTCCTAATCTTTAAACCACTTTTCGGCGCACATTTTTAAGTAGCTGTCAGTGTGTTTCTTTATGCATAACATTTTGGTTTTTGTAATGACCTTTTTATTAAAGTCAGAGCTCTTTTTCCACGCAAATTACACACATTTTTCACGTCTTTTCTCGTAATCAAGCATCTCTTTTTTTCTCTCGCACATAATCATAATTTTTCCTTTTATTCATCTCCTCTCCCTTCTTGATCGTCTTCCTCTCGTATATTACTGTTATTATTATTGTCCTGATTGTTTCCTCTCCCATGTTCTCCGCCAACAGGACAGACTGAGTTTTATCGGTCCTGAGGAGTTCATCCAGACGTTCGCCATGAAGGATCCTCTGGAGAACCACAAGGTACGATTGAGTTTCAGTTTATCCCAAACAAGAGACAATTAGACATTAAACACAATCCCGTAAACCTCTCAACCAGATAACGTAGTTCTTGGATTTAACTTCATTTGTTTGTCGTTTGTTTTTCCATCTAATATTTAATGTTTCCGACTCCAATGATTTGCGAATTATTAAAGCTGTCTTTCTACTACAAGATTCAAAGGGTGATTTCACAAAACCATTCAAGTGAAACGAACTCTTTCCAGTCAGAAGTAGCAGATAGATGAATCTAACAGCTATGGGTTGCTGCATACAGCTTTTTCTTTCTGTGTAAACACGGCTTAACAATACAGCAACATCAATATCAAAGAAATGATATAGAAAAGCCCCAGTTTGTAGTCGTTTTCAAGTCCACCCCGTGCTATTTTATTATTTGATGAAGTGTCTTCGTTCTGGGTCTGCTTTCAGTGTAATTTGTGGTCTGCTTCAGTTAATTTGCTTTAGAAGCCGCATGAAAGATCCTGCTGGATTTTTTTTTTCTTTTTTTTTTTGTTAATGTAGCTTTTGAAAACGCATCAAACACGGTATGAAAGAGCCATTCTGCCCGCGTACGTCTGTAAGTGTATCTGAAGGGCTCTTTCCCTCCTAAGTGGTCCTGTGAGTCAGCTGAAGGGTCGCTTTCAATCAGCGCCGCCGAGAACAAGCTTTCAGCCCCGCTGCTTGCGACCGAGCTGCATTCAGGTCCTCACCGGTTATGTAAGACCCCACTTTTGTGTAAAAAGAGCGGTTGAGTCAGCGTAAGGGGGGGCCCGAAGTGTAAAAGAGGGGAAGTTTGGAGTGGAGTGGGCTGCCGGTTTGTTGTGTAAGCGTTCAATCGAGCCGTGGATCTGCGGGATTACATCATCATCACAGGCCAAGTCAAGTTTATTTATACGGCGCGTTTTCTAATGCTTATTTATATAAAAGGCCCCCCCCCCCCCTGGCGAACAGGTTCACCGCCGCGTGCCTCACAGAAAAAACAAAAGCAGGTGGAAATGAGATTGAAATAACAACAGACACGTCACACGTCACAGACTCCGCTGTGCAGGTCGACAGGTTGTGTGGGTGTGAGGCCTGTCAAGATCCATTAGCAAAGGAAATTACAGAGTAGCAGCAGACTGCATGTATTTATTTTTTATATATTTATATATAAAATGGTTTATTGGACTCTGTTGAGAAGAATATCATAACCTGAATTTGTCTTTTCAGGTTTTGTTAAAGAAAGATGACAATTACAATGTGCCCAAAATGCCAAAAAAGGCAAAATGGCAAAAAAAAAAAAATCTTAGCTCAAGGTTCACTTACTAGCTTTTCCTGAAGCTTTCATCTGCATCTTCCTGGTCTTCCTCCGCGGATGGAGTTAGCTCAGTATTTGCATTTGTTGTGTATTAATCAGTGGTAGAATGTTACTAAGTACATATACTCAAGTACTGTACTTAAGTACAATTATGAGGTACTTGTGCTTTACTTGAGTATTTACATCTTATGTTGCTTTATACTTTTTACTCCACTCCATTTATTTGACAGCTTTAGTTACTAGTTACTGTACATATTCAGATTAATAGAAAAACAAATGAACTAATACATTATGATGTATTATCACAGGTTAAGTTACCCAGCACAGCAGTACTTCAAATTAGCTCCACCTTTACCAGCTGCAACATTAAAGTGATGTACACACGCATCACTAACTGTAATTCAATAATATAATAGACGTTATTCCGAAATAGGCCATTCTGCATGATGAGTAATTTTACTTTTGATATTTTAAGTATATTTTGATGCTACTACCTCTGTTCTTTTACTTAAGACTTTGAAGGCAGGACATTTTCTTGTAATTTTTGTACACTTTTACTTACGTAACAGGTCTGAATACTTCTTCCACCACTGGTATTAATACTTTTCTCAGTAGTCTTAGCAGAAAAGGATAATTAAGGCTATTAAGGGGCTACCTTGAGTCATTTATTTCCCATTTCTTGCACAGATGAATGTACTTGAGTTGCAATCGAATCTTGGCGTTGCATCGGTCTCCTTCCACCCATAATCCCTTTTTATATTGTGTTTTTTTTCCGAGGTTTACTTTATGTTCTCACTCCTAACAAACAGGACCACAGTCCCTAAAATAATGACAGAAACATGATATAACATAACACAAAAAATGTATCCTTTTCACGCTTGTTATTCTGACCATGTCATCTGCTTCCTTTTTTTTTTTTTTTTTAGGGTTTCTTCCGGAAGCGCAAAACCAGTAACCTGGAGGCCTACGTCAACTGGTTCAACAGGCTGAGTTTCCTGGTGGCCACTGAGATCTGTATGGTACGTTGTTCACAAATATCTACGTCTACAAAACACCAGAGCTCTTGTTGTTCATTGGCAGTTTTTTTTAGTTTTCATCCATCCTTCATACCAAAAACACGCAGCTCCAGTCAGCGATCGAGGAGCCCTTTGATTCACTTCCCGTTGCGTTCTGTCATTACAGCCGGTGAAGAAGAAACACCGAGCGCGGATCATAGAGTTCTTCATCGACGTGGCTCAGGAGTGCTTCAACATCGGCAACTTCAACTCCCTCATGGCCATCATCAGTGAGTATTCCACGGAAACCATACAGAAACTCACTCTACACAGCTCCGCCCCCCCCACACTGTTCGAATTACAGGTGGATTCTGGGGGACGAAGTGCATTGCGGTTCCCACCGTTTCCTTGTAGAATAGCTAATTCAATAAAGTCAACAGATATACTGCCAGCTGGAGTTTAGGCTAAGAGGTCAATGACGTACAAACTGAGTTAGTTGAGGCCTGAAGCAGTCTAGCCTGCTCACTTTCTGAGGTCTGTTTCTGTTAATGCGTTGTATACTCACACTTTCTCTGTCTTTCAGCCGGGATGAACATGAGTCCCGTTGCCAGACTGAGGAAAACCTGGAGTAAAGTCAACACGGACAAGTTTGAAATCCTAGAGGTAAGGAAACATGCGTGAATATTGTTGTATATTTAATAGATTTTAAGTTAAAATGCAGGACTCCCAGCTCTTTAGTGTGCCCAAACTTTTGCGCACGCACGTATGATCAACGTCTGCTCCGTCTGACCTCACTCAGCACCAGATGGACCCGTCCAGTAACTTCAGCAACTACCGCACGGCGCTCCGCGGCGCCACCCAGAGGTCTGAGACCGCGCACAGCAGCCAGGAGAAGGTAAGACAGGAGTCTTTTAACTGTAGAAAAGCAAAAAATGTCACAAATGTAAAGTGTCACTATAAACTTGCTGTCGTCTCTTTCCTCCAGATTGTGATTCCTTTCTTCAGTCTCCTCATTAAAGACATCTACTTCCTGAACGAAGGCTGTGCCAGCAAGATCACCAACGGGCACATCAACTTTGAGGTCGGTCCACAATTTAAAGAGTTTGTTTTTAAAATGACAGTATTTGAATGCATCACGTTGAGTTCAGTGCCTTTGACTTGAATGTTGTTTTTTAATATTAACTGACAAGCAGTGTTATAAGCTCATTTAAACACAGTAAGGTTTGATCATTCACTGCGAAATCATGTAACTGCTACACAGTTTTCACATATAGTGTAATGGCACCCCCTTGTGGCTAAAAAGAGAAATACAGTTTCCCTCTCTCATCTTTTCAGATGCTATTAAGAAACTGTTTTATCTTCTTGCTGTGCATTATGGTCTCAATGTTGTTTTTTTTTGTGTATTTCCTGGATCTGCAAAATACAACCAGATGTATTTCGTTATATTTGGCGTCTATGTTAATAAAGTTCTGTCGTCACCGTGTCTCAACAGAAACTCTGGGAGCTTGCGAAGCAGGTGAGCGAGTTCCTGGTTTGGCGTCAGGTGATTTGTCCGTTCGACAGAGACCGCCGGATCCTCCAGTACCTCGTCACCACGCCCGTCTTCACCGAAGACGGTCAGTATACAATATTCATTAATCCAGTCGCATATAAATCGCCGCACGACTGTTAGAGAACAAATCAAACTTGTCTTGTTTTATCGCCGCAGAGCTGCACCTGTCCTCGTATGAGAGCGAAGGACCTGAGAACCACATGGAGAAAGACAGTCGGAGGTCTCTTAGGTGGGTGCACAGACACTTGCATACACTCAAAATGATCAAACTACATCAACAATAGCATATTAAATACGGCTAAACAGTGAATCCAAATTTTATCGAAATCGCAATTTGTCCTACTACAATTTTCAAATTGCAGGAAATTGCAATATTTGTTAAAAGTGAAATGTGTGTCAAAATGTGTGCTCTGGCCTACACATTATATTCTACAGACTTAAGAAAACATCTTTGTTTGGTACAGATCCCCGCAAAAATCACACCTTAATCTTTTTAATATGTTTTTTTTTTTTTCAATGAAAATGAGAATAGTGATGTAAAAATGATCATTCCCTCTAATATCGCAAATAGTATCGCAATTGCAATATCAGTAAAAAATAATCGCAATTAGATATTTTTCAAAATGTAATCTAATAATATTAAATAAATTAACATTATAACGCGATAATCTGTGTTGTGTTCTACAGATCTTCCCTCCTGCATCGAGAGAATCGCTCCTAAGCGAGGACGACGATCTCCTCTGCTCTGCGGACTCGTAAATGAACGAGGTATTTTAAAGCTACAGGTTCCTCCGTATTATCTCATGGACACGTTTTTTACACTCCCTCGGACAACAAACGCAAGCTGGGCCCGTATTCTCACAATTATGTGGGCTCTGAGCTCACGCGAGGAGCATCAATGATTTATGAATCAAATACTGAAACAATCCTGAAATGATGAATTTCATTAGGTGCCAAAGGACCTCAATGCTGCAGCTTTAAACAGAGTGATTCCCAAGGAGAGCTCTGATTTGGATCATCAACTGTGTTTCTTCTTCAACATTAGCTCTGTCCAAGGCACTCGGACGACTGCAGAAGTAGTCAAACGTGTGGATTTTGTTTATATCTCCAGCGGACCTCCATCATGGTCGTGAAGGACTCAAACTATGGAAGCGTAAAGGGCCGGTTTTGTCTCCTAATGAGACGGATAATGGACCCGATTGGTTATAACATTAGCACTGCTTCTCTGCGGGACACATCCTGGCCGTCGGGAACCACAGAGAGAGGGGTGAGAGAGGCACTCTGAAAGGAAGATCATCGATTCGCATTATAAATAACAGGCTAACAACTGCTTTTAGATGCGGTGTTGTCGGCAGTGTTGTTTTGTCGAGTGCTCGATCGACAACATTGCGAGCAGCACACAGCATCAATTTCCGGGTCATTCGAGCCTTTGATTTAATTTAAACACATTTTACAGATGCTGCATTCATCAATCACGCTATTCGGTTCTAAACATTTTCTGATGTGATGAAAAAATTGTGCGAGTGTCAGCAACATTAGAGTTAAATCAAATGCACTTCAGTGGGTTTCTCGTGTATTGTACTATAGGATTTGGTGACTCCTATTTTAAGGCGTCTTTCTATACAGTATTAAGTTGTATTTTGTATCAGAAGGTTTAAAAAAAAAAAAGTGTTTTTTTCTGTACGTACTTTCTCCGAAGTTTCACCGTGAGCTTGTTGCTGGTTGGCTGGCTCTGTGTTGGTAAGCTATTTTTGTTAATAAAACACCAGTTCATGTATGACAAAAGAAGTGTTTGGGGTCTGAATGGAGCACAAACTGATGTGTGTACGTGCAGCTTAGATACAGACAGGTCGCTGATGTGATCCTTAAAAATCTGCCTATGAGTGAACGTGATGCTATGTTATGTTTTTTTTTTTTTTTTTTTTTTTTTTAAAAAAGCTCATTTTATAAGTGTTTTCTCATGTATGCTTTTTCTCGTTTGTATCATTTTTGTGTTACCGGTCAGGGTACTCGTACTGAAGGTCTTTGTGAAAAGAGAATTATATTTTTTCTTTCAAATAAACAATAACTGAAAAGTGTTTTCTTTGGTTTGGTTTTAAGTGACGCACAAAAACAAGCAATAAAACATAATAGATTTCTAAGTGCAACAACAACACCAGAATATATAAGTAAAAACATTTATTTACAAAACACGTTGAATCCAAACAATCATCTCTAGAGTGTACATGTCACTCATCTTTGGCCAAAAAAAAACTGGAATAAAGTGAAAAGTGTTGATCCTCGTGTTTAAACATCAGTGACTCTGAACTCTGGTGAAGTTAATGCAGCGGCCCTGGAGACAACGGGGAGAAGACAGACAGATGAGTTTATTACATGAACCCATTTGTGCCCGCAACTGAAATTTTCAATTTCCTTTGGCAGAAGTGTTCTCTGGGCTTGCAGCACAAAATGTGAAGTTTTTCTTATCGTACTATATCTAGTCTTTGGGCACATGGAACTACTGGTTTTGCAATAGACTCATATAGAGTAGGCTAATAGACTAGAAATAACAGTAGTCCCATGTGCCCGAAGACTAAATATAGTATGCTAAGAAAATAGCTGTATCTCAGAAACTACAAGGAGCACAATCAAGTATTTGGTATCTATGATCTCATAATAGTTGAATATCAAAAATATGCACATATATGCATGTAACTTTGACAGCCCTAAAAACAACACAAGCAAACCAGAGGTGATGCATGTTATGTGATAATGTATCTGACTAGCGGTGCTAAAAATGGTAAATATCACATTTGAGTTAATGCTGCCCTCGGATCAGAGCACTCCCATCAGTTCAATCAGTAGAACACCTCACCCAGAGAGATGCGGATAAATCATCAAAATCAGATCAGTAAATATTGTAAGAAGAAAAAACAATCCCAAAACACTGGAGCGCCTGTAGCCTATTAAAACTGTCAAGCGTTGACATTTAAACTGTTATTTATTTGAGACTGATTTGGCTGTTGGGTAGATAATTAGAGGGGGGGAGATTGGGCTGTATTATTTTCTGTTATTATCTAATCAAATCACTGTGGAGTCAACAGGGTGGATCCATTTTCTAATCAAATAAACTGGCGACACTTTATGGCAAAAACATAATTATTCCTCGGTGAGTGCAGACAGTCCAGCAGGAAGAAATGATGATCAAATTATTCTAAATTAATAAAGCAGCAGTGTTTTCTTTCATTGTTTTTGGAGGGAAATACCGCAGATGTCTCTTACCTTGTCCCCAGACGTCGGCCTCATGATCGCCACTCTGTCGTACTGTCTCCTCAGTAATGCCCGCAATGCATCAAAGCGCCCCTGGAAGTCGAGTCAAATCAGGTGAATTCAGTCAAAAACACAAGATAAATAGAGTCAGAGTGAAATATTTAAGTGGTAAATATCTACCAACATGCAAAGTTGCACAGTGCAGCTACACACATTAAAGAGAAACCTCATGCAGAGATTTTTTAATATGAAAAGTAATGGCTGGTGATTGATGAGGTTATTGTCTCACCTTGATGGGAGTGTACCATTTGGACTGCGGTGGGGGGTCGTAGACCGGAGGAGGTCGCGGCGGAGGTCGAGGCACCATGGGCTCGTCCGCCCCCTCCGGCATAGTGACCACGGCATTTTTGGCTTTCTCTAGCCGTGACCCTTCCTCTGTGGACCCCATCGGACCCCAACGCACCTACAGACCATGGGGACAAAAGATGAATGTTGGTAAAAACACACCAAAAAAAAAAAGTAGAATGGCACCATCAATGTGAAACACTATGTACATTTTATATAATTATTGTCTATTTACCTCCATGCGTGTGATTCCTCCAGGACCTCTGCCTCCATAGTATGAAGCGTCCACTGTAGGCCACCTGTGTTTTGGCGAAAAATCTTCTTCTGGCTCCTTGAAAAACAACAAAAGTGAATTGAAATAACTTTAGAGTGAGGAAAAAAGTTAGCCCTAAACTATTGTGCACCTTTTGAATGATAACACTGAATTTTAGATCCCAAATTGAAATGATGATCTACATTTTAGGGCCAAGTCATACTTAATATAATCATTTAATGCCGTGACTTACATTTTCACGAGTCAACACAGAACAGTAACCACCCTGGCTGAAAGCTAAAGCCAACGCTCAAGTTTAGTTTAGTTTATTACTTTATTTGACAGGGACAGTGCATATTAATAACATTTCTGAAAATGTGCCAGAGTTAGCTAGAAAGGCTACATTTTGTAATGCAGTACCAAGAACAGTCAGTAGATGCTGCTGCCACAAAGTCTCAAGCACCACAGAGATCTTTTCAGCTTCTTCTGTCTTGAAAGGATACTTTTCTAAATGGCTAATTGACTACTTCTTTTTTGGTGGCAATTAAAATATATCTCCCAAACTTCAGGCTCAAAATGTCCCGTCAGAAACCTGCTAGTGATGTACAACAAATGTTTTTCAACAACCTGCCGTCTACTCACAATGACAGGAGGTGGAGGAGGTGGCCGTGAGGGTGGCGGGTCTCTGATCACCTGCAAGAAACCATATGAAAAAGTAACAATAAACTTAACATTGTCTGTGGACAAAAATAAATAGGGAGTGTTACTACGAGGAACCCAGGAGCAAATTGCAACACTTAAACTTGTGGGCTCCTTTTATAAATACAACAATAGCAACAGAATTATGGTTCGTGCTTCCACGAGGCCTGAACTGGGGATATACACGCACATTCGCGGACCGTTAACTCACCACAGTGCAGCAGAGAGGCCAGAACCACCAGAATAAAGCCAGAGCCAGTAACAGCAGCAGAGCCAACAGCAACCAGAGCGCCCAGGTCCCATCTGACTGCAATGAACACACACTGATCAGCTACACCCATTACACCGTGCACCTGGAGATGTGTTTGTGTATTTTAAAGAGGCATACTTTCCTTTTTAGTTATAACCATAGACTGTATATAAGAAGTGAACAACGCCGTGGTAGCGACCTGTCAATCACAAGGTAGCCACGCCCTAAAACATACCATGCTTTATGGTCTATTTGACTCTAAATGGGACCATAATTTACTAAATGAACATCATGCTGTATTGAAGAAGACTTGAAACTAGCGATTGAGACCATAAACTCAGGTTTACAATGTTTACTGAGGTAATAAATCAAGTGAGTAGTAGGGTCATTTTCTCATAGACTTCTATACAATCAGATTTCTTTTCTTTTCTTTTTAGCCCACTGGACAAACTGCAGAATTGCCTGTATTGAAAGGTGTTTTTTTTTTTGGTACTATGTGATTGATACTCACACATGTCGTAGCATAGATGGTGATGGGACTCGAGATGTAGGACTTTCCATTGTTCAGGCTGACCAGCACTTCGATTGATCTGCAAGCGTTAGACAGAATCACTGAAAACAACACCAGAAGAAGAAACACTTCTTGCACATCTATTCACAGCTACATGTGATGTTCACTTAGCCGTCAGTGTGGTGGAAAATACCATGGTGAGAGGGTGCATGTGTGCATTTCTGGTGGTAAAATATTAAAGGAGCAGTGTGTCGCATTTAGTGGGATCTATTGGCAGAAATTGAATATAACATGTATACGTTTTGCGTCGCCCACCGTAGTTCTCCTACACGTTTGGCACACAGGAGAAGTTTCTGTTGGTTGCAATCTGCTGCCTCACCACTAGATGCCGCCACATCCTACACACTGCACCTTTAAGTTTTATTGATTTACTGATAATTAAGGGGTTAACAGCTGCAACATTTGAGAAGCACTGCCATATAGCTACGTGTCTCGGTAACCTGGTCAGTTTTCCTGTTGACCTTCCAACACCGTTAGTGCCAAGAACATTGACTCACTACAAAAAGGAAGTCATTGCCATTCACATTCTTATCATTTTTGGGCCAGATTTCCGTGTTTGCCTTTACAGTTCGCAGTTAAATATTGTTTGGTTCCGACTTTTGAGGGTCGGACTCAAACAGAGATTCTTTCAGCTTTGTCCCTGAGAACTTCTAAAAGTATGCTCGAGTGTTTCAGCGAGGAGGGAGCGCTGCAGAGTGGGTGAGCCGCGATGGGAAGTGAGACGCGATTGGGGACAGATGGAGGGGGAGAGAAGGCGTTGTTTGAAGTGGGTGAAGTCAAATCAGCTTTGGCTCGCTCTCCAAATGCCACAGAGATATTCTGGTCGGACTGGCTTCAGTTCATCCAGCACTTTGAGGTGCTGATAGCTCTTCTGTAAACATTGTTTCTCGTTTCTCTCTCTCTCTCCATTACTCACAAGACAGATTTGTGGTTTCTAAATTCAACCTGCTGCATTTGCACAGGCCTAGTGTTATGATTAGACAAAGGAAGAAGTGTTGATTGAAACTGATCCATTAGGTTGTTTTTGAAAGGCTAAATGCCAACAAATATGGATTGAAGCAGAATGTTTTTGTTACAAGAAAACATGTTGTGAATTTTGGAAACGATTACATCTATCTTTTTTCAATAAATGTTGATTAGACTTTACAACGCTCTGGAGTTACTGGAAATGTTTTGATCACTCGAGTCGGAAACAATCCTACGCAGCCACCACTGGAATCTAATTCTACAAATAGTATAATAGTAATAATATCGCTTGATCTTTATCTGCAACTGTGCAGAAATACCAGGTTTAAACAGAATGTGGCCTATTAACTAGCAAAGAGTATATCTTTTAAAATAGTTTTATATACAGACTTTTGTATACATTATCCAGTAAGTGTGTCATTATGATTTTAGTTACAGGCCTACATGTGCGAATCTAATTTTGACAACCTTAGAACAGACAAATCCTGGTGCATCCACTGAGATATCTTGCGCCCCCCTAAGGGGGGGGGGTCTGGACCCCAGGTTTGAAACCACTGCATTAGGGCACAGTGATCTACAAATATTATGTTTTATTGTTGTTTAATTTTACTGTAAGAAAAAGGCATTCAACATATCAGTATTCCCTTTTACATTATTGCAAAGGAGGCATTTATTATTCATCAAGCTTTGTGAAACGTTGCCACACATTAGCGTGGGGTCGATCCGGTGTTGTGTCAGAGAAATGCCAGGGTGGTGATGTTATAAAATTATGTCATGCCGAATTACTTTCCAGAACTGGATGTTTCACAAAACATCACGACTTTTTCTATTTAAGGTAAACACAGGCTCAGTATTGGCTCGACGGTGAGAGAAAAGGCTCATGGGGCAGAGAGATGCTCATGACTGATATCTACAAGGATTTTCAACAAACTTTGGTGAAACTAATTTTAATCACAAGGGTTTTACTGTGCAACAAAGAAAGTAGACAGAGGAAAACAAGCACTGGTCATGCAACCATGCGTTGGTGGTTGGTGTTCAAACACAAGTGTGGTTTCTCTGCACACCATTAACTTTAAATAACAATGGCCAGAATGCTATATTGTGACTATACGATACTGTAATTGTGATTGTGTGATTTTACACACAGTTTGAGCTTTTTTTCCTTTAGGTAGAAACCTTGTGCTGACATCAAACTCTTTTTGCTTGTTTACAGTTTGACACAGTTAGGAACACTGTGTGTGTGTGTGTCTGTGTGTGTGTGTCTGTGTGTGTGTGTGTGTGTGTGTGTGTGTGTGTGTGTGTGTCTTGACTTACTGTCCAACCTCTTGCAGAACGGGAGCTGGACACAGCAGATAGCCGTCTCGAACTACTTTTGGCTTCTGATCTGAGAAGAAACAGAGACAGACAAATTGTGAGAAGTGTTACCGCCTTTGAAGAAAGGATGTTCTTGCAAAAACTTGACAAAAAAAAAAAAAAGAATACGCAAAACTTACAAATAATTGTGTTGCAAATTTAAATGAAAACACGGCAATGAATGCAGTTGGCTCGCAAGACAAATTAGCCTCTTTGTGCACCGTGACTGCCCGATAGAACTGCTTGCTTAATGGCGTTTTAACTCCTGAGAGACGATCGATCGCGGATGAGTGTATAGTGATAGCGTTGCTTCGTCATCTATTTTTACACCCTGCAAATTAGCAAAGAGGAGATGCTATTTACCTTGCTGTCATGATGTGAGGCTACATTTTCCTGTGTGTTCATAATGCACACAAAAGAAATATTTCCTAAACTTGTTTGATCATTTGATCAATGCCATACTACTTCTAGTACTATTCTAATCGAAATACATATTCACATTCTTTTAGTTTTCCCTCATAGGAAATATTACACAGCCAGAATTAAAATTCAAAGCAACTGAGAATGAAATGAAATTCCAGCAGAACCGACAAAAACAAGCTGGTTAGAAGAAGAAGAAAAGGAAGATAAAACACAGTCATGTGATATCACTTCTTGTCCTCTCACCGACCCATTAATAGACTAATGAGACAGAGAACATGTCCTCTCTCCCTCTGCTCAGTCTCATAATGTCTCCTCTGTTCTCTGGCTGAAGTCAATAAAAGGCAACCACTGTTTGTCTCTGGACGTCATGACTCTGACTTTCCACTGCAGCGCAGACATCTGCACATCGTATCACATTCCCCTTCATAGATGATGTTATCTCAAAGTGTATTGCAGCACACGTTTTAGTAAGTAAACTCATAAATTTGATGCATACCACCAGGGTTACGATAAGTGCATCCCGTGTAAGCCACGAGTGTGTTGAGTGTGAGGCATTTACTGACCGTATGTTTTTTGATTGACAGTGAGGGTGCAGAGTATGTTGTCTGTCCTCCTGGATCCACTGAAGCCACTGCCCCTCAGCACCACACTGAAAGACTCTGAGGAACATCACACAAACATTACACTACTGTGACATAGAACTACATAGGACCTATAATGCTTTTGTATTTTTTGCCTTTCTTTTCATGTGTTAAATATTTATTTTTTAGTACATGTAAAAGGTCTGCAAAGTTACAAAGCCCAAAGTCCACGCCAAAGGGAGTTACCCTCCCCCACAGAAACACTGCTCCTGAACTGCCTGAAGCACCTCGCTTGAAGTCCCGCCTTTTCTTCCGTAACGTGGTGATGTCACCAAGTTACACATTTGCATAATACCTGCCTAGCGGCTAGTTTGGCACGCCCTCAAACAAAGCTAGTTAGAGCGGAGCTGGAGCGGAGTCCGAAGAGTTTGGTTCGGTTGACCAATCACAACCGAGTGGGCCAGCTGACCAATAAGAGCAGACTGGGCTCAAACAGAGAGTTTCAGAAAGAGGGTGAACAGAGGTGCTGTAGCACAGCCGGTATGAGAAAAATAAAGTGTTTTTGTAGATTAAAGCATGTAAACATGTTCTAGTAGAAACCCCAAATAACACAAATATGCACCTGAAAATAAGCATAATAGGTCCTCTTGAAATTGGAGCAAACAACAACAACAACAACAATTATTAAACAGCTAATATTGATTAAGCAAATTAATGTCAACGAGACTGAGAGTCTACTGCCATGCATTGTGAGGCTTCTTAGGCACAGCGGCCTACAAACATGCAGATGTTTAGCGGGTGCAATGTTTACCACGTTAACCATCTTAGTTTAGCTTAATGATGTGGGGTTGTGTCTAGAGGGTAACCCACAAATTGCGAAAAACTTGCAAAAACTCTCGCGAGACTCGATGCCCGATGACTTATCTCACCCTTGACCATCCGAGGTCAATGCCCATAACCTTAACCGTCTCGCGAGAGTTTCGCGACTTGTAGGTTACCTTCTAGACACGACCACGGTGTGGAGGCAGGGGGGGGGTGCTCCCATTGGGCCATCCCCCCCCCCCCGTTAAAAGTTAACAAATCTCCAACTGCACCAAAGTCATTAGGCTCCATCCTCTGGGAACCATGAGTGTCTACAAAATGATCATGGCAATCTAACATTTCCATCACTAGAGACATGCTGCTGCTGCTGCTGCTGGTTTTGTGGCTAAAAATGCATTTATTTACACCATATTCTTTTCTGCATTATTATATTCAAAACATTGCAGATGGAACAGACTAACTTACCGTTCACACAAACACTCGACGGCTCTATTGTGAACACGTCTGCGCATGTCTGCTTCAGGATCTGTGTGGAGATACAGAGGACGGTAACAGCTGCAGGTCGTGAGCCTGATATCGCTCTCACAATGTTTTCGTGCACTGTTTCGTGTGACGCGACCTCACCGAGTTGACGATGTCTTTGAGGGCGTGAAACCCGGTCAGCACCGGGAAGACTTGCTCCGTGCCGTCTGCTATTTCAGCAAGCTGAGACAACAAAAATGAAAAAACAGTTCAAATTCATCTTATTTTAACATCTCATCTATGAACAACTTTACATTTCAGTTTTCTTGCTGCCTCTCTGGACTCTGGGAGGTCTTCTGCTCGTTTCGGTTCAGTGCTTCAGCAGCGTTTAGGGAGGAAAAAGGTCGGTTTCTAGGAGACGAAAGCTCTTGACAGCTGGCCGCAGCTTTCATCTTCTGCTTTAATGATAGCAGAACAGGAAGCTTGCCTGGCATTATTTAATTAGAGAGTGATCTAATTACTTCCTGCTCAGAACCGCAGAGTACACTCGGGTCAGTAACCGGGCAGAAGAACGCTTGCACCCCGTAGTAGACCTTCCCCAGTCATGAGTTATGCAATTTTAAAGCCATTCAGATATGCTTATTAATACTTATTATACAGATCGATACTGTCACTATAATGTGGTTAAGGAATGATTTACGGTCGGGGTTGTGCAACAACGGATGCCACTTTAAATCAATGATATTTTGGCATCATATTTCTCAACAAATGTAATAACATTATTTTTCTTTGCATTGCAAATTTTACTACGGATAATTTATGACCTGATGTTGACTGTTGCAGACCAATGGTTCTTAATCATGTAGGTGTTTTATAGGATAATATCTTAATCTTTTTTTCCCTTTGTGTTACAGTCAGCAGAAGACATTTGGGCTCATTCTTATTCAGCAGGAAAAACACCTTTGAGGACACACAAACACGGTTTCATCCTTTGTTCTGAACACAATGCTCCCTTTCAATAACCTGACACCTGCACAGGAAGAAATCAAAGTCTCTCCGAGGCTATGATAACTCAAAACATGCTGCGTTACAAAAATTATTCCATGTTTTTTTTTACATAAATCAAATGCAGCATAAACAACTAACTATAAATCCCTGCCAGCTGCTTGCTGTTTTTCTGTCCTCAGGAGGTTCCAGTTGAACTCAAACAGACTGAGCAACGAGGTCAAGGTGTGTTAATAAATCTGGGCCCCACACACACACACACACACACACACACACACACACACACACACACACACACACACACACACACCGAAAGACAAATACAAGCTCGGTGTTTGCACAACCAACAGTGTCAGGAACAGAGAGAAGTGTTCTTTCTCACAGCGCTGAGTGAAAGTCCTCCTACCTGTTTGTGGTCAAAGTCCATGACCCCGACGCAGTACACTCTGGCTCCGAACCCTCTGGCTCTGTCAGCCTGGGAAGCACAACACAAAGAGGGAAGGCCTGAGTCAAGTAAGAAGTACTCAGATCTTTTACTTGAGTGAAATACCACAGTGTAGAAGTACTCTGTTACAAGTTAAAGTCTTGCATTCAAAATGTTATGTAAGTAAAAGTACAAAAGTTAGTCATTATGCAGAATAATATATATTATATTATCGTATTATAATTATTGATGCATTATTGTGTTCATCACTTTAATGTTGCAGCTGATAAACATGGGGTTAATTTTAATTATTTATATATATTTATTATATTTTTATATGCATTATTTATATATGTCATATGGATAGCTTAACCTATAATAATATATCATAACTTTTTAGTTTATTTGTATTTTGTAGGGCTGCAGCTACCGATTATTTTCATATCGATTAATCTGCCGATCATTTTTCTCAATTAGTCGATAAATGTTTAATCTAAGAAATGTCAAAAAAATGGTCAGAAAATGGCCATCGCAACTTCACAGAGACAAACGTGACATATTCAAATGTCATTTTGTTCAACCAAAAGTTTCACTATTTCTTTTAATTGATTGTCAAAATACTATAGTTGCCAATTATTTTTCTATCGATTGACTAACTGATTAATAGACTAATTGTTTCAGCTCTAATATTTTGCATTGATAATCGGAATCTGTAAAGTAACTAAAGTTATCAAATAAATGTAGTGGATTAAAAAGTACAACATTTGCTTCCAAAATTTACTCGAGTAAATGTACTTAGTTACTTTCCACCCCTGGTTTTAGAGTGATACATGTTTTGCTTCTTCCAAGAGGCAACTGGCTCTTTTGATACAATCATGCAACATGATACACACACACATCCTTGAAACTGTTATTATAGTGTTGTAATTCAGTAAAACAACAGAGATGATTTGAGAAGTATGTGTCAGTGTGTCTCCTCAAACAACCTTGTTTTTGATTGCAATACAAGATAAAGAAACAACGAAAAGAACACAAAGCACACATCGTAAAAATACCAACAAAAAAAAATAACCATTGGAATTATCCTCAGTAAAGTGTGTGTGTGTGTGTGTGTTTAATAATACCTCCTGTACAGTCAGTTCAAAGGGGAAGACCTCCAGCTTGCCATCAGTCAGAGCGATGATGATGCTGGACGACGGCGAAGTTTGAGTCTTCATCTGCTCCGACACCTGGAGAGTGAAAGTTGACACGGACTCAGTGCAGCTCACACACATAACCGTGTTGCTCTAAAATGATAATGACACTTTTACTGTTGTATGTTTTGGATTGCTGAAGCGCTTTTCTGTTGCCAGACCCCATTGGAGCTGCTTGAAATATCTGATAACATTTCATCTACTTGGCTATAAGAATTTAACAGTGTGCAGAATGACAGAATGGAGCAAAATATACAAGGCACATATCCCAGCGGTGTTTTTTCGAGTAGATTTTACACACTCTATTTTGAAATCAAAGCACATTTGGTATGTTAAATTTCCCCCTTTAAGTGACAGTTTATGTTGAAAACAATAAAGTGACCATCTCTGTTTGGAATACGGTTGCTGGCAGGCAATCAGATGAGCGTACGTACCGCTTTCATGCCTTCGTGCATGTAGGTTTCACCAGCAGGTTTGATTTGGCTCAGCTTCTCCAAACCCTCGTCTATCTTAGACCTGCGCAGCCACATCGCAAAACATGGATGACACAGTTTAAATGAAGACTGATGAGGGCTCAGTTTCTGTGTGATCTGGTTATCTGTGCTGTGTTGTTTTTCGGTGAGGAAGAGGAGGAGGAGGAGGATGGGTTAGGGAGTGAGGCAGAGAAGGAGAGAAAGAGAAGAAGGATAAAATTGAAGCTGGCACCTGTCTCCAGTCAGTGGCAGTATTACGACTGCTTTGGACGAAAAGACGATGTAGGAAACCCTCATCCTGGGACTGAAACACACACAGACAGGAAGCTTGTGAATCTTATCTGGAGCACAAAAGCACATCAAGTACGAAACTAGGTTTATAAACATTTTAAAGGATTCTCGTTAGTGCTATTATTATAATATTATAACGTGACTTTATTTTACATAACACATGCGTAACATGACAAAGCAGATATGTCGCATAACATAACATGACATGACATAAATTTACAAAACCATGAAATTAACATTACAGTTCATCTAGCAGCATTTCATTTCATTAGATGTCTTCTGTTACTGAATCACTAGACAACACGGGACATTCTCAGTGCCTTGCTCACTGACTTATGAACCCCCCTAACCTCGTCACTGTTACTTCCTCGCTCTAACCCTGTGGCTGTGAATGGGGTACAGGACTGTCTGTTGTGGTCAGCACCAACTTTCACATCTGGCCGGATGTTTCGCTCTCATATTTAGCAACCCGTTATTAAACCCAAAGATATCACACACACACACACACACACACACGCCCTCTGCACCGTTACCCAGAGGGGTTTTGGAGCCTTGTACTATGATGTCTGCTGCCCGAAATAGTCATGGCCTACTTTCTACTCACTACTACTGTTTGTACTATAATTTAAAAACCTATAACGACTCCTCGGTTTTTAAAAAAAGTCTTTCTTTCATTAGTTTAAATATGACCGTGGTAAATTGAATACGCCTGCTTGCCTGTGAAGCACTTTTCACTTGGTTTTGGACTGTGCTATATAAAGTTTTGTATTATTCCATATTTTCTGAGGCTATTTATAGTATAAATCCCCCCTAAAATCTGAGGAGGGGGTGAGAGGAGAAGAAGGGCAGAAGAGAGAGAGAGAGAAGAGAGGGATACAACAGCAGCCACTTCACTTACCTGACAAACCTGTTGGTGAGCTGCTCCACAAATCCATAGATCTCATCCCAGTGTCCAAACACGCTGCCTGACCTGCAAAAAAACAGGCAGCACCAGGATCATAAATCACACTCATCTAACCATGAAGTATCAAATGTGTCCAACTCCACCAAACATTCATTATATGGCTTATATTTTCTGTATAAGCTGCACAAATGAAGTTGTGATGCTGCAGAATGAGTCTTAAGAATCACTTTATTCTGTTGTTGCATAAAATAAACAGAAAAACTGAACCTTTATTCTGCTGTTGTCTGTTTAGGACTTAGTTTTTTCATACTTAACAACAACATAATACACTACAGAGAAACTCTGGAGGCAATAAAAGTGAACTTTCTCCCAAGTATACACATCAAACACTGATGATCACAATAACAGAAAAGATTAAAATAGACTGTGTCTAACCTGCAGGGAAGCAGCAGGGGGAACATGGAAAACTAAACACAGCCATACATGGAGAGGACTGACTGTCTCTCTGCACTTAACAAAGTAAGTTAAGTAATAACAATGTGTGGCTCCAATTCAAGCAAACACATGCATGCATGCAGACAGACACAATCTGTATTTACTCACCTGTCTAAGACGAAATAGATATCAAACGCTCCATCACAAGAAGCAGCCTCGTCGCCGCCACCATCATCATGCGGCGACGAATTAACACAAACACTCATAAACATAAAAAGTAGGATTTGGCAACATATCCATATCAGATCCATAATCCGTGCGTTTCATATCAGCAGTGTGTTTGATAAAAAAAAATAAAAAAATCCTCAGATCAGCAGCTCTAAGGGTCTTTCATCATGTTCACAGCATCAGATCAGTCGGTTCACATGTTGGATCGGTGCTGATTGGAGGTACAGTAGCTGTAAACTACATGCTGGTTCCCCTGACAGCGAGCTGGTAAATGACGTAAACGAGGCAGGGCTCTCAGCTGCTGCTGCTGCTGCTGCTGAACACCACCATCAAGCCAGCAGCAATACTAACCGAACGGAACTTCCGTCAGGACCCTTCAAATTAAAGCTGTAGACATCAACAGAGCAAAATACCGCCAGTCTGCTACTTAGAGCCGCAACGATTAGTCAACTAATCGATTAGTCGATCGACATAAAAAAATCGATCGATTAATTGTTAAAGTAATTTTTCATGCAAAAAATGTCAGAAAATGTCGTTTGCCACCTCTAAAATATAAAAATGACCTGCTTTTTTTCCTGTTTTATATCATATTAAAGTGAATGTATTGGTTAAATAATCAATTAGTCGATCGACAGAAAAATCGATCGATTAATAATTAAAGTAATTTTTCCATGCAAAAAATGTCAGAAAATATGCTGTTTGCAGCCTCTCAAATATGAAAATGACCTGCTTTTTTTCCTGTTTTATATCATATAAAAGTGAATGTATTGGTTTTGGGACTGACAAAACAAGACAAAACCTTGTACTTTGAGAAATTGGGAAGGACATTTTTCACAATTTTCTGACATTTTTATAGACCAAACGACTAATCGAGAAAATAATCGACAGATTAATTGATGATGAAAATAATCGTTGGTTGCAGCCCTGCTACTACGATAATACTAATCAATATATTTAAAACAAATTATTTTCCATGTTGTTATACAATTCTCATTTGTTTTTTTATGTAGGTTAGCTTTGATAGCTTGTATTTATTTTAATTAATTAATTTATTGGTCTTTTTAACAAGGACACTGCACATTCACATACATTGCTGTAAATGTGCCAGAATTAACCAAAAATCTGTTTTTCATCTATAGTCCCTGGACATAAGTCACCCTAAAAAAAATAAGAAAATAAATAAAATTAAAACAGATATTATAATACATTATAAACAAGCAGAGGGATGATAAAAATATAATATCAATGTTAGTAAATATAGCATACATAAAATCACAATGCTGCAATGCACAATGTCAGGTACTAATCAAATTAAATCAAATTGCATATAGTAAACATTAAAAAGTACAAAGAAACTGTATAATATATAGTATATTAAAGCATAACTGAATCCCTATTATGTTATGTAATCAAAAATGTAATTTCATGTAATATATGTTATGTTGCAAAATACAACAAAATAAGAAAGAATGTGTGAAAAAGAAATCTTCATAAAATGTAATTTAATCTAATTGTATTCCTGTATGCTATGTCTTACTCCATTATACTTTTATTTTGAAGGCAAAATCATGTATGTTCCTGTGTTGCCATCTCGGGCTTGACTTTTGGTTGCCAGAGCAGCTGTCATAAATAGAGACTGACTGAGATAACAAGAATATAAAGAATGACAGACAGATGGTTCGGATGACTTCATATAATTACTAGAGATAATATTTGACCCATAAATAATCCTGTATTTTAAATACAGAAGTGAAGGGAGGCATTTCCCTCCTATAAAACAACTAATCCCTTTTTGTTAGTATTTGAAAAGTGTTTTTATGAGGGTGCCATGTTTCAAGTTGTAATAAAATGTGCTCCTCAGTCAATGAATTACTCAGCGGAGGCTTATTACAGTACATTGACTCATAAATCCCTCCCAATAATTATCTAGCTATGTAATGTATGCCTGATGTCTTTTTTTTTTTTTTCTTCTCAGGACAAACAACTGCATCATGTTTCTGTAAATCCATTGCAGATGGGAAACAGAATTGAATAGGCTAACACAACGCCCTTGGCATGTTAGAGTGATTTGCTTCCTTGCAAATATGGTCTGATCCAAAAAATATGAATCCCCAAAGGAAATTAAACCTTATACTCCTTTGTCTCACGAGGAAAGATTGATTAGATTCTTCGAAGCATGTCTTTCCCTTCAACACCAGAACATGACGATGTCCTAAGAAGCACACTTTATCATGTTTCATCAAAAAATGCTGAAAGCAAAAGTCTCTCTCACAAACCTTCACACGTATGTCATCAGTCTAAGATGTTCAACACATTCCAGGAGTTGTAATTAGATATTTCATTGTGTTTGCGTGGATACAATGCACCGACTGCCTGCGGCTTCCCAGTACGTTTAATTTCAACTTTGAAGGAGAGTGAAGTAATGACAGTAAACAACTGAAATAATAACATACCAAAGTCATTGTGTCAGCAAATTGCATCTATTCTGTTAAATCTTGTGCTATAGCCGGGGATCCCCCTCGGATATGTCATGGATGGCTGTTATGGATTATGTGATCTGTGCTTTATTTTTGGGTGTAGCAGTTGGACTGCTACAGTAGACAGATTGTTGCATGTCCCCTCCGATCATTGTTCTCTCTCTTTGACATTCAAATAAACACAAAATGTGACGTTTAAAGCAACTAAAGAGTGGAAAAAGAGGAAAGAGACCGCCAAGTGATCGTCAAACCAGTTATAAGGAAGGTGCTATAGCTGAAACACTGTGTGACTAAAATGCAGTCTAATAGAGTTAGCCTGTCATACCAGAAATATTTAATAATCTATATAATAATCTAATATAATCTTCTCTTGTCTTGCCAGCGGTCTTAGAAAAAGTTGATAAAGAATATGTATGGTAATGTCAAAAAATTGTTGAGCTGCAGGTGGATGGATACCTGTAGCCTATACCAGGAGGAGTACTGGTCTTGTTTATTCCGGGCTAAAAGGAGTGATTGCAGAAAGGAGTCATCACCAGTGTTGTACAGATATGGCCATGCTCACCTTTGACCTCCGTTGAAAAACAAAACAGAGATCTTCATACCACTGCTGGTTAAGTTTGTGACCAGTCAACCCCCTCCATCAAAGCAAAAACAAATGAAATTTCTTTTAGGGTGTAGCAGTCACAAGTCTGGTCTATTAATTTAAAAACACTCATCCTGTCAGTAAACAATCTGCATTGTAATTAAACTGTCGCCAAAAACAAGGGCGTGATTTTCATTTCAGCATTGGTGGAGATATCTACTGGGAACTACTCAATGCACCACTGCAATAAAATATACTGTAGGACATGTAATGCTTAGGCTATAGGATAGACTTAAAGGGGACATATCATGCTCATTTTCAGGTTCATGCTTGTATTCTGGGTTTCTACTAGAACATGTTTACATGCTTTATTGTTCAAAAAACACATTATTTTTCTCATACTGTCTGTCTGAATATACCTGTATTCATGCTCTGTCTGAAACACTCTAAACTGTTTTAGCGCATGGCAACGGAATTGCGTTGCTAGGAAACAGCTTGGGTCCATGTTTACATCCTGTCAGCTGATGTCATTCACATACACTGCAACAGGAAATAAACTGGGACACATTTAGTATGTTTACGTTTAAAACTGTGAAATGGTCTAAATATTGTAGATTTGTGACATCACAAATGGACAGAAATCCTAACGGCTTGTTTCAAACGCACGGTTTCTGAAAACGGGCTGTGTGTATTTCTCCATGGATTGAGTGTTTTGATACTTTCACAGTATTTATATATCACTTGAACCTGCTTTACAATATAAAATACATGAAAATCTCACTTTTTACAATATGGGACCTTTAATTCTAAACCTTTGAGAAATGAATTTAACACAGGGATTTAAGAGATATTTCCTCAGGAAAGCTCAGGAGATTATTTCTGTTTTTGAAGTTGAATAAATGGCTCCAGGTGCAATACTCCATACTCACCAGCTGGTGGCAGCAGCGTACCGGTTCGTCGTTTAGCTACTATCAAAAAGAAGAAGAAGATAACCGAGGATGTACATAATGTTTTGTTTCTTTTTCTCTAACTAAAATGAGATTTTTTTTTTTTATAAACGCAATGTTACTAGCTTAATAGTCATCCGGATATGGCTGAATTGCCCGAACAAAGGACTTCGACGGTCGGGCTTCGACTAATGGTGAGTTTTGTAACCATGGTTTCAATCAGTTTAGGCTAACTAGCTAGCCACCTAGCTGTCTACAATAATGCCTGTCGAGGTTAGCATTGACGTTAGCTAGCCGGAGTTTAGCCTGCAAGCACGGCTCGACAATAACCAAAACGGCCAAAGTGAAATAGTTAGCAGCCTCCGTGTTGAAGAGTCAACACTATACAGAGTAGTAAACAAATGCATTTAAGAGGACGAAGGAGTCACGTAACACCGACGTTAGCTTTAGCTAGCTAGCTTCCATGTAAACACACGTTTTTAAAAGGGGCTAATCAACACTGCTGGCAGTTGTGTCACAAACACTAAATGTTAGCACTGCTCTTGAATCTCTATCCTGTCATTTAAAAAAAAAAAAAAAAACTGTTTTATCAATATGAACTACATGGAGCTGCTTTTTTACTTTCTCTTTTCCTCTCTCCAAACTCAGCCTTAACCTCCTCCCCTCCCAGGCTTGCTTTGCCAGGAGCTGAGGGACAAAGATGCTGCTGAAGATGCCCCAGAAGCTGCTGAGGACTGCCCACTACATCGAGCTGGGCGGCTACCAGCACTGGCCGGTGCTGATCCCCCAGAGGATAAGACTGTACACCTACGAGCAGATCCCCCTCTTCCTCAAAGAGAACCCCTACATCACAGACGGCTACAGGGCCCACCTGCCCTCCAAACTCTGCCTGAGGAGGTTTGGAGCCATGTTTGGAAATAATATATACCTTCCCCAGTCATGTTCAATGGAGTTTTTTTTTCTTTTTGTACTTATTTGCAAGTTGGATGAATTTCTGGCTCGTCGTGTTAAAGTGGCAGTATGCAACAATTTTTTTGGCATTATTTGGCAAAAATTCCATAATAACCTTTTCTAGCATATTGTAATTCAAGTGTTCTGAGAGAAAACTAGACTTCTGCTCCTCCTCATGGCTCTGTTTTCAGGCTTTAGAAAAATCTAGCCCGTGACGGCAGATTTTGACTAATCACAGGTCATTTCAGAGAGAGAGAGAGAGCATTCCTATTGGCTTTGCTCCGGTCATGTGACCAGAACTTGGCTTCCTTCAACAGATTTTTACAATGGCGGCCGGGTCACAAACTTTCTCATTTTACAGCTAAACGGTACACTACAAGATGATTCTGAAAACATTTGAGGCGAGAAATAGTCATTACAGTAACATAATATTGATTCATATTTGATCAGCGCTGCCTAGTTTGACCGTTTGGTCGGAATTCGCGAGTGATTGACGGCCGGCTCTCATAGACGGCAGCTGGACAGCGGACCTTGTTTTCCTCCAGTAAGTGAAATCCTTCAGATGCCGTTAGGAGCACCGGAGGACACAGTAGGACACAGAGGAACATGATGTTTTTTCAGGTTACCTGTTTCATGTACTACTGTCACGCTGTAGCGGATGTTTTCTAAAAATAACTTTTTAAAATCATATTTGCGCCAATCTCGCATACTGCAGCTTTAATGATGTAGAATTTTGATGCGCTATGTGCCAATATCCCACATGTTGTAGTGTTTGAACATTATACTGTTACAGACTGGTCCTTGTTTACATTATGCACATCTTTGTTTCTTATTTTCTCTCGCAGTATTTTCATGCTGTCCAATGAAACTGTGAATATTTGGAGCCACCTTCTGGGTTTCCTGCTCTTCGTCTCTCTGGGGGTCAACGACCTCTCCACAGTGCTGCCGGCCTCTGGGGCCAACAGAGAGGACTATGTCATCTACGCTATAGGGCTGTTCTGCTTCCAGGTAAAAAAAAAAGAAAAAAAAAAAAGATTTGGCCCACTGTGAGAGTGACAAAAGCTGCGTGTTCTGGAGAAGTTGATGATATCAGAGAAAGTCTTGAACCCCACATCCAGACCTTGTTGTTTTAGACATGAAACTGAATGCAAAGATGTTGTTTTTTTTAATAATAAGCTTTCCTTAGTCCCCCCCCATGCTCATCCATGCTCACACAAAGAATGTGCATGATCTACAGGTTTATGTGTCTGTCATTTAACTGCTTTAACAGTAATTACTGTCAGCTTTTAAATTGTTAAAGCTGTTATTAGTTTACTATGGACATCTTCATTAGCTGAGTATTTGTACTATATATAAATAAAGTATGTATTGCTTAACAAAACTGATTCATGTAGGTTCACGTTTCCTGCCACAGGAGCACTCAGTTCACCTCATCTCACCCAGGTGTGTAAGCTGTGTGTAGGTGTAACTGTAGTAGATGGGGAAAACCATTGTATTGTATTCTAAAGAGCTACAATAGTACCGGTGGTGTAGTTCAGAGGTTCATTGTTTAATGTAGAGACAATTGTTTCTGTGTTAGCTGTGTATGGTTTGTGTTGTAGGTTGTGTAGCAGCTGATAATGGGATTGGAAACTTAAGTATATAGTGTAGTATATGTTACCTGCCCATCCTCCCCCTTAAATCCCTTTCTTTGTCCATATAAGTGCAAGTTGTGAGTAATCTAGATTGATCTTACAAATCCTTATTTCTTGAGATGAGTTTATTTATTATAGTCGCAGAAGGATTTTGTTGACTTATATTTAAAAAAAAAAAAAAATGGTAAAACAAAACAAAGATTTACTTGATGAAACCTTGAAACTTGATGAAAATAAATAGATTTGTGTTGGATGTTGTGAGTAGAAAAAGATGACCCTCATAATATCTTCCAGTCTGTAAACGGTGCTGTGTGTTTTCATCGCAGGTGTGCATGCTGTGTTCTGTGGGGTACCACCTGTTCTCGTGCCACCGATCGGAGAAGACTTGCCGCCGCTGGCTGGCGTTGGACTACGCGGGCATCTCCGTCGGCATCCTGGGCTGTTACGTACCCGGGATCTTCTACGCTTTCTACTGTAACGCTGTAAGTGCGAACGGTCGGGACTTATTTTTCTCAAGATACTAATAAAAAAAGAAACGGATGCTCCGGCTCTGATTGGACTGTATCTAATCGGTTACGCTCCTATCTTGCAAGTTTTGGCGACAGGTCTACCTGCTGACGGTGCTGTCCCTGATCCTGGCCGTCTTCTGCGCTCAGATCCACCCTCGTTACCTCAGCAACGACTGGCGACGGATACGGATGGCGATCTTCTGCTGCGTGGCCGGCATCAGCGTGATTCCTGCGTGTCACTGGGTCTGGCTCAACGGAGGATTCACCACTGATGTTGTACAGGTCAGGAAATGGAATAATAGTAGAAAACAAGTGAGAGCTTATGCATGCTCACACTTTTTTTTTACACCTCCATATACACTATTTTGCAGCTTTATTTAGAGAAGTGTTCCTCTACTGGTCATGTGACAAGTTTCACTGGTGACTTTCAGCATGTTTTTTTTGTTGTATGTGCAGCTCTTTCTGCCTCGTATGATGGTGATGTACCTGATAGCTGGATTTGCCTTCCTGTTCTACGTCACCAAGATCCCTGAACGCTATTTCCCTGGTGAGTCCTTCTCCTCCGTCTCTGTGTGTGTGTGTACAAGTGGGAAGCTGTAGTGTCGAACCAAGTGTGACATTCCGTCAAGTCAACAAGAAGAAATCAGTAATTGAGGTTACTGTGCGACTATTAATAAGCAAAATGTATTTTTCAGTGTTGATTGTGTTTCGTTGTGTCAGCGAAGAATCCCAGAAGCTGTTGCTCAAGGTTTAAATCTATGATGTCTGGAACAAAATCACACGGTCTCTTGAACCTCACTGATCTCTCCTCGGGAGCTGCGGCTTAATCTGCGTCTGTAGTCAAGGCCTATCCCCGGTCGCGCTGTAGAAATAAAGAAATAACATAAACGCCACCAGAGGTCAGCATATCTGAGGTTTAACCTTCTGCAGACATGGTCTAACAGATGTAAAAAATTTAAAATATGAATACTACCATAAGTGTCAACAAATGTAACTGTGTAATTACATTGAAACGGTGTCGCAATTACCTCGATTCATTTTTTTTTTTATCTAGAAAATGTATTAACAAATACACCACTATACACCATTATCTGTAAGGTAGTGGACAAGCAGTAAGTTTGAGACACGTGAATTGTTCTATTGTTAAAATACATCTACGATTATTTTTTTCTGTGACACTGGCTTCAGTAGACTTACTGAAGCCAGTGTCACAGAAAAAAATAATCGTAGATGTATTTTAAGACTGATCCATACTGCAGGTTACATATACATTTTTAATATATTTTTTTACAGATTATTGATACTGCAGTAGATTGTAAGGAGGCAGTGTTATTATTGCAGAGGGAAAAATGTTGTACGATATCAATGAGATTTGTTTTACGCTGATAAAAATGTATTTTTGTGATCAGTCAGTGTTGCAAGTAGACTAGTATTGATAAAACACACACTGTATTTTTTACAGTAGTATTTGTGAAATCCTTTCCAGTTTACCTGGAAAATCAGACAGCTGAAACCGATTTCCTTAATTACCACTTAACGAGCGAACGCAGGCCCTTTTTCACAGCAGGAGATCTCTTCATGGCAGGAAAATCTCAGGTGTTACTAATAACATTAACGATGAAGTGTACCAGTACACCGTGACATTGAACTGTGTATTTAAGGATAGACATGATATATATAACATGTTTAGGTCTTACTCCGGACATTTAAAGCTATGGGTCGGTAGTGTTCTTCAAAATAAAATGTTGTTATATTTGTTGACAGTCTCATTACACCTGGACAGCAATCAATAAGTCAAATGCTCTGACAAAAAAAGGAAAAAAAATCGTATATGTGGCTGTCGCAGGACTGTATTAAGCCCGTCCAATCATTTCATCCTGTCATAAAAATAGCCATATTCGTTGTTTACGTTCATTGTGATAATTTTGGGGGAGTGGCTTTAGAGGGAGGCCTGATGAGATGGGCTGTCAGTGTTGCCAACTTGGCAACCTTTTCGCTAGATTTAGGGATTTTTGGAGCTAGTGCTGCTAGCTACTTTCTTTGGAGAAGAGTTGGCAAGACTATAGGCTGGGTTTTTTGGTTGGATCATTTTTTCAATCTAGCGTACTCTCGCTAGTTTCTCAAGATTACCGACCCTAGCTTTAAATGTTAAATTTCCTCTTTAAATATATTATCATTCTTGATAATGAAGAGCTATTTTCCCCCCTCCTCTTCTAGGTCAGCTGAACTACCTGGGAGCCAGCCACCAGGTGTGGCACATACTGGTGGTGGTGATGTTTTACTGGTGGCATCAGACGGCCGTACACATCATGCGCTTCAGGCACAGCCAGACCTGCCCGACCCGGACCAGCGGCTAAGTCGAACCGATCAAATACTGTTACGGAAAGGTCTATCAGTTGCAGGCTAGTAGCTATAATTGTTAGAAGACATCAAGTTAAACTCCCTATGTGAATATTCAAACACTTCCTACCAGTTAGCTGCTGGTTAGAAGTTGCTGCCTAAAGGTTTTTCCAACCACTAACTACCAGAAGCTCCGGACTACTAGCCGCCGATGTGTAAAAGAGAGAGCGTGACTGTAAGCTAGTAGCTTTCACTGAGCCGTTGGTTACTGTTTGGCTGCTGTTAAAGGCCAGTATACGAGTCTACCGTCTCCAACAGTAGATATCAGCTAAGAGTGTCTGGTCGCGACTGTAAATGTGAACCACCATAACCATTAAGATCAATGCATGAAGCAGGAATTTAAATTCATTTGTAGACAGACTAAGGTTTGGTGTTTTTTAAATTGGTGATCATTTTATCTCATGATTGTGTATTGAAAAAAATATCTATAACATAATAGCCTATGTGAACAATTACTGTTTTTGCGTCTATTTTTTTTTTTTGTGTGTCAAGTTCCTACAAGATCAGAGTGTATGAAATGTCTTCATGAAATGTGAAAAGCACAGAACAAAAACTGGAAATTCAACATGTGAACTGCCTGCCTCTGGGAGAAATAAAGTCTCAACGCCTCGAGCATTTGAAGCTATGTATGTATGATATAAATGAGGTGGCAGTTAAAAAAAAAAAGAATAACTCTTTACATTGGCAAAAGCCAGTATGTTAGGGCTGCACGAGGCAAGATTTTATCTTTTCAGTAAACAGGATGTGTCATCACAAGGAAAGTGATGAAAAAAAAAAGCCTTGATTATCTCCACCCCACATCAATCTCCTGACAACATTTGGAGTCACCAATGTTGTTCAGTTTTCCCTAATTTGCCCAGCTTTCACTTGTATAAAAGAAGTATACACACAATTATATAAAGGGATTATTTACTTAATAATAAAGGCAACGAAAACACATTTTTCTTGACAATCCAGTGAGCGGTAGCACTTATAAGGCAGATGGCTATAAACCGAAGTGGTTATCAGATGTCACCTCTGCAGCTGTTGAATCATAAAGTCTATTTATCTATTTCATGCTGTTTAAATAAGGCCAGTGTAAAGTGTTACAAGTACCTGGAACACTGTTTTTCCACAGTACACTTGGGGACATATTTTAATGTTTTAATTTCCAATCATGTTTGTACTTTCTTTGCCTTATCATTTGAGTATTTGTACTGTATTCGCACTTACTGTTACAATCTGTTTTTGGGTCAAGGAACGAACAAAAAAAAAATGATCAAACTCAGACCGATATCATCTTTGCTGTTACACCACAATGCCAGTATGGTTTGTTCTTTTTTATGTAGTACAATGTAATGTTCAGAACAAATTATGAATTTCAGTTGAAGAAGAAGTGACTTTATTTTTGCCTTTTGTGTGTGTTTTTATTTTTGAACATGAACATCTAATTATCACAAACTGCTTGATCTTGATCTTTTGAATGACCTCATGATTGTTTTATCCCGTGTTTGTGTTTTCCTTGAATATATCATTTGTCTGATAAAGCACTGGCGCTGATTTACGAGCTGTATAATATTTATTTCAGTGCCTATGTGAAATTATATTTTTAAACATTTTGAATGAATAAAGAATGCTGAGAAATAAACTGTTGGTCAGTCTTTTTTTTTCAACAGTTTAGGATTACTTCTAATTGATTTTAATGTCTTTTCCCTAATCCATAATAATCCCATTATCATTGCAGAAGAAGCATCGTGTGCTTATTTCTGCTGTTCACATTATTGAACAATAGAGGGCAGCATTTATGCAAAAGTTGCCCGTTTACAAGCAAGAGTTCAAAGAAAATGTGGATGCACATTCTATGGAGGTGAATCAGCTCTGTGTCTTTCACATTTGAGTGCTTTCTGTTCAGTCAGCGTGAAGCGATTCACTTCAGTTAGCAAACTGAAAATGACATGCTTGTTAACCACAGGGATCTCCTGATGACTCAGCAGGTCATAGGTCAAGTCACATGCTCACAGTGTCTGTCTCAGAAGCCTGAAATATACTGTAAACCCTGTCCATCCTCTGTCAAAGACTGCCTCAGTTGCTTCAAATTTATTTAAAATCACGCAATAATCTTGGGATGTAATTCCTGCCTGATGGCAATGCTGTCATCCAGAATGACTGCCATTTGGTCCCAGTGGCTTTGTTAGTATGATAGTTATGTTAGAAAATGACATATCATTACTAAATCACCTCATGCAGTAATGAATATTTGTGCAAATGGTGTCTGACAGTAATGATGGAAAATCATCCTGAAAATAACAGTTCTCTTTGAGTACGAAAAAAAAAAGGAAACTTTTTTTTTTTTGCTTTATTAAAGGAACAGTTCGCCATTATGAGAAATAAGCTTATTTACGTTCTTGCTGAGCGTTAGATGAAAAGATTGATACATCACTCTCATGTCTGTCTGTCGTTTTTGCACTTCAATTTTTGTACGAATTGAACAAACAAGAGATAACGTGCTAATTAGTGAGCTTTATTGGTGCAGCTGTAGGCAGATTTTGTACATTCAGACTGAGCCGAGCCAGGCTAGCTGTTTCCTACATTTCCAGTCTTTGTGCAAAGCTAAACTAAGCTGTGCTGAGTAAACCAGCTGCTGGCTAGAGTCTTATATTTAATGGACGCATAATGGTATCAATCTTCTCTTCTAACTTTACACCAGAAAGCTGATAAGCATCTTTCCCCAAAAAGGTATTTCTTTAAGGATGCTGTCTTTTTAAATCAACACTATTATTGTTGATAGGTTTAGTGATACCTATAGTAAAGATAGTTTAACATTTTAAACTTAAGGTCGGTGACACGGAGGTCTTTGTGTTTTACAGTTTGCGCTTGTGGTGCATGGTGAGGTTTAACTTTGGTTTTAGTTCCAGATAGATGTCTACACAGTTAAAGTAAAATAAATTCAAATGACTTGCAATTGTGTAAACTACACCTCCGTTTCAGACGGTTTCTTTCGGTTTTGCTGCAGTAGTGAAATGATTTAAACTTATTTAATCATTAACAATCTTGGTGCAGACAAACAGCTGACTCTTAGTATGTGTATAGTTAATAAGTGAAAGATATACCTGAATGTGTAACTATGCTATGGACTATATTTAAGCATGTGTCTGTCTTTCTGTTTTCGAGAGGGGCAGTCACGTGAAATGCTGTGGTAGTGCTGTCATTCAGAGGGACTTTGACCACAACAAGAGATACTGTAAGTGTTGGAAAGTATGATAACTGTGTTTGCAAATGACAGCCGTGAGTATATTACCTCATGGACTAATGGATAGTTGTGTGGAGCCTGACACAGCAGCATAGTGGTACCTGTTAAAGCTGCTCAGGTTGTCAAACCTAATCATCATTTTGGTCAACTTTCATTTGGAGGACTTTTAAAGATGTATCTTTTACACTTTAATATATAAATTTAGCCTGAGCTCTTTCGTGAGACAAGCTTCCGCTCCAGTGACAAAAAGTGCCAACTTCACATTTACTTTTTGGCGTTTCTCTGCATATTTATCGTTGTAAGGCTTTTTTTTTTTTAAAGGGGCAGTCCACTGTATTAATAATGCCATTAAAAACTGTTTAAATCGAGGTCTGCAGATTATCCATAATAACCACAACATTATTTCTGGAAAGACAAATTGCTGCTGAGTTTTTCAAATGTTATTTAAAAGTATTGTTTATATAGTATATAGTTTTGCGGGCCAAAAAACAACCAAAACAATGAGCTGAAAGACACTGAAACACTCCATAGAGCTGAGGGGAACAGCAGAATCGGGTGATAAGTTTGTGTTGGTTCCTCACTATGAAGGACTCCCTTTCACATTTAGGCTGTTCTCATACACCGTTCATAGCTATACCTACGAAAAGTAATGCACTGTAATTTGTGTATATCCCACAAAATCGTTTATGTAATCCACGTAATCGTGAACCAGGAAGTATAAAGAGCGACAAACGCTGCGAAGGGAGGTCGAGGTGGATGGGTGTGTCAAAAGACACAGCACTTTCGCTCAGGAGACCGAGCGAGTGTATCCCGTGTGAAACCAGAAGTCAGCGTTGGTTTATTTGTCACATAGCTGCCATACTTAAGTTACACCACTTCTGGAGTTATTTTAACCCAAACCACGATCTTGTTTCCTGTGAAGACGGAAGTTTATTTTGAAAAGACTGTAAGCATGTAACCAGCAGAAATTGACACGTGCGTCACGTATTGCTGAACATTCGTAGGAAAAACGCTCGAAAAATGAGGAATAACTTTTCGTAAGATAGACGAACCAGTGTATGAGGATACATGTCATTCGATCAAATGCCAATATGAAAATATTGATTAGTGCAGCTTTAATATTCCTTCCTTTGGTAAAATAAGTAACATTTGAAATTTATAGATACTCCCTTGATATAATAAACGTCTGTTACTACTAGAAATAATTCAGACACAAGCTCTTCACTAAAAACTTGTCAGTTTAATTCAAGTATTGAACATTAAGGCAGTGTTTGTACTGTATATGGGTGTTGAATGTCAACACTGTCAAAAATGAAAGTCAAACAGACTTCCCCTATAACATGTGATGTAATCACTATCACGGTTCAAGGTAAATTAGTACATGGAAAAAAGTTTGATGACAAAATAAGTGTATGAAAATACAAAATGATCTTCTAAATTTACAAACACGAATGTCTACATTTTATTACAATGGCAGTTCATCAAGACTTTATGATAAAGTAGTAAAAGTAAAAATACATCCTTTTTGAAGCATTACATACATAAGTTAGGTTACTTTCAAGACATTGTTATTCTTTTAATCAAAGTTTTGCACTTGGCAGCAACAGGATGAAAGACATGAGGAAAAACAGTGATTTAACAAAGAGACAATTTGCTCTTATTTTGCAAGTCACAAAACATATGATTTAACAAAGCGGTGGCAGCGAAGCATTTTGATAAAATATGTGGAAGCACCAAATGATGACTTGCTTTCATCCAGCACCTGAGAAGAGATTGCAGATGCGTGTAAATCCTTTATTTTTTATGAGAACAGATCTAGAACAGATATAGCTGTCACTGTTGGGTGACACAGGTAACAGGGCAAGAGTACAAGTATGTTGTAATAAACCCAGGTTTGAAGGAATTATGCTCTCTCTGTGTGAGACTGAAGCTGAAGAAGCACTCAGTCCTTGTGAGTCAGGTCAAGCTTTTGTTCCCGCCACGAGCAAGTGCTTCTTCTTTAAGTCAGGACGAGTTTAACTGGCCTTTTAGAAATGATTTTTGACGTTCATTGTGGTAGTTGGCACATCAGGAAATACCGCTGATGGTGGCTGAATCTGCATGTCTGAACTCTGGACTCCTGGATTAGAGCCATTATGGACTTTGGCCAAAGGCTTAGAGTGATATAAAAAGTTAAAACTGCTTTTATTGCAATGAATGTTGCTTTTGATAGAGTGACACAAATGTGTTATGTGACAGACCCAGATATTAATCAGCAACTTAAAAGGAACCCTGCTTGGAAGTTATTCTTTCACTACGTCAGGCCTTGTACCTGTTACATTTATCTACCAGTGGCAGGTTATTTTGTGACATTTCTCTCTGCGTCCCCTGTATTGAAAAAAAATGTATCCAAAAATCTGCTGGATGATACAAATCCTAACTAAGTAGTTTTGTTGCCTAAACCTAACCAAGTTGATTTTTTCCTAAGCCTAACAAAGTCGATCGATTCCTAATGCTAACAAAGTAGTTTTATTTTGAAAAGACTGGAGCAGAAATTGACTGTGTTGAATGGATCCTGGTTGTTGTAGGATTTTCTCCTTTGGAGCAATAGGAAATATGACACCCTTTTTTCAGTTTTCTGCAATCATAGGACACCAGTTTAAAATATAATTGCACCTTTCTACTACATAGATGACCTAGTTTTATGAAATGTCCCTCTTTCCAGCAGTGAAATTGCATTGTGTATCTTGGAAAGAATGCTCATTGGGCAGATCCATGTTTTATTGGACAAAGCATCCTCAAAGCATCAAGGAGCTATCTCTCCTTCTATCTGCGCTACACCACGGAGTCTTCTGACCTGCTTTCTGCAGCTGTACTGTTTGCATGAAGAACTGCTGCGTGAACTGTATGAAACAGCAGGCTGCTCATGTCTTTGTCATTTCCCCCAAAGAATCGCCCCTTCTGCAGGGTATCGATGACTGGGGTGTTACAGTTGGCGAGGAGCACGCTTACCCCTATCTCTTTGTATTCCTTGACCAGCCCTTTAAACGTGGCCATGCCCGTCGAGTCTATGAACGGGATGGCGGAGCAGTCTAAAACTATCGCGTGGAAATCCAGTTCTCTTTGGACGAGTCCTACGAAGACCTCTCCGTTGTTTTTATCCCCATTCGCCTTGGCCTGCTTCGAGGACATCTCTTTGGCCTTCTTCTCCGCCTTTCTCCTCTTAGTCAGCTCCAAGAAAGGTTCAACTCCGACAGCTCTGTAGAGGGATCTGAGGAATGAGTCCTTGTTCGCGTAGTACAGAGGGGCCTGGAAGCGGAAGACCTGAACCCGACGTGGTGGCACGAGGCTCTTGTACTCGTTCACGTCCTCGTAAAGATCGGTGTCATTGGCCCGGCCCAGGAGAGAGACCTGCCATCGGACATCAGATTAGATGAGATTACGAAAGGCCAATATTTGTCTTTTGACTATGATTATCAGTATCATGTCCGTTACTCACCTTGGGGTTTTGGTTCTTATAGATGACGCAGATCATGGAAAAAACGATTCCGACCAGGAGGCCCAACTCCACACTGATCAGAGCCGTGGCTGACATGGTGACCAGCCAAACAATGCCGTCGTTCCGGCTGGCACGCCACTTAGCCGGGATATCCTTGAACTTCCTCAGTGCCCCGCGAAGACTTACAATGATGATACAGGCCAGAACACACTTCTGGAGAGAGAAGAACAAAGGAGCGAAGAAGAGGAGGACGAGAAGGACGACCAGGGCGCTGATCAGACTGGATATCTGATGGAGGAGCAAGGAAATGTAGAGAAACAAGAGACAGGGGAAGAAAGAGAGAGATTTTAAAGTGAGCGTCTTCCAGAGAGTTAACATGAACAGATATAATACGGTATGTTTGGATCTAGGACAGACTTCAGTCATGTTCCTAGAAAGCTTTTTCCTCATGCAAGGAAAGCAAGAACTTGCCATCAACTCCGAGAATGTCAAACCATTTTCAAAAGTATTCCATCCACCTGTGTCTGGCAGCCTGTTGAGTCCTTCACCATGGTTTTTGCCAATGCTGCACTGGTTGTGAAACAGTGGAAGAAGGAGGGGATGATGTTGCAACAGCCGATGGCCAGCATCTCCTGGTTGGGACGAACCGTATAGCCGTTTTTCTTAGCAAACATCTCGGACAGCGACACTGTGAAGGCAAAACTACAAGATAAAATGAGAGTTTGTTTACCAATTGAGGCTGTGAATTCATCTTTCCACAAAAGAGCGTGAAGACCCTTTTAGACCTGATGTAAACATGCATTTAGGGCATCCAACAAAAGTGTAACTAAAATAGCATGCTTTTCTTCCCTACGCAACTACTATAGGGAAAGATAGCTTTATGTTTTGCATCCTTAAATCTTATTAATTAACCCGTTAAGCCCTAGCCCTCGGGAAAAACACCTAAAATAACATACCCTAAATGAATCAGGAATAGCTCCTCAAACATAAGGCTTATATGCATATATCTGGTCTCCTTTGAAAGGTAAGAAGCTAAGGAATATGAATCCAATGTATGTAAATTAAACTCTAATACAATTCCTGAGAAAATGGAGAAGCAATAATGGAAAGAATTCGATTTTCAACCTTGCCTAGTATACAATCTCAAGACTCAATTGTTGTCTTGCGAGGACATCTCTTTAATCGGTTGCAAGACGTATTAAAGTGCTAATTGATGAGTGGTTACCATCATTCAAATAAGCCACTTTACGTTTTTCAGAACGTAAACGATAGAGGAGGAAATGCCAGTTGTGTGTATTTTGGAGAGAAGGTTCAATCAGATAAGGAGGTCATGTACCCCTCGCCAGACGATAATCCAGCTAAATTGCATCTGTAACAACCCAGATAAGTGATGCATGTCGATGCCAAGCAAACATGTTGTTAAATGTGTTGCACATTACCTAATGACAGCCAGAGGAATGGCATCCATTGCCAACCGTGGCATCAGGCTAAAGCTGGGCACTTGGGGAGGAATGAATCCTGTGGGGATGTGACCGGAAACACTGGAGCCATAATGGCTGTTAAGCTCCCCAAAATGGCTGGCCAGCGTAGCTCCTGCTACTACTATCAGCTCAGTCGGCAGAGGAATCTTTAGACGATCCTTGTAGCGCTCCTGGAGCTCTTTTCCTGCCACTATAATACAAAATTCATAGTGTTATTCTATGTTAAAGAAAATCAAGAATTTTTTGATCAAAAATGTATAGGCATTGCTTGGATGTCTCGTCCCATGTCATTCTGGGAAGTGTAGTATATCATTAATTAGAAGCACCTGAAGAAGTTTATAACAGAGACTGAGAATCTGATTGGGGCTATGTAAAATAGAAGTCTTTACCTAATACAGAGATACAGATGGCGCTAGTGATGAGGTCACACAGGTTGGTCTTATGAATGTTGGCGAAGATGTTGATCCAGGTGACGACAACAATGCCATAGCCCTGGTGACGGGGGATCTTTAGACCCAACAGGTACTTGGCCTGCACGGTGAGGATGGTGAAAGAGGCTCCCGTGGCAAAACCATCAAGCATGGGATCCGAAAGGTATACGGAGACGAAGCCGAGCCGAAACACGGCCATCATGAGCTGGTGAGGAGGTTAGGAGGTAGAGCAGGAGAGGAAGAGAAACAAGAAGGGAGAGATAGACGACGGATGGTAATGAAAACGTGAGTCACTTATTACATGAACTATCTCAACATTTACATGATGGATTGGCAAAAGTGGTATAGGATTGGATTGGACTGTATACTAACAACTTTGGTGATCCCCCTAACTCTTCCTCTCATGCCATAATGAGGTTGACATTTTGTGAAATTTCTCAACAACTATTGGATGGGTTGCCATTAAATTTGGATACTCTCATTTCCCCACAGGATAAATTGAAATAACTGGTGATCCCCTGACTTTAGCGTTAGCATGAGGTCTAAACTTAACTTTGTCCAATACTATGGCAATAGATAATGGCATACCCGTAGGCACGTCCTGATTGGTCAGCTACGTTTATGCAAATTTTCAGTGGGCGAATGCATCCTCGTGATTGGTGGGGAGCATTACCCATAGAGTCATGCAGAGGGCGCAGACTGTGTGAGTTAGAAGGCTAGCCTACTTTGTGTTAAGTGACAATTGGCAAATGTCAGCATGCTAACATGCTAAACTAAGATGGTGACCATGGTAAACACTATATCTACTAAACATGAGTATGTTAACATTGTCATTGCGAACATGTTAGTACACCGATTATAGCATTTACCTCAAAGAAACGCTGTACATAAGTAGGCTAAAGCCTCACATACTCTTATTTTTTTTTTACATTATAGCCTTGCCCATGTACCTCTGGGGAGATGTGTTGTTGTGATGTCATTATCATCACCATTGTCCTACCATAGAAACTGCTTGCGAAGCGGTAGTATTTCACCATGTAGCTATAACTAGATACTAACTAAATGAGGGCCTAAAAACACCCATCAGTTCTATAGCACTACGAAAGGTCAACAATTCCACCTGCATCCTTTACCTGATAGACGCCAACCACGAATGTAAGGGCAGCAGCGATGGCGATGGAGTAGCACTCCTCCCCACACTGCATACCCATTAGCTCCACACTGTGAAGTTTACCAGCTGTGAGGTTAGTGCCCAGTGTGGCATTAAACACATCGGGGCCAGACGCTGTGGAGACCTCATTGAGATCAAAACCTGCCTGGAACATCTCCTTATCCACCACCTGCAGGTAAGTAAAACATTTTAATTAATCAATTAAATAAAACCCAAGAAATACAACTGTAAAAAAATTACAATCCTCAATGGCATTAAGTGATCAATGATCTTAATTGACCTCTTCTCTGATCATTGCTTGCCACCTGTGATCCATTACCTGTCCAACCATGAGGCTCATGAGGCTGAAGATCCCCACAGAGACATGTCTGGACGTCCCCATGAGAAAGTAGATGACGTTGGCGTAAAATGAGGTGTATAGACCATAGATGGGCTGTACTCCTGCCAGCAGGCAGTAGGCGATGGCCTGCGGCACCAAGATGATACCAATGATCAGCCCGGACATCACATCGCCCCAGACGTACTCTCGGAGTTTGTATTTAGGCAGCCAGCGCACGACGGGAAAGAACCCGGTCAGGGTGGATCGGACTCTGGGCACGGAGCAGGTCACGCCCTGCTTCAGCTTGGATTTGAGGACTGAAACCGTGGGCTGTCGCTGGCGGGCCCGGCGTTCCAGGAGAGGTGGCGGCGTGACCTTGGTGACCTCCTCCATGGTCTTGGGGAGGAAGAGGAGGCAGCAAGGTGAGAGGAAGAGGGAGGGGAGGTGGATAATGTGGTCAGCTGTGCTCCTGGGAGATCATCATCAAGGAAAAATGAGGGAGGGAGAGAGGAAATGGAAACAGTGAATATCAGTGGAGATTACTTCATTTACACATTTACTTTACTTTATAGGAACAGTGATATTTGTTAGATTTTTGGGTTGGTACATCATCCTTTAAACTTCTCGATCATCCCTTTGTGTGAATGTTCAGTCAGGATTACGAATTCTCAGTGTTTTACAGTGAGTGACTTTTTTTATTTCCAAAACAACCCAATGTACAAATCAATCAGTTTACTCAGAGAGCAGTTCTGTTAAACTTCAATGAATTGTTATGCAACAGTACAGACTGTACACTATCTCTCATGGTAAGAGCGATGGACTCTCCATTTCCCAGTGCAGAGGTTAGTCAGTGTCACATCTTTGCCAGTCCTTCACTGACACTCTTTACTATTCACTATAGTGATATCAGTGCAACACTCCTTTTTGGTTATCTATCTTGTGCTGTTGTGCTGTGGTCTGAAATGTAGGTTAAAGTTGAGTGAGAGGACAGGGTTATTATATAAGTATGTCAAAGAGATGGGAGGCGGAAAAGGAAATGGAAAGCAAGAAACCCGTGAAATCAATCTTGGTGCTGCTTATGGAAAATAGAAAAAAGTCCCTAGAAATGGAAAAAGGATGCTAACTTGTGACATTTTTAGCCACATTAGCGGCGTGGCTATAATGGCAGTGCCATGAAATTTTGTTCAGACATGCATTGTCTCCATACAGCCTAGTCGCTGCTACTCACATCTTGCTACTTACAATCTTAGCATACTGTAGAGGACAACATCCATTGACATAAATTGCAATACTGTTTTTTTAAAGTGTTTAATTCGAAAAAAGTTTTTTAAAAAGTCTCTTAATTTTTTTCTTCTAATGTGAATTAAACATTAAGGCAGTAACGTATCCTACAGTGGTAATAGAGTTTCAGCATTAGCCTACATGATGGTGTAAATTCTGTTTCAGTGTGTTTCCACAGAAAATTATACCGTGAAACCCATAACTGAAACCACCTGTTTAACTTACACTTCGTAAAATGAAAGCCAATGTTCAACACGTTCATGACACTCATGAATGAAGGTAGTGATCGACGAGTTGCAGAGGGCCTCTCTCACAAGGTTAGCTGTTTTCAGTAGCAGCTGCGTCTCAGCGGAGATTACCATGTCACCGAAACCATAAAGCTCTCTAAATGATTTGTTATCAGCCTCTACCATCACAACGCTGGCATGTGCTGTGATTTAGACTTCCTGCGGTACGCTGGCAACTCTCTCGGACTGATATGACAGGGGGGATAAAGAATAATGATTTTTTAATGTGTAGTTACATTAGATTTGTTGTTTTGCAGTTGTTTTAATAAGATTTAAGTTTCCTCGTGCTTTTCTTCTTTCTAGGCAGTTTTTTTTTTTTTTGCAGTTTGCACTTTGTTCACTTTGCATGGAAATTACCCTTTAAACAAACCAATACAGAGGCCAGTCTGTGTTCACGTGGGTCTTATAAATCCAACCTGACATTTTTAACAGATAAAAGACACAGGAGATAAATAATGAGCCTGTGTAGCTTTGAGGTACAACACATAAAGTAAAAGAACATAAGTACTACCTCAAACACTCCTGCCAACAGATAAAAAATGTCCACCTAAACAAGGTTTTCTTTCAAGTAGAGAAACACAGACACCCGATTAACTGCTGAACATGACAGGAGTCACACCGAGGACCTTTTGGAACCAAATAATAAAATGTACTTCAGCGTCAACCCTGAACAGCGAGGCGGTAAACATCTGTTCCAAGCTGCTTCTGTAAACCGTTTCTAATCAATGTTCTCCGCCTTTAATCATGTGATATAATAGCGCCCCCGCCGCTGCTTGGAAATGACCTGAAAGCTTCCTCCCTTTTGCCTTTCCTGAATAGTCCAGTCATGTTACAAGTCTAAAGGGACAAAGATAACGGCATACTGACTTCACAGCTGAAACAATTCCCTGAGTGCATTTTTTTCACCAATTTACATCAAGTCATATAAGGTCTTCAATATCGACTTTTTTTCAATCTACTACAATAGACAACAACTGAAATATATACTATTTTTTTGATTATTTATCATAGGCATGTGCAGATATTAAGTATATTAAAGTATGATTATGTTGTAGTAAAGAAAACCTATATTTATGATCATGACTATTAAAAAACCTTTATCGTCAGTCTGAGTTGCTGAGACCTCAAAAACAGTGCCGACAGCTGAAGCCAGGACTACTGTCCTTATCGACTTTCAACTGTAAAACACAGTTGAAAGTGTTTTACAGATGAAAGTATAAAGATATAACATTACGTAACCGTGAAAGCTGATATTTTGACCACTTGACAGCTGGAAAAAAAATCTATCAAATTTGCTCAAGACTCAACAAGAGCCCAATACAAAAAGTCGGAATATTGACTTACGATGATTTATATAGAGCGGGTGCTTTTGAAAAGATGCAAATCATTGTTCAAACCTTCATGTTTAACTTAAAACTTGCAGAGCCAACAGTCAAGGAGGCAAGTTTCAATAGAGTGCTCCAGGGATGACGTATTTTTGTAGGCCAACCAGGAAGTTAGCATCGCCCTGGGTTCCCTCGACAGAAAGCCAATGGGACTAATGTTAGGCTATAAACAAACTACACCACGGTCGCATGAGCGCGAGTATACACAACGAGGCTGTAAAGGCTGTAAAGGCGGACTTTAAAGTCTCTTAAGACGTTTTCTCAAGCATTTAACTAATAACCCATTCAAAAAACCCATTGACTTCCAGATGAGGGAACCAAAAGTACTAAAATGCTAACATATTTCCAGTTTTTAGGACTCTTTCCTTTAGCACTCTATTGATTTGACATTAAAGAAAATCATATGGGAAACAGTGATTACTACTAAAATGTCTTTCTCAAGTGCTTGACTTTAAGAAACTAGATATAACTCATGTTGAAAATGTCTCAAGTAAAAATAGAAAACCTGTCCTGTGAAGGCCACCCTGGTGAACAGTTACTTAGTTACATGTGGTCATAGTGGAAGGTCAACCCCCCTCCAATTCAGTACTGCTCTCCAAAATGGACTGGAGATTTTTTCTTTATCATAAAACTATGTCAGACTGAAAATCATATCTAACTGAAATGGGAAATCCTCCTGATTTAAGAGCAGAAGTGTAGATACCCGATTCTTACCAGTCCAAAAGTAGTTAATAGAATACTTGGACAATTAATGATTGTATGCTCAAACTAGCACATGAAAGAATGTTAATGGCACTGCAGGTTTAATGTCATCAAAATTACCTATGTAACAATAAACGTGTCATAGACAGATAGCAGATCATCAGAACTGTGCTCACTAGGGCCGTCCAGAATACCATTTTTTTGGCTTCGAAGCTTCAGTGAGAAATATTTGAAGGTATTCGAAGCTTCGCAGAGCGGTGCGGCGCTACAGGCTGACAAGTTCTTCTGTCTGTCTGTCTCCATCTCCCCCGTTTCAGTGCCGCTGCTGCACTACTGTACACACCTCTACACACAACAAACAGCCATATTCATCTGAGAATAATAATTAATGTTGAATATGAATAATGAATAATGTTGTGGGATTATTCCTTATTTCATGGATCATTTTGGGATTTATACATTATTACATACTTATGTTTAAAAAAAAACTAAAACAAACTGAAGCATTCGAATACTGAGTTGGAGGTCGATTACCATGGCAACGGTCAGCCCCAGTGCTCACAACAACTTTATCTACTCTCCAACTCCAGTCATATTATAATAATAATCTGCAGATGCTTTCCTTTAAAAGGAATAAAAACCAACTGTGAAAGCATCAGTGGTCATTTCAGTAATGCGTAAACTTACCTGCAGATTCACTGCCACAAGGTCAAACAGGACCACGAGTCTCGTATTTAAATCAGCTCTGTGTTGACTGCCTTAACTTCTTCTCATTCTCTTTCTCTCTGTGTGTCTCTGATGCCATCCGACCAGTCAGACAGCGGTAGATGTGAGTGTGCTCTCTGCTGGATAAATAGTGTGATAAGAGCAGCCCTTTGCTCACCGACACTCAGTTCCCTATTGGTTTGGTCGCCAAGAGTGGGCGGGGCTTGTCAACATTCTGAAAAAAATTTGAGTGTGTGTGTGTGTGTGTGTGTGTGTGTGTGTGTGTGTGTGTGTGTAGAGGAGGACACTCTGGGCAAGAGGTTCAATCCAGTCAATTTTTTTTGACTGGATCACAGTGTTCAGGAGGTCTGGGCCTGCAGTGAGCACAGGCTCGTATGTCAGCATGTCAAACATGTTTAAATACATCCTGTTGGCACAGAGCAAACAGAAGATAGATGTGTGTAACAATTGCGCCTGAGGTGCAACAAGCAAATTAGTGCACCTGTTATCTGTGTGAACTGCACCAGAAACAACCGATATATGTGTCTTGTAGCAAATACACTCAGATTAGGCGTCAGTGGAAAAGTGGAACGGACGGTGACGTGTACCTGCCAGGTTGGATCAAAACCAACACACCTGTAATGTAATGATCTTGATCTACTTTTGTACATTTTTCCCGTACTTATGTTACGTGGTTTCTGTACGTATTTGACTTAGTTTGCGTACTTATTTTAAGCCCAACCATGACATTTTTCCTAAACCTAACTAAGTGGTTTTGTTGCCTCAACCTAACTGTGGATGTTACTTGTTGCGTGGCGTTCAAATGACACGCAAAAAGCCTACAAAATGTGTTCTCATGTCAAGCGGAATGTCCGTGTAATGTTGTGATATTTATACGCCTTCCTGTGAGACCGGGTTGTATAATATTACTTCTAACCATTTTATTTATTTCATTATAATATGAAAATCTCCCGGCATAGACTTGCTTGAGAAAGGGAAGTGGACATCTCGTCTGTACATGTAGTGGTCAAAGGTCTGTTATTTGCAAGTTCAGATTGGTGTCAAAAGTCTGCAGCCTTCAAATAATGAATTACAACAGCACAACGGTGACAAAAAAGGGGAAGGGCATGATGTTCTCTGCGGATTACCCGCTTCAAGAAAACTTCAAACAAGTTTCTGCAAGTCGGTTAATATAGGAAAACAATGGCGTCAAGGTACAGGAAAACAACTTCAGAAATCCAAAATACCACAGCATTTAGCTGTAATACAAATCCTGCATGATGTGGAGTAAATGTGTATGGACACTGGTGCAGTCTGTCTGGCACTTTCAGTACAAAGTCTGAAGCAAATCTTCAAACTGAACTGAGCAAATCAGTAGATTTTAGCAGTGGAGCTCCCCTCACTGGTGACAGCAATGATTACTTCCTGGTTAAAATCTTACTGAACCACTATGATTGGAGGGTACGACATGTATCATTTAGGGGATAAATGCAGGCAATGTTTATCACTAATAAGAAACAAGCCTCTGAGATCAAGACTGAGCTTGTATGTGTGTGTGTGCAAGTGTGTGGGTGTGTCCCTGTGTAGATTATATGCTGGACTGAATGGCATCATTGTCAGTGGGAAGACGTAGCAGTTTACTTCTTATAATACAGTCAGTCACAGTTTAGAATGGAATATCACTTCTGATGGACAAAAGGCAGACAATAGCAAACAATCGGAACACGTCAGGAGTTTCCGCCTGTCTTGTCACCTTTGTTGACCCCCTCACTGTGAAGCAAAAACCTCTCAGTCCAAGAGGATTACCGCACTGTCCCTTTAAATCCACCGGCAGCATCATCTGTATGCTCCACCGTCTACAAGCTTCCTCACCCGTCACAGCATGATTTTTAGACACCGTTTCTTTTCAGATGAGTCAAATGTGGAGTGAGGACTCACCCAAAGCGGACCAGAGGAGCAAACGGGAGGCGACATCAGCCATACCTCCCTGACTGGTGCCTCTGCATCCACCATCAGTCTGTTTTCATCTATACAGTCGTCCACTGTGCTGCTCACTCACTGACTTCCTGCTTCCTTCTGCAAAGCATGATGGGAGCAGCAAGCAACCCCCCACGTCTCGTTCCTGTCCGCGGATTGGAGCCGAGCAGAGGGGGAGGGGAGAGGGGAGACGAGATGGAGGGAGGGAGGACGGAGGGACTGGATGATGGTTACCATGGTGACTAAACTCCTGCTGATATGTGTGTTTATGTGTCTATTCAGATTCCTGCTGCCTTAGTAAATGATGTCTTTAAAGTCATTTTAAGCAATGACAATTACTACTATGCATTTCTATGTTTATGCATCATATAATAATAATAATAATAATTTTATTTGTAGAGCACTTTTCAAGCACAAAGCACAAAGTGCTTTCCAAAGAAGTTCACATCAAAGACAGCAGAATACAATGAACCATAAATAATGAAATAAAAACCAGTAAAATAAAAAATAAAAAACAGTAAAAAATAAAAACAGTAAAAAATAGGTAAATAAAGAAATAAGCATATACATATTCATACAATTACATGTGCACATTCATACACATCAGCACACAAGCATACAAAGGACTAACAAATTCAGCTGATTGGAAAAGCCATTTTATAAAAGTGAGTTTTAAGGCTGGATTTAAAAGCGGTGACAGAGTCAACTGATCTGATGCTCAGTGGGAGACTATTCCAGAGTCGGGGTGCCAGTACTGCAAAGGCTCGATCACCCTTTGTTTTTAGCCTGGTCTTTGGAACCGTTAAAAGACCCAGACTGGCAGACCTGAGGGGCCTGTTCGGACAGTACCGTGTGAGGAGCTCAGTTACGTACTCCGGTGCCAGGTTATTCAGAGCTTTATAAGTGATTAAAAGCACTTTAAAATCAATTCTAAAAGCTACTGGAAGCCAATGTAGTGAAGCCAGAACTGGTGTAATATGACAGAATCGCTTAGTTTTTGTCAGCAGTCTAGCTGCAGAGTTCTGTACTATTTGGAGCTGCTCTGTTGCTCGATTGTTTAAACAAGTGTACAAGGAATTACAGTAATCGAGACGGGATGATATCAGAGCATGTATAATTTTCTCTGTGTTACCAAAAGAGAGAAGTGAACGGATTTTAGAGATGTTTCTCAGTTGATAAAAACACGACTGGACTACCTTCTTTACATGTTTCTCCAGGCTTAAGTTGCTATCCAGGATAACACCCAGATTTCTCGTAGCTGACTTTACGTTGGGAGTAAGGGGGCCAAGGAGAGGCTGTACTTGAATTGAGATGTGGTCTGGGCCAATGATGAGTACTTCTGTTTTATCAGCGTTGAGTTTTAGGAAATTTAGAGACATCCAACCTGTTATGTCTTGTAGGCAGCTCTGTAAGGATGCTAATTTATTGGTATCAGAGGGTTTAAATGACAAGTAGAGCTGTGTATCATCTGCGTAGCTATGGAAGGAGATGTTGTGACGACGGATTATATGTCCTAGGGGCAACATGTACAGTGTAAAAAGAACGGGTCCCAGGATTGATCCTTGAGGAATACCCTGATTGGTCTGTGTGGTTTCAGAGTTAAATTCCCCAACTGAAACAAAACATTTCCTGTTGGACAGATAGGAGGAAAACCAGTCTAGGGCAGCTCCAGTGATGCCTGCCCACTGATGTAATCTATTGATGATGTAATCTATAGCCCACTGATCTATAGCCCACTGATCTATAGCCCACTGATGTAATCTATAGCCCACTGATGTAATCTATTGATGATGTAATCTATATAGAGCTCCATTATCATCCACAAACTATTAAAACACATCAATGAGCCCCACTGTTACACTGGGTCACATGTTTTTTTTCCATAAAAATAAACATGGGCCCTGTAGTTATTTTGAGTCAATCCCACATACACCATCCTGCTGCCAGAAATACTCACTAAACAGGCTGTTCTGTCACACCGTTCGTAGCTATACCTACGAAAAGTAATGAACTGTAATTCGTATATATCCCACGAAATCAATTCGTATGTAATCCACGTAATCGTGAACCAGGAAGTACAAAGAGCGACAACTACCGCGTAGGTAGGAGGTCGGGGTGGATGGGTGAGTCAACAAACACCGGACTTTTGCCCAGGAGACGTTGATTAATTTCACGTAACTTCCGTACTTAAGTTACGCCACATCTGTAGTTATTTTAACCCATACCACAACCTTTTCCTAAACCTAACTAAGTAGTTTTGTTGCCAAAACCTAACCAAGTTGTTTCCTGTGAAGACGGAAGTTTATTTTGAAAAGACTACAGCGGAAATTGACACGTGCGTCACATGTTGCTGGACATTCGTAGGAAAATGCACAAAAAAATGAGGATTCAGTTTTTCATATGATATCATACAAACCGTTGAATGAAAATACATTGCACTAAAACACCTGTGTATAAATCCGCCAAAAAAAATTGTCCCTAATAAATGCACAGTTTCCTCTTGTTTGAGTAACGTTTGCCAAAAACTACGATGCCCAGGTGTTTCGGGAAATTATTATTTAAAAAATGAAACCTTAAATTCCTGACTCGTTTTTAAAGATTTGTGTCTTTCGGAGGAACCAATGGGCTTGAGGCTGAGAGGCACAGATTTTCAGATTGCAGATGGAGTTACAAAACTGTCTTTTAGCAACTGTCTACTCACCCCCGTATTATTTACGTCTTTGTTACTCTATAAACACAGAGGTTACACCAGATCCTGCCTGTCGGTAATGTATTACCCTGTAAGTTTCCCTCAAAATAACAAGATTTTTTACAATTATACTACTTGTATATATGTGGTATTTGGATAAGTACTTAAAGCTGCTTTAACCACTATTTTGATATTAACAATGAATCAAATGACGTAATATTAGGGCTGTCACCCATAGTGACAAACCAACAGTATCACTCCACACAGCATTTTCCCTCAGGTATAGGAAGTGTTTTATTGTCTTTCAGCTCATTGTTTTGGTTTTCTGGCACTACTGTTTTGGTTCACTCTCGTTTGGCATGTGTATTTTAGTGACGTTTGTGACGTGTTTTATGTAACGTTGTTACCGTATGTATTTTACTTAGTTTACGTACTTATTTTAAGCCCAACCATGACGTTTTTTCTAATCCTATCTAAGTGCTTTTGTTGCCGAAACCTAACTGCGGCTGTTACCGTAGTTTAGTTGTGTGGGGTACAAATGGCACGCGATGCGTCCTCATGACACGCGGAATGTCGTTGTAATGTTGTGCTATTTATACGCCTTCCCGTGAGACCGAGATGGTATGTAGCAGGTTGAGCTATTAAAGAAAAACAACCTGTGTCCAAACACAGATAGGACCTTTGAAACCCAAAGTTACTTCCTGATAACCCCGTGACATGCCACCATTTAACCACTCTTCTCTCCTCCCCCAACGTTTCTCAAGGGTTACACGGTTACTACAGCGGACACTGAGCACAAGAGTTTATTCATTCTACTTATTATTAACCCCTCAGGGACGTAAATGTTTAAGGAAGATTAGCTGTAACACAAGAAAAGTCACGCACACAAAAGGCCTGCTGTCAAGTCGTCGCTTACTTAAATCACCTCTAAGAAAGACGTGGTTTAATTGTTTGAGTAAGGTTAGGTATAAAAAAGGCGGAAAAAATCATTGAATTGAAATTTTTCTCACCCTGAAAGCCACAGGTTCTTTAAAAATGTACTCGTCACCTTTCTCCGAACATTTGGTGCCTTGAACAAAGTTTGAATTTAGTGATGAGTGTACAAAGTTAATTTTTTTTTTACAGCCTACTCCTGTGCAGTGTTCCAGGGAGATGTAGTGCAGTTATTGCACAACATAATTCATGATGACTCAGAGTAATAGTTTTAGTTAAAAAGTTACCTGCAGCAGGAAAAAATTGTAACGTTTGATGTCTGCTGATCAACCAGGTAAATAAACTTGTAACCCAATCTTATCTCACAGGAAGGCGAATAAATAGCATCACATTACAAGGACATTCCGCGTGTCATGAGGACGCATTTTAGGCTGTTCGCGTGTCATTTGTAAGCCACGCAACAAAACCACTCATTTACTGTAGGCTTAGGCAACAAAACAACATAGTTAGTTTTAGGAAAAACATCATGTTTGGGCTTAAAATAAGTACGTAAACGAAGTAAAATACACACAGAAACAACGTAACATAAGTACGGAAAACACATCACAAATGTCACTAACGTAACTTACAAAACACTGGTCTCCTGGTTAAAAGACCTGTGTTTTCATTCTATGTCACTAGCTCTGAGCGTAGCATATCGACGCAATGTAAACGCAACGCCTTTTCGTGCAACCGGGCTGTGTAACCACATACAAAGTTATTTGGTTCCACAGACAAAAATATTCTAAATCAGGTTGGTTTCTCTGATTCAACCCTCTTACTGTATAACTCAGGATGTTTTTGGCTATAGCATACCGTAAAGCAGGCAGTATGCATTTAACAAATCTTTTTAACAGCTTATCAGCAATGAACAGTCACTGACAATAAAAAAAGGGTATAAGAAAAGAAAATCTGAATCCTTAAGAAAGGATGGTCCAAAGAAAAACAAACTACTTAAATGTGCTCCCAGAAACAAAACAGTGTTATTTTTAAAATCATAATCTTTTTGTGGATCATTACCAGGATCACATTAATGTCGCAATGTTAAGATTAAGGAGGACAATTTCGTCCCCAAATTATGAGATAATTAAAACAGTCAAATCAAACTTAAGTAAACTTTGACGTCATCAGGATTCAAGGACAAAAACTAGACCACATTAAAATTTGACTTTCGTTTTATTTAAAGCTCTACGGTGGTATTTAACTGCGGATGGATTATTGTGATGCCAAATGCGCACTATTACGCACGGGAAACATGATGACCGTCGAATCTTCAACATGCCAGTGTGAATTAATATAAAAAAGAGTCATTATCTATTCTTGGCAAACATATTTGAGCTGTTGTTTTCATATGTAAAACACGTGCACGTAACAGACGATCCGTTTCTCTGAGGAAAACTCTCTCACAGGATTCCCAAACTGTCTGTGCGCCATGACGGGGAGAGCCCTGCGTGCTTCCACGGGATGAGAATAGGCCTAGTGAATTGATTGTCACATCCTCTAACGCACCGCCTAACGGATTCTTTCTGTTCTCACAGCGTGCCCAAAAAGCGCCACAGGTGCGCCAAAGGAGCCTATAGCCACGAAATGACATAAAGTGTGTTTGGCACGCTCCCGACGCATTGGGCATGGCCGCGCCGGTTGGCTCAGGAAAACGCTGTACACAGAGAAGGATGCTTCTGAGGACAGACAGGACGGACCTGTACTGTATCTGAAACATGAGCCAACATTAATGCATGTTAGCCTAAATAAAGCTCAACAAAGTTGCCCTAGTGGTAATAAGCCTATACATTTTAAGCCTGTTATGATACAGCCCCCCCACCCCCTGCTGAAAATACGTTCCAGCGCGCAAATTAATCTTGATTTAATTTGATAACTTGAAGAATATATCCCACTTAGTAAAAAAACAAAAAGAAATAAATTCATCAAAAGGGAAATTACAGGTGAATAAATAATGAAAGGTGGGTGGATTCACATTAAGTTGCGTTAAGCAGTAACATAAGCATTCTTTTTACGTGTCACTACAAATTATCCTAATAAATGAATGCCACTTTACAAATGTTTTATCAGTCTTTCATTATGTGTCTATCTCAGATTTTTTTTTAAATGTCATCCGCTTCCTATAATCTCAGAGCTCGTCCATTCTCCTTATATATAGCCTCGATAACTCCCAATATTGCACTTCTTGGATTCATTTGCAAGGAAATTTGAAAAGCCTTTCAGAAAACAAAAACGTGACTTCAACAGTTAATTGGTTATTGGGAATAGAAATATCTGTTGTTCTCCGCAGTTCAGACCTGTGTGGCTTTGGAAAATATCCTCTGATGATTTCCCCGAGTATTAGCATGACTAATTATATGAACACGTGACATACGTCATATCAGCACCACTCGGCTGCTCCCCCCCATGCATTACTTCAATGTTATACAGTTTGTGTCTTTTAAAAAAAAAAACATGCCATGGCTCAGAATGGCGCATGACATTCTATGCGCATGCGCATAGAATGTCATGCACATAGAACGTCATGCGCATGCTTGGAAAGGCGCACGAATGTCATGACGTCACGTCACGAGCAGAGCCGCTTTAATGTCATGACGTCACGCCACGTCACATCAGAAGAACAAAGGAAGGGTGTTCAAGAAACAGACCATAGCAAGCATCTCAGAGATTCATATTCATATTGTTTTACAATTCAGCCGGAGACATTTGAAGAGCTTTCGAAGACGACAGTCATGCCTACTTCCTATCATCACATCACACTGAAATGTCCCACTGAGGCAAGACAACTGACGAAAAAGCAAAAGAGAGAAAGACACAGAAAGGAGAAGATCGCAGCTAAAGAGATGGCCAGACTTCAACATCTGGACAACAACCTATCTGCAGAAGCACAGGATCAGGAGGAACTGAACAAGCAGAACAAGGCCATTAGTGAGAAAGTGGCCCTGCTTGAAACAGTTCAGGTCGAGTGTGAAGACATCACACCGAAATGTCCCACTGAGGCAACACAACTGAAGAAAAAGCAAAAGAAAGAAAGACAGAGAAAGGAGAAGATCGCAGCTAAAGAGATGGCCAGTCTTCAACATCTGGACAACAACCTATCTGCAGAAGCACAGGATCAGAAGGATCTGAACAAGCAGAACAAGGCCATTAATGAGAAAGTGGCCCTGCTTGAAACTCAGCAAGGCAACAAACACACTGAGAATGAGAATCTGCAGGAACAAGTTCAAGAACTGCAGAAAAAGGAGAAGATCGCAGCTGATGAGGAGGCCAGACTTACACACCTGAACCAGACGATGCAGACGCAGATCAACAACCTATCTGCAGAAGTACAGGATCAGAGGATCTGAACAAGCAGAACAAGGCCATTAATGAGAAAGTGACCCTGCTTGAATCTCAGCTACGCAACAAACACACTGAGAATGAGAATCTGCAGGAACAAGTTCAAGAACTGCAGAAAAAGGAGAAGATCGCAGCTGATGAGGAGGCCAGACTTACACACCTGAACCAGACGATGCAGACGCAGATCAACAACCTATCTGCAGAAGTACAGGATCAGGAGGATCTGAACAAGCAGAACAAGGCCATTAGTGAGAAAGTGGCCCTGCTTGATTCTCAGCTAGTCAACAAACAGACTGAGAATGAGAATCTGCAGGAACAAGAACAAGAACTGCAGAAAAAGGCGAAGATCGCAGCCGATGAGATCCAGAGTCTGATTGCGAAGGTGGCCCGCCTTGAATCTCTGAGGCAAGAAGAGACTGAACGTCTGTCGGCGGCAGTCCTTGATCTTCAGCACCAGGTCGGAGAAGGTCAGCAACTCATCAGAGATAAAGATGAGGAAATTCAGAACCTGACCTACGCTGGAGAAGAGCTGAGGCAAACACTTCAGCAAGAGGCGAGGCCGGAGGAGGAGATAGTAGCTGGCGTTGAGCAGCCGAGAGATGAGAACTTCTCCGAGACGACACCTGATGATCAGGGAGATGAGAGCCTCCCAGAGTCTCCATCTTCTGTGTCTCGGACCAGAAGTTTCCGGCGCCGCTGTGGTAAATTTCTACGGCGAGTAGGTCGCTCACTCGTGTGCTGTGGGCGTAAGCCTATGGAATAACTGCCTGATGAACTATGCCCGCGACCTGCTACTGCCCTCTTTCCTCCAACAGTCCAACAACATGCAGCCTAGCTGTGAGTGTGAATCATGACTTCTCACCTGGTGTGAGCTGTGAAGGCTCATAGTGGGTGAGAGGTACGGGCAGCTGTGGTTCAGGAGGTCGTCTGCTAATCGTGATGGTTAGTAGTTCGATCCCCGGTTCCACCAGTCCGCATGTTGAACTGTCCTTGGGCAAGATGCTGAGCTCGAACTTGTTCCGAAGGCTGTGCCATCGGTGTGTGTGAATGTACTGTGTGTGTTTAAAACAATTAATTTGGGCAGCTGTGGTTCAGGAGGTCTTCTGCTAATCGTGACGATTAGTAGTTCGATCCCCGGTTCCCCGGTTCCCCGGTACTGTGTGTTTAAAAAAATAAATTAAAAATGAATAAAAATAAGTATTTGGAAGGGGAATTGAATCTGTACAATGAAAAATAAAATAAAAATAAATTAAATAAGAACATTTGAGTATCATCATAATGACAAAAATGAAAAACAAAATACAAAATGAACACTGTACTTACAAAGAAACATGTAATACATTTATGTTGCACACACACATTATGTTAAATACTACTGTCAAAAAGAAAATAGTAGTAAGAATGGTGGAATATATATATATATGTATGTATGCTTTTGTAACAGATTATTGGTGGTTCTAATTGTAACAACAAACCAAGTCCCTTTGTTTTCATTCACATTTAATTAAATCTTTTCTAAATTTATTTATTATTACTATTTATTACTTATTATTATTATTATTATTATTATTATTATTACTTTTGTATTATTATTATTATTATTATTATTGTTATTATTATTATTTATCTATTCGTTCAATTGCCATATCGCGTCATATCATTGGGGTGCAACACATGCGCAGTAAAATCTGGTCTGCACTTGCCGAAAGACTCGCTAGCTGGTGCACGATCATTGAACATGGGGGATGATTGATTTGTTTCACTAAGGCGTCCGAAGGGGGGGGTGTCAATAGAAGCCTTTATGGGTGAGAATAACAATTCTGCAATTATTGAAAAGATCTTTAATAAAAGACCATAAACAAATGCTTTCTATCTGAAGACGTTCTATTGTATATCGGCTGCCAAACTAGGGCTGTCAAAGTTAACGTGATAATGAAGCATTAATGCAAATTTGTTTTAACAGCACTAATTTCTTTAACGCATTAACGCAATCGATCTTCCGGAGGTTGTATCGGTCTCAGTTTTAAAGCTAGAGAGAAGATACTGGCATCATATGCAAAGGAGGTTAAATAACGCTCCAAGCTTACGCTAAATTCTGAAGAGGAAAAACTGGCATAGCCATTTTCAAAGGGGTCCCTTGACCTCTGACCTCAAGATATGTGACTGAAAGTGGGTTCTATGGGTACCCACGAGTCTCCCCTTTACAGACATGCCCACTTTATGATAATCTCATACAGTTTTGGGGTAAGTCATAGTCAAGTCAGCACACTGACACACTGACAGCTGTTGTTGCCTGTTGGGCTACAGTTTACATGAATGAAGAATTTGCGATAAATCATGGACAATCATGCGATTAATCGCGATTTTTAATCGATTGACAGCCCTATAGTCATAACCCATAGCTCAAGCGCGTGTCCCAGCCTCCATTCAATAGCCTTGAAAACAGTAAAAAGATGAGGCTCATATCTAGATTAATATTATCAAGAGGAATCAGAACAAAGAAGAACCACAGTAATCTTGTAGCGAATATAGAAACATACAGCATATCTGTGATATATTATGTGGAAACACATAATATCAGAGAAAAGTCACGTTTCAATTTGACAATTGTGACGCCCCTCCCACTGTCTGGTGTCTTGGAGGCTGTTGGCTGACATGTGAGGGCCGTTAGCTTAATTAAGCTCACCTGGGCCGTCCGGGCTATAAAAGCTGGTCCATGTGCTCACTCAGTCTTTCTTTTACAGTCCATCAGTGTGTTTTGGTTTGGCACCTTCAACACCTCCACAGCACACATGACACACATCCATGCATGGTTTTCATGACTGACTTTGCTGATCTACACATGCCATGGTTTGTTTTGTGTCAACTGTAGTTTAATAAATTGTGTTAATTTTTAGAATAACCTAGCCTGAACTTCCTCCTTGTCACATTCCCTGAGCCAGAGGATATATATATATATATATATATATCCCAATCATGCAGTGGGATCACTTGCAGTCGAACCATATTCACTGGTAATATCTAATTGTTCAACCGCGATGAAAGCGTGGAAACATTGTGGAGCACAATGTAGAACAAGTAAAAATACAGGAACAAATGAGACTTATGTCCATGGATCTATTGCCCCGGTGCATACTGGGAGGGTTCCCAACAACTCATGTAACTGCAATCACATGATCAACACTCAGCCAATCATAAGAACACTGATCTTGGTTTCAACCCTCTACTCAGTGTGCCTATATTTCAAAATAAGAGCACACAAGATCACTCCATCCAGTGTTGGATAATCTAAGAGCTTGTCAAAATGTAATAAAATGAGATTATATGTCATTTAGTTTGCTAATTGCTCGATAATTTAATGAACTGGGACTGGGTTTGGTACTTTATAACGGAGAGAACAGGCGACAGATTTATCTTTTTACAGGTTTATTTGGAAAGATAAAAAGTTAAAAAGGTAACGTTACAAATAGAAAATGTGCAAACACGCTTTAAAAACAGAGTAAAAACAAAGTACCGTGAGGTGATCGGCTTATTATGGTGTGTTTCCGTATAACGTAACGACTGATGCCTCTCTCATTCAGCAGCCTTGTTATGTCTGTATAACTTTACACTACATTGTCTCTCGCAATACAGTGCTGTGGACGGGGACGGCAGAAAAACTGCTGCCTTGATTAAATGTTGTCTTGTTATGTGTTGGACGCTGCTATTTGACCCTGCCTTGGCTAGGTCTCACTTGTAGAAGAGGTTTTAATCTCAATGTGACTTCCTAGTTACATAAAGGTTCTATTCTATGGACTTGTGGAGGTAAAGCTATAAAAACAAACGCTGTGCATGGAGAAGGATAGGAGCTGCTTCTGAGGACAGACAGGATGGACATACTGGATCTGAACCATGACCCATAAATAATAACATGTCAAAGTAAGAAGCCTATACATTTTATGCTTTTTTTTACTTATCAGTTTTGCAGTTTGTGCATGTATCCTATTATTCCCATCAGGTGAACCAATTCAAAAGATTCAAAGGATTTAATTTGATCTTAAAGATAACATCCCAGTAATTTAATTGAAACACCAAACAAAAATGTCAGAAACTCTTTCTTTCTTTCTTCACATTTTAACGAGCAGCTGTAGAAGTTCCTCTTCCTACTCAGTTGGCTTGATTGCTCATTGATTGCACCTGTGCCAGGTATATTTAAGTGGCCTGAAACCGAGGCTCCGTAAGCACAGCAATACGTCTGAGGACTGACCTGTTTACTGTAGACAATAGGCGCACTGAAAATGCACTTTTATTACACTATGCAATGAAACTGCAAGGCTGAAGACTGTTTGCCATCTATTGTTTTTTAAGTGGATAACCTTCTATTTGGTTTTTAACAGTAAAATGATTCAGTGTGGAAAAACCCAGAAGATAAAATCGGCAATAAAACCTGCAGAAAATGAAAGTTTTGGCTTGGCACAATTCTAACACTTCCATAGTTGTTTAATAGGACTTTTTTCCACAGAAGACATTTTTGTCTTGTCATAGTAGGAAAAGCACAAGTGTCACTAATAACATTAACGATGGCTCTGCTCTATTCAAGTGTCCCATCAGGCCATGCCAGTGTGACAGTGAGCCAGCATGCACAAAACCAGGACCCTGAAACCTGTGGAGGTGTTCGACAGCAAAAGACCATTTTATTTGCTAGTATTGTAGCTACATCTAGTGGTAGTGAGGAGATATGATGTTAGACCTGACATTACAGCAACTGCTGCTGCCCTCTTTATCTCTGCAGTCTCTACAACTGAACACACAGTCCCAATGTCAGTGCTGCGTGCTAATTACATTATTCATACATACTTCATACAGGATGCTTACACAGTGTTGCAAGCGATGTGTGGGTCTCAGTGGTTGTTTCTAACTGCCTACCTGGTGTTATTTATTACATCAATGGGAACAACAACACGTTTGGTGTTCTCATAGTATATATTTCTTAAATTTTAAAATCAACTCAAAAGACATTTTTCACTGGACCTCTGCAGGAGTGATGAACAGTCTCCCACCAGGCAGACAGCCTATATACAGTAGCCCAGATAAAAAACACACCTGTATACGCTTTTCTATCTTTTTTTTGTTCTTCATTCTTTGATCTTTCGAGTAGGACCGTGTGTTGGTGTAAATGCTTTTAATCAGATTACCTTAAAAATGTCCCTAAGCAAGGCACTTGACCAGGCTCAGGGTAACCCGGTTGGGACAGTCTGGTGGGAGTCAGTCCCGGATGGTTCCCACAGAGAAGCTCAGGGGAGCAGCTGTGCGCTGCTCTTTAGCAGAGGTGGGGAGGTTAACCAGATGTAGGCTACATTTGCCAAACCAACCATTTAGTCTTCATCCTCGAAGTCTTTTCTCTTTTAAAATCAAAAAAAAAAAAAAAACATTGTTTGGAAACACTTCTGATTAAGCATAAATCTTACCTTTGTGTCACTTGTTGAAGTTTTTGAAGTTTTCAAGTGTGGAATGGGCTCACGGGACAAGATTTTGGCATCAGAAGCGTTGTAGTTTCCGTCTGTAGTCCGAGTAGTATTGACCAATCACATTCGATAGGTAAACAGTCCGTGTGGAGCGCAAAAGAGGCGGAACGCGTTGGCCGAAATGCAATCTAGGAACCCACGGCTATCGTCTGACCATGATTTTTATCGGTTTAATATTAGCTTGTAATCTGGCTACTTATGAAACAATCCGTTTTGTCTCTCAACTCCAAATCCATTCTCAATTTGCCAATCAGACTGTGAACAATGAGCAGCGCACGGAAAAGGAAGTCACATCCGCTGGCCACATCGGAACCTCAGAAATATAGCCCCTTGCCCCCCAGAGGAGGGTTTATCTGTTGTCAGACCGATAGCTGATGGGTTCTGAGATTGACTTTCAAGTACCGGTGGGTGTTTTTGGCCCTCTGGCCTCATAGGGCAGTATAATGAGCCCATCACGGCTAGGTGCACCACAATGAGGTGACACAAAGTTCATATTTATGTTTTATCGAGCGTGTTTTCAAACAGTATTTTGGGGTTTCACGAAAAAACTTCAAGGATAAGGACTAACTGGTGGGTTTAGCAAATGTATGTCTGGCTAACCTCCCCACTTGTGATAAAGAGAAGCTTTGCTTCCCATGAACTATTCTATGGGAACCATCCTGAACCTGGCTATAGGCTCAGGGTTACTGCTTTGATGTTGAGGCTGACCTCTTACCTCCACATGGAAGGAACTAAGTGATAGATCCCCTGGAAGACTTTTAAATCCCATCGCCTTTTAAATCCTAAAGCAAATTGTTTTTCCAATGGACATATCTGTTAGAAAAGCAGATTAGGCTGGATTCGCACAGGAACAAAAACTAACACGGTTAATTTTCTAGCGGTCCATAGAAGGATAAAATACTGGATCTGGGGTTAAAAATAATTTTGTGTTCCTGTTTTAACTTCCGAATAATCTGCGAGCCAAGATGCTTTTAGAAAACCCAGGTCCAGGTCTGGCACTGCAGTGCTATGAGACAAAGCCTCGAGATCTTCATGCTTTCGAGAGTATGTAAGCCCGGAGAGATTGTGTTGGAGTCAGTGAGTTTTGAGAGGGCTCACAAAATAATGAATTCCTCCTCCGGATTTTCCCTGATTGGTTAATGGCCAGTAGACTCGGGGGTCAGCACCAATCAACCCGGCAAATCAGCTCGAAGATTGTTTTCATCGGCGGAGGGGATGATTGTGGATAATCGTGTTTGCTGTTACCAAATAGGCTTCCTGACGAGGGGCTTTGTGTGTAATTGCCGCCTGCCACCGCCAACAGTAATAAAGGCTTGTTCAAAATGGGTTTCAGGCCCACGCGGAATAATATTAGACTGTGCTTGATACTCATGTTGTCCCCCTGAAGACAGAGCTCAAGTTATGATGCGTAAATCACCAACAGAAGGTGGGCAAAGACTAAAATAGTTATCCACCTGCCTAAAATAGGGAAAAATGTATTTTCTTAAAATTGACGAGATGTGAGTATTCACCATATTTGACCGGTGCTGGGCAGTGGTTCTCAAAATAGAGATTGGGCCCCTGCAGGTGGTCGATATATAAGTACGAAAGGACTCTAAAAAGGTGTTTTAAGTAATGTTTTTAATGTTTTAAGTAATGTTTTTGTAACTTGGGGGGAGTGTAAAGTCATGATTAAACACCACCGATCTAGACGTATACGTTAAAGAACTTACAGACAAAGCATGCCCACTGACTATCTCTTGTAGAAGGAAGACGCTGTTCATAAGGAATTCAATACTTATCCATTAAGTTGCAACCAGTATCTGCTCAGCAGGATACATTAGAACAAAAAATCTTACCACATTCTTTAGTTTAGTTTGTTAGTTATTACATTTATTTATCAGGGACCATGTACAAAAACATGAATCTAATCGAATTAAGTTGGTTATCGTTTGGTTTTAGTTGGCATGAAGATGGTTTGCTCTGATGAAGGCCACAAGATGTGGCTGAAAGTCTAAAGTCATACTTAAGTACGGAAGTTACGTGACAAATAAGTACGAATCAATTTACAACCAGTCATTGTCAAATTCTCTGTTTATTCATCCTCTGCATCGCACACAATAAAGATGAAATACGGGGCACAGTGGACTATTAAAAGTTGTCACATTGTAACAAGACATTCATTCAGCTTGTCATATTTGAAGCTGGACTTTGAGTTGCGCATCGAAAATAAAAAGGATAGATGATGAGTTTACTGTGTTCTGTTTTCTGAGGCAGAGATGCAGTAAGAAACTGAAACGAAAATGTGATGTGACAGAGTGTAGGCGGCTGAGTTGGTATCACCTCTGTGTGTCGATCTCCTGAACGTGTCGTGATAGACAGACGGAGAGAGACAGACGAGGGTTCAGATATGTAAATCGGATATGTAAACTGAGCATCAAACATCGGAGGAGAGGTAACCCTGTGTTATAGAGGCATTTTTGAACCTTTGAATTAAATTGTTCTGAGTAATGTGAATGGGTCACTAGCAGCTTGATACCGATTTTAACTGTATTTCGCTATTTTGGCCACTTTTTATTCATTATTTTGTTTTTTTCCAAGCCCTGGCTCTCACCGGCCTCCCATGTACTGTAGGAGGCTATTGCAAGCGAACTAGCTCAATCATGCTGAGAATATACTACTGTACATGCCCAACGCAAAACATCAGGGAGCCAAAACGAGTGACTATCCAAGAAGATAGAGACCAAATCAAAGCTAAAAGGAGAGCGAATATTGAGGTAAAAAATCACTTAATGCCGCTTTAAAACACTCCAACTATCAACCAACTCAAAGACGCAGACAAGTCTCTAATGCGTCATTTGAGTGACGTCAGACCTTAATATTCACTTTGACCTGAACGTGCCATCATGTCTAATGAGGAAAATATTCATATTGTTTGCCCAAATGTTCTGATTTCTCATTTTCAAGTTCACTCTGGAGAAAAATAACAAATAATACTTGTGCTGAAGAACATGTGTGTTAATGCAAATGAACTTGTTGTAAAAAAAAAAAAAAAAAAATGAGCACATCCTAAAATGCAGATTGTGACACAAATAAATGTGAGTTTAGCACCAAATCCGTGGCTGAAAATAATCCCCAACAATTCACAGTTTTCTCCTGTTTGAGAAACATTCGCTAAAAACTACAGTGCCCACATCTTTTAGGGAATTATTCAGCCTTTTTTTGAAAATGAAACCACTGTTTATTCATGAGCCACTCAGTAGGAGCCACTGACAAAATATACGTAGTATCGTCAGCCTTATCCTTTAAATTTATTGTTGTTTAGATATTCATGCTGAAAAAGGAAGAAAAAAATCCATGTGCTGAGTTTTCAGGAAAAATAAAAGTTTTTACTCATTTCAAAATAAATAAATGAATGAAAAATTGACTGTTGCTTATTTAATCATAAATATTGACTGTCGATACTTGATTTGAGGATCACAGGTGCCCATCTTCAGGATACTTGCCTCTCTTGAGCCTTGTCGTGGTGGCTTCCAGCTGCTTCCATCCAGCTGCAGGTTTATGTTTCATATTCAGCCCAACATGGGAAAGAAACATGCTGAGCTTTAACATACATTTGGTAGACAGGCCACATGTAGCTTAGTCAGTGAAATTTAAACTACTTCTTCCTGTTTTCTAGGTGTCTTCTTCTTATAATTCCTTCCTGGTGGGATTTCTTTTTCCATGCACAGTACACATTATCTGCATTTAAATAGATTGTGCTCATTTCCCAGTAATCAGACCAGACAGGTCTTTTTTTCTCAGATTCCTGAAACTTTTACTTTTTGAGATACATGTATGGCAGTAGGTCTGTTCGTGTGCTGTATATGTACTTTCAGTGCTTTAAAACTATTCATTTACAAATTACTAAAGGGTAAATTCCCTCATACTGTATGTCACTCTTGGGTGTGGACAGAGATGTAACACATTTTAAAATTTCAACCCACAGAGGTAAGTGCAACAATATTTTATGTGCCATGAAAGGTTTTGGCAAGAGTTTCATCACAAAGGTCAACACTTTTTACAATGCCGCATTTCACATCCTTGGCCTTTTTTTTTTTTTTTTTGTTTACAGCCATTTCAAAATGGAATATGAAACGAAGGATATGAATAAAAAACGTCCACTTTTGACATTACATTCAGCAGTTTCAGAGTGCCGTCGATGCTGGTAAAAGACAAGAATACAAACTACTGTACAATAAACTGAACTTTAATCTAACGAGACCTGCAGTCACCTGCGTGACCAGCTGGCAGTTAGCTGTTATAACTATGATGGGATGTCATCATAGAGGTTAAAAAGCAGAAGAGGCCTCTCGCTTCACCCATCGTGTTCGCCAAAGTTTGTCTGCTGTAGTTTTCTGAGATCTGTGGTGCTGGACCTTTGACTGATCTTCACATCCTGTGATCCAGATGTTCGACTGAGAAGAACACTTCTTTGGGTTTTGAGAACAAGAACTTGAAAACATATTGGCAGTGTGTTTTGGTCCATGGACACAAGTACTCTACAACTAGTACTTTAGTTCTGCACCAATATGCTTCATTTTTTCACCAAGAGTTCAATCTGAGTTTCTTGTCTACTACTTACTTGTCTGATGGCCAGCAATAGTGCCTCTAACCCTGGACAGCATCAATAGACTTATATATATATATGTAAAAAAAAATCATACAATGATGATGCTGGATCATAGAGTGAATATCCAGGGAAGACAACCTCAGTAGACTGTTGAGGTCACAGAGGCCAAGAAGTCTTTGTCTCTAAACCGACTCAAAGGTCCCGCACGTTAGCTGATGATGTCACAGCTCTGTCAAGACATCCTCATAGTGGTCCAAGAGAGTCCTGGGACTCCGTCTCATTGGCCAGTATCGTCCGCCCGTTGTCACTGTAGCTCCGGTTCGGCAGGAAGGACAATCTGAAAAAAGAGACAGAGACTTCTTTAGTAAACTGTAATAAAGTCTTATCCTAATAAAGTTCTAATCCTTAAGATTTTCATGAAATCGAACCTCCTTTTTTACAGCAGGAGACATTCAATTTATTGACACTCCTAGAGGTCTTTATAATCCTTATTGATTTTTTTTTATAAACGTCGATTTATGCATAATTGATTTAGCGGATTCTTTTAATCTCACAGGTTTTCTAACATATCCACATACAGCCGTTTGTACGATATCTTACGAAAAGTTACTTTGTTATTTTTCGAACGTTTTCCTACAAATATCCATCAACACGAGGGATCAGCGCGCATGTGCAAGCCCCTGCTGTATTTAGGCAACAAAACTACTTAGTTAGGTTTAGGAAAAGATTGTGGTGTGGGTTAAAATAACTATGGGAGTGACGTTACCTAAGTACAGAAATTACATGACAAATAAGTCAACGTTGACTTCTAGTTTCACACGGGACACGAACAGTGGTCTCCTGGGTGAAAGTCTGGTGTTTTTAGACCTATTAATCCACCCCAATACTACGTCCCCCTTCCTGGCTCACGGTTACGTGGATTACACACAAATTTATTATGTGGGTTAAATACAAATTATAGTGCATCACTTTTCGTAGGTACTGTTTGGCTACGTATGGGAACAGTCTGAGATTTTCCTGCTGACTTTAAACTGTAATGTCTCTGATGCCAGGAAATCTATCATCACAAGAATAAAACAAATAAATGTAAAACAAGTAAAACTAAAGAAATACTGTTTCAAACAATCCAAAAGATCTGACTGGTATTGTAAAAAAAGGTTAGGAGGAAAAGTTAAGGACAAGTCACAGTGGTATCATAGTTGTGCTGGCAGAAGATGAGAAGAGTTTCAGTGGGAATATAGAAGAGGAAAGAGGCATGGGAAACAAGTAAAGAGCGACTGGGAACTACTGTCGACATGCTTCTCAAAGTAGCCAGCAAAGTCCTCTGAGAAGATGAAGGGAGAGAAGGGAGACAGAAAGGTTTAGTTTAAAATGGTAAAAGGGACGTTTAGCATTTGTTTTTGCAGGGACAGTTTATTTAAAGTATAATGTTTTTAAATTAAAAAAAAAAATACTTAACCTAGCAAAAAGATTTTTTTTTTTTTAATGATTTAGTGTGTGCTCTATGTTGTCATTGGTCTGTTGACTGAGCTCAAGAAAACAGCAGCAAATTGTATTTGTTTATAATCCGAATGGATGTTTGTCCATGATGTTCTGGAGGTTTTACAGCCTTGACAGAATTAGTGTTCCCAAGTACTGCAAATACACTAGATACTAGATATGATAACAAAAATACAGTAATTACATGTCTTTGTCCTGTAAACAACTTAAGTTGGAGATATAGCAGGCCAATACTGGCCTATTTCTAAAGATAAGGCGTTGGCCGTTTGTCAGCAGATTGTACAGATTAGACAAAAGTAAGCTACAAAAATAGAAAACAAGTAGCTCAGTCCGTAGGGACTTGGCTTGGGAACCGGAGGGTTGCCGGTTCAAGTCCCAGACCAAGTACTGATTGTGAACTGGTAGTTGGAGAGATGCCAGTTTCCCTCTTGGGCACTGTCAGGGGCAGCCCCCTCGCTCTGACATCTCTCCATGTTTAAAGGTCCTGTTTGTGCATGTGTCTCTTTCGGGCCTGTGTGTAAAAAAATATTATAATAATATAATAAATTGAATTTCCCCTCAGGGGATCAATAAAGTATGCCTTCTTAGTTAAGCACACACTGTGTGTGTGCCTGTGATACCTTATCATGTCACTGTATATACACCCTACCATAGACCAAGGAAGCAGGTAACTTTTGGAGTCTCATATGATATTTTTTTTATGAATAAAAGACTGAAATGTATCTGTGTTTTTTCACAATGTGACTATTGCTTAGCCGTTGTTTCGGAACCATGGACACGGACTGTGCATGTGTGGGTGTGGTGCTGTCCATAGTACTGAAATGGAGATCAATAGACAGACGGACAGAACACGTCTCTTTCTCAGCCTGCTTGCTGTTCGTGGTTGTAAAGATAGAGACAGAGCGAGAGAAAGAGAGAGAGAGAGAGAGAGAGAAAGAGAGCTGCAAGCCACAAACAGCTGTTTCTACGCGCCTCCCCCTGCTGATTTTGATAGTCAAAATGAATAAGTTGAATTAAACAGCAATTTTGCTATTTTTGGAAATGTACATTGGTACATATGGTTAAAAAAAAATAAAAAAATACTGCGGTTTAAATTCCTTATACTTACAGGAACCACCACTTTTGACATGTAGCCCCATTCACTTCAACGTGTTTTTCACTGGGTTGAGTTCAGTTTAGTGTTCCACTGAGAGAATGGAGAGTAATGTGTCTTTGGTTAAATTAGCCGCATATTAACCTTTACTCAAATTAACCCTCAATCCCATTACAAATGGATATCCTAAACTAGTCTGAAGTGGTAAAAAGTCCTTTACTGTGGAGATATTTAGTAATCTGTCCCCCTGTGTGAAGACAGTAGGACCCCATGAGCATGGGAAAACACACACACACACACACACGCACACACACACACACACACGCACGCATATGCACACACACACATACACAGTCGTGTTTCCATCCCTTTAGAGAACATTAAATTGACTTAAATTCATTTACATGAATCCAAGTCTTCACACTAAAATATAGTGGTTTACGTTATGGGGACATGCATTTTGTCCCCAAAAGGAAGGCGAGTCCCCACAATGTGACCGCGTAAACTGATATATGTCCCCACAACATGAGTAATACAGACACACACACACACACACACACACACACACACACACACACACACATGCATACACACAGTCCCATGTGGAGGCATGTCCAGGGTGAGGAGATGAAAAAAATGTTCTGTAACTTCTGCGCCTCTGTTTTGTGTGTTTTCTGGACAGTGAGTGTGTTTACAGTCCAAACACACTTTGTCTGTCTGTCTTTCTGTCTGTCTGTCACACAGTCGTTGATGAGACTCCCAACAGCCACCAGGGGAAGGATCAGTATTATTAGATAATACCGAGAAGGAAATTCAGGGAAACAGGCATCCGGATTACAAATAAACATAGAATGAGAGTCTGAGGTCAAAAGCCTCCCCACAAAAATGTAACCTTGTCCCCCACAAATTACATTCATACACAACTAATTTGCAATGGCAAATATGTTGCGGAGGAAACGTAATTGCAGCAACATTTTGTTCCAGTGCAGGAAGCGTTGCTTGGGGTGGATGGTTGGGTGTAAAAAAGCACAACACTATGTCACCAGAGAGCAGGGTTAGTGTTCTGCATCCCAGGCATGGTTTGGATTAGGATAATAAAACTCGTGCTTAAGGTCATAAAAAAAAATGTAGTGAAAAAGTCAACGTGATTCAAGAATCAAGTTGAAGTTAATTTAAGTTGACTTTAAATGCTGAACCAAGACCACGATCTTCCCTTGACCTTCACTGAGCGGTTTGAGTTGCCAGGAGTGAATCTTGTAAGGAAAACAAGTGGAAGGCTCTGAATATGAGCATTTTACAGATGCGTTCGATAAAACATACAGTAGCGGCCGATGTTAATTGCTGTAGTTGCATATGAATGTACATTTTTGGAGGAGTTTTAGGAGGGTTGAAAAGTCACATCATTGAAGTACCTCTGCAAATGAATAAAGACAGATAAGGTGTTGTTAGATGTTAGAAGTCTGGGTGCTAGGACAGAAAAAGAGCAAAATCCCTTGGCCCATTAGCATTGACTTTTGAGAACATCCCTAAGTTTAGCTCGTCGGTTTCCTGTCTTCGGTCAAGTCACGCACAGTGTCACGCTTCAGTTTCTGATCACACGGTAAAAAAAAAAAAACAGCTGTGGAACATCAGTCAAGCTTTTTTCCACACCGCACAAGTAGTCTGGTGAAAAGTTATTGAGGATGAACGTGGCTGGGGTAACTTAAACCTCAGTAAACCTTCATCAACCTAGTACATCTCCACCATGACAAGTCAGTCTGCTTTGGCTACTAACAACTCCTGTTTGCACTTTACAGACAACTATCAAGAAAAACGTCTGCCAGCAACAGCTGTCCCTACTGCCTTGAGGAAGATTAGAAGTTTATTGCGTTTATTTTAATCAAAATGTCATGCAGAAATCCTCAAATTGACCCTCCTGCAAAAATGATTTAGTTTTTTATTTTATTTTTACGAGGCATAACAAAACCCGGCTTATCCCAGAGATCTGACCCTGCACGGCATCATGTAAAAACTTACATGCGACGTCTTTGTGGGGATGAAGATCAGAGCCACGTTAATTCGGTCACAAACATATTCATGCTCACATTTAGCATCTTTAATTGAATGCTTTCCTTAACATCTGGGGGCATTTTGGATTCAGTTTCTTCCTGCAGCTTAAGATTGACTCGCATTGAAAGTCATACCAAACGCTGATATATCGCTTATAGAGCAAAGATGTTGTTTATACTTCTTATCACCACAAATTAATTCACGTTCAAGTTGAGACGTAGGTCACTCGGCTAGACTTACTTATATGGTATTGTTCATAAGCAAAACACGAACATGTTATCCTTAAATCTTACCCGTAAGGGCCGGAGCAGATGTTTTGACTCCATATATCAGATTATATATGACACTTGAACACATACACATTAGATATATGAGTCCCATACACTGCACATATCTTCCCTACTGACATTCAGTTAAGCTGCCTTTAACCGTGTAAAGATTCATCTTTAGCACTAAAACATTTAAACAGCTATTTTTTTTTCACCTATAACAGAACACTCCCACACTTATTGCACAGAGTATTGGAATTTTCCCAAATGTTAAATCAAATCTTATAACATCATTTTCACGAAGAAACCGCAGGGCTAACGCTTTAGATGGTTTAGTTTAATTCCCGCCAGAGCTTTCCCTCATGTGTCTCCTCCAATCTGTCTTGCTTTCTGCTTTTTCTATGTCCATTTTGGGGAAAAAAAAAAAAAAAGGAAAAGGTGAGAGGGATTTCTCTTGCAGTACATGTGCACTTTGGTAATTTTCCATCGTTTTCTTTTTAGTTTGAAGGCAGTGAAACGTTTTGCGAGGCTGTGTCAGCTGTCAGTTAGGATAAAAATAAAAAGGGAACAGCGGAGCCTCCTGCCTGGTCAGAAGGAGAGGAAGGAGAAACTAACTTCTCTCATGGGAACCTTCAAATATGTTTCTGTTTCTACTCCGACACCAAAAGCAGCAGGGGTGCGGACTGCAGAGCTGTTTTTAAACTCTTGTTTTTGTAAGATTTACGTGACACGGAACCCCATTTTTGACACTATTTATAGTCTGCATTTTTTTCTCCAGCGATAGCCATTTCATTTATTCACATTCAGTAATAACCTCTTTATATGGCAGTTTTCATTGCGGCTGAGTGGCGGAGTCCGCCACACTGGATTTAAATTGCCTTCACTCACACATGACATTCATAGGAAATTATGCAGCGTGTAATCTAGCCTTACTGTTTGTAATTTGATCTCATTGATATCAGCCTCACTGTTAACTGTTCACTCTCCCACAGCAGCGTCCCTGCTGAGGTGGAGAGCTGGATTAAAGGTCCAGTGTGTAGGATTTAGGGGCATCTATTGGCAGAAATGGAATATAATATTAATATGTTTTCTTCAGTGTATAATCACTTGAAACTAAGAATCGTTGTGTTTTCATTACCTTAGAATGATGCCGTATATATCTACATACGGAGTGGGTCCTCTTCACGTTCTCAGAAACGCTTGGCACACGGGGGAAGTCTCAGTCGGTTGCAATCTGCAACCTCATCACTAGATACCACTAAATCCTACTGTACACACTGCACCTTTAAGTTACTGCTAATGCAAACCCAACATGTCCTATTACTGCTGCTTTATATTAAAAGCATTCTACTGGCTCTTATTGTGAAGCAGCCACAACAAAAACAATGTACTGCATTTGTCATCACGCTTAGCATGGATCGTGACCATTCTTTAAAAACGTGTTCACAAAAGAAGACATTTTGGTCCTTTTTGACGGTGGATCATTCAAAAATCTTGCAGGGAGTGATGCAGTGATGAGAGTCAACCCGATATCATGGGAAGGCATATGAATAGCACAACATTTTAAGGATTTTAGGCTTTTCACGTTTCATTTATTCGCCATTATGTTAAGATATCAAGTAAAGGATAATGTATAGTAAGCCGGTCATTGTTGCAAAATAAACCCCGGCAGGGCGATGCGGCAATAATTTGTCACAAAAATGGTCTGCCAGAGTCTGAGTTCAGAAGTGCATCCATAGCAATGGTCTGTTATACATAGCTCTTACATGCTATAAAGAAATAACAGACCGTAGAATGCCGTGATTGACCAATCAGAATCGAGTATTCAACAGAGCCATGTAATAAAACTACGGTAACTGCCGCAGTTAGGTTTAGGCAACAAAACCACATAGGTAACGTAAACTAAGTCAAATACGTACATAAACAACGTAAAATAAGTACGGAAAACATGTCACAAGCATCACTAACATAACTTCAAAATAACTCAACAACACTTTGGGACATGAATACCAGTCTCCTGGTTGAAAGCCCTATGTTAGTTGGACCCGTCCACCTCCCCTCCAGCCGCCATAAGTAGTCTATCTCACTTTTTATCCTACGTCACTAGCTCTGAGCGAGCATAGCATATTCACGTGGATGCAAAAGCAACACACGAAATTACTTACAAATTACCGTGTCTTTCATACACCATCTGGTGATACCGGGCAAGTTTGCTGTTATTTGCTGCAGACCTCCAACTCCTCAGCAAGAGAACCAACTTCACTGTCTGCTGCTACGTGGGAATTGACTCACGCTGTCTGCAGCATGAAATCAGATCTCAGTTCCAATCATTGAATCAAATTATTCACTAACTTCCTTATTAAACAATGTTAGTTTGTTTGGCTGTGCTGTAAACAGATATACCAGCTGCCCTTCTGGTGCACTTTTGACAAAAACTGAAAAAAAAACACAAATCTCCTGTACCTTCAATGTCATCCAATGACTTTTAAATATTTTTTATTAATTATAATTTCTTCAACACATAACAGATCTTTCACTGCCCGAGTTCCTGAGAAGCAGCTCTCAGGAAAAAAAAAAGCCAAGTTAAAAACAGCCCAGCACAGGTCATGTATTCAACTTACTGTTCGTAACTGCATCTGGCGCCTATGTGCTGCCAGATTTGCCGTTATCCGTCAGTCAGTTTGATCTGTGGCTGAATTCCAGTCTGACAAATTGAAACGGTGGATCAAAACACACACTCAAAGAGTTGCATGCTTTGGGAAAAGATCTTGAGAAAGGAGGAAATCTGGACAATCTGAATCTTGATCTATTTTTTAAAGGGATTTTTAGTTCTTTTGGGGGGAAGGAGGGGATTTTAACCGACAGCAGGCATTTCAGATGCTTGGAAGCTACATTTATTGCTTTATTTTTTGTTTATGTGGCCGTTTATGTATGTTGGTCGTTTCCTCTACTGCCGCCAGTATGTTGTCAACAGTCTCTACTGCTTCAGGCTGTTGATTGTTTTCTGATGATTTTTAATCTCAAATTTACTTTTTGCTATGATAAGTGCATGTTTGACAAACAAATAATATTTTTCGGAGGTTGGAGCCGGCTAAGTTTTAAAGTTAGAATGAAGATACTGGCATCATATGAAACTAGAAAACATAAGTCCATTGGACATTGGAATCAATTGGTACCAACCATGTCATACTAGCTTGTCACGAATGGGGCTAAATAACGCTACAAACTTATGCTAAAATTTGGCGAGGAAAAACTGGCATGGCCATTTTCAAAGGGCTCCCTTGACCTCTGACCTCAAGATATGTGAATGAAAATGGGTTCTATGGATTAACTATGGACAATCGTGCGATTAATTGGGATTAAATATTTCAATTAACTGACAGCCCTAATATTATTATTATAAGGTCGACACCACAATCATGAGTGATCCATTTTTTTTTTTTTTTTTTTAATGAGAACCACATTCTTTTTGTCTAAACTGCATTCAGTACCTGTCCTTGTTTAGGACTCATGCTTGCTTCAAAGCTGAAATGATCATGCCAGTTAGAAATGATACATTATGCACAAGCAAGTTATTCTCCTCAATCTTTGCCTGTAGACTATAATCTCAGGTACACTCCTGTTGTTGCTGTTGAAACCCACGAGAAGTCATTCACCCTTTCGCATTTCCTCTCACTCCAATTGCAAAAAAAATTCCCCGTCTCCTTCTCAGTCACAAAACAACATCGCCGTCCTGTCACATGATCTGCGCCGTGACCTTAAAGACAGATCGACACGAGATACAGGAGAGGTTTGTGTTCCTTTAATTTAGCGCTAATATCTTTCGGGGACATTAAATAATCAGATTTCACTCTTATCGCCTCGAGTTTGGGAGCCGAAGTAGCGAGAAGGGAGCGCTGATGGGGAAGGAAGATACGGTGTGTTTTTTCCCACACTAACACTGAGGATATTACTGGAGGAGCTATGTTTTGCTACTCATTTCCACCTATGAGGTCAGGTTTCACATGTTTTAGCCCATTACTTACTTACAAACTGTTTAACATTACCACCAAAGCAAAAAGGCATGTTGTACTTTGGGAACTTCAGTCTGAACACTATCACAGAACTGACAAAGTCAAAATACTTTAATTAAATAAAATAAAGAATCACGACTTCTGTCTTATACACACACTTCGATAGTTGTGTCCAAGCACACACACACGCGCACAAATAGAACGACGAGTACAGACTGCAGCATCGCTTGGACAGCTCCGGCACTCGAGGGAAATTCACCGGCTAATTGGCAGTGTGGACTTCATAAAGACACTCTGGAATCTGGGCCAGGAAGGTCTTCAGCGATTCCAGGACAACAAATATGTTGGACGGGTCAACTGGGAGTCGAAATCCAAGTCTGCCGGATCTAGTTTTATATAATGTAGGAGCACCTGACCTGTGTTGACACGTCGTTGACAGCTTACCAGGTATCACCCTGCCGTACAGTACGTTACAGACGTTTGATTTGCTTTTGTTTCGAAATGTTAGATTGCGGACACTCGGCCATATTAATTATACATTACATGCTTTTAGAGACCCAGTTTTTTTAACTTCTACTTACACGCTTCTATAAACAATGTCGCTTCCTCCCTCCTCCCTGAAATTAGTTTTGCTCCCGGAGGTAAATGCATAAGATATCCGCTGCTCTCGTCCAGGCCCACCTCATTTTTTTAGTTGGCAGACGTTTCTTCCCCAAAACCCTCAAATTTCAAAACAAGTATTGTCATCTCTCTTCCTCCTGAGACCAAACCGAATGAAAACAGCGAGACTCTGGGTAGACTGAGCATTCACACAGTACACAAACATACACGCAACAAAACAAATCCAAACATTACCAGTGGTAAAAGGGTCCTGAGCCAAATCCATTCCTCCTCTAACATCAAAACCTGCTCTGAGAAACCACAATGCGCTCCACTGGAGTGTCTTTGCTTTTCTCTGAAAATGTAAAATACTGACCACACAGTGACAAATGTACACACATACAGTATGTTGAAATGTGTGCTGCAGGGTCACTAAAACTGCATTCAAGCTAAAAAAAATGCAATAAAAATTGACAAACGCTACTTAGAAAACAAACTTTGACACCGACTGACCAAACCACAAACTGCATTAGCTCACTGGTTCCCAACCTGGAGGTCCCGACCCCCACTAGGGGTCACCAGAGCTTGACGGGGGGACTGCAAGGCCTTCATGACTTTAAGGGGTACTAGGCAACTTTTTAAAAATATATAGAGTTGGCCTATATCTTAGCATTTCATTCATTTCTGAGAAGAGAGAGCCATGATGAGGTGCAGAAGTCAAGTTATCTCTCAGACCACTTGAATTACAATATAGCTGAAAGGTTATCATGGACTTTTTGCCCAATGATGCCAAAAATATACTGCCTACTGCCACTTTAAGGAAAAAGGTTGGGAGCAACAGCTTTAGCATCGATCAACGCTGGTGTCCTGCAGCCCCTTTCGATCTGGGTTTCTGGGACAGAAAATCCTCTGCGTTTAATTTTTTTCTGCTATTTTGCTGAGGATGATAGAGTGGCAGGCAGCCATTCAGAACAGAGAAATATTTTAATGCAATGACCTGAGGGAATAGAAACGTTTAAATCATACTTTATAGGGCTATGCAGCTCACCGGAATGAGATCAGTTTATGTACGAGATTTTTCAATATGCGATATTAATTTTGTCCAAATCGCTCAGCTTCAGTGCTGTCTCTATCTCTGTGTGTGTGTGTGTGTGTGTGTGTGTGTGTGTGTGTGTGTGTGTGTGTGTGTGTGTGTGTGTGCAGACTCCCATCATATACTGTAGCAAGCACAAGCTTTAAAGAAAACAAGGGAAATCCCTTCCTTTCTCCAAAAAGAGCTGAATGAAATTGATTCCATCTGATGGATCCCACTGAAGTTAGACCACCTCACGTCCTGCTCAGAGATGGACCTGATAGTGAGATGCTGCTTCTGTTTTGGATGCTGTATGTCTGCGTTATATGTTTGCACATAATGTGTGTATCAAACTGAAAGGTGATCTCATTTGACATTTAACATTATGTTCTTTTAGTTGGATGGAATCTTGCCCAATCATTAAACCTATAACTTTATCTTGTGACTTGGTTGAACTCCTCAAAGCCTGTACCTGTGCTTTTGTATTTTTTTTTTACTCCATCGACTAAACTGTGTATCAGCTGAACTATTTTCCAAAGTTGACCAAAGTTTGAACTTGAAAACTTGATTTGCACAGTTCAATCTTGCTTGATTGAATTGCACTGAACACCACATGGCCCTTATTTGTTTGTGAGAACTAACGGTGCATTCAGGGACGTCCAGATTTTTACCAAACGCTTTCTGTTGTGCTCCATTCATCTGCTGTGCTAACCTAAATTTGATGCATTTAGCAAACTGCTGTTGCATATAGTTTCCTGTATGTGCTTCACAATCAGTGAATTTGAATGTGAAGACAGTGGCAGGCCTTTACTGTGACACCGCAAACTGAATAATTTTTTGGTCATATTTTCTGTAATGTTCATGTCAGTCAGCCTTTCCCATTGATTCAGAAATCCAATCGCTATATTTATCTGTACCCGAGAGTGAGGGTTGTTTTTATTTAATAAAATTAAAATAAAATAAAGTGATCGACATGCAGCCTAGCTCGGAGTTTTATCTGGCTGCACCAGAAATGTTGGACTAAGGACTGCATCACTACTGTGTGCACATCAGACAAAAAAACACTCAACTACGTTTCTGTCAATCAAACACACACAGCCTCGTCTCTCACTATTTAACTTAAGTATGAAAAATACGACTATCCAGATTCAATCTTTTGGCAAAGGCTGAAACAGTTAGAAGCTGTCTGCAGCCAAAATCAGTCTGGAGAGCAGCAGAAGAAGAAGAAGATCATTACTGAGATGCCTCGCTTCAAGCTGCCCATCATCCTCCATTGTCCCAGCTTGTCAAGATGGACTTTTTTTCACCTTACGATTCATTTTCAATTTTGACAAATACATTTACACATGCTTTAAATCAAACTTTAACACAGAAGACATTAAAGGCTCCAAATCTGCATAATCTAAATTAAGCGAGCAGCCAAAACTGAGTTTGTGAATACTTTGTCGACAGCCATAACTGAACAAATGAGGTTTTATTATGCTATATATCGAGTTAACCATAATCTGAAAACAACGCCATCTATTGTGGAGAAAAAAGACTCATGATGACTATCATTAAAGCGATAAAGTTTTTTTTGCTTTCATGTTTTTCCCAAAGCCACAAATCTTTTGAGAATTAAAGACTGCCAGATGTAATTCTGTCTTATCTGTCAAGTGCATAAGAGTGAAACCAGTCTGTGACCCATTTTTAATGATTAACCCATGAGTTGTGAAAAACTGTTCATCATTTTCTCCTACCTGCTTGCTGTTGCTAAGGAAACGAATAGTAGAAAAAAACCGATTTTTACAAAAAAACTTAAATGTGTGGTTTACGGAAAGGCAGGAGAGAATCTGGAGGAAGAAAGTAAATAAGAAGTGCTCTTTTTCTCTTCAGCGGCTACACCTGGTGTATATTTTCAGCAAAGTGTGTGACGACAGAGTGGAGCAGCTCAGCGACCAGCGGCAGAGGGCTGAGGCTGAACTCAGCTGTGGGAGTATGTGTGACGTGTGTGAAAAGAAAGAAAATCTGTCTGTTACTTAAATACATGCAATCAAATTTGACTAAATACAGTACACCCACACAAAACAAACTAGAGAATATGAGCTACAAAGTGACTGTGTGCTGATATTGAGGTAGAGTAATGAAGGAGGTACAACACATGCTAATCAGATTTGTGTTGTTAGGTGACCCTGCTTGGCCTCAGCTGCCGTCTGAATACAAAAAGTTAACGTGAGATATGGCAGGTCATCTAAAAAAATGGTCTAAAAATGATGTATTGGTCAACTTTTGTTGTTTTTAAAGGTGCTCTATAAATAAACTTGATTAATAAGCACTCAGCCGGTGGTTAAGTCAAGTTTAAAAGGGACATATCGTGCTTTATTTTCAGGTGCATACTTGTATTTTGGGTTCTACTAGAACATGCTTTAATGTTCAAAAAACGCTTTACTTTTCTTTTCATCCTCTGTCTGAAACGCTCATTTTGAGCTCCTGCCCCTCATGATTCACTTTGTAGACCTTTTTCATTCACAAAAAAACTGTATAACACACTAAAGGAAAGGGAAAAAGCACAAAAGCATAATAGGTACTCTTTAAATGGCTGCATGCGACAGACTTTCCTTCCTTGCCTTACCACTCAAAAAATAAATCAAACTTCATTTATGAAATCCTTCAAAACGTGTTGTACATACACTGAGAACACAACGTCCAAACAGTTTCCTAAAAGACAATTTAACTGACCTGAACTGGATTGAATTATATCCTCAATGCTCCTTTGGGGGAAGTTTGTTCGGCAGACAGACTTTAAAGTAAAAACACATGATAAGAATGATGAAAACAAATGGACAAAACAAATCCGAAGAATGCCTGAACCTCATCCCCAAAATTCAATATCATCTGCTCTGCACAACGCCCATGCCGACTGCCAGTGTTTATGACAGATTTAAACTGAGCTGTTGAGCAGACGGAGAAATGTAAAGTATGTGATTCACCTGAAGCTAAAACAAGGTCAGCAGGTAAAGATTGACAGAGACTTGGCAACACCACTGAAACTCAACTGTTCTGTTGTTTTAAGATGAACAAACGCTGTATAAAGGCCGAACTCTTTCCTTCAATATATGCACACACAGCTATTCTGTTTCCAGCGGCTGTCTGACCCCGAGGTTCACAAAAAATAAAAGCAACAACAACAGCTACAGAAACAACAGGAACAGGAATCTACAGGTGATTCACTCCAACATAACCAGGAAATAACCCCGAAACACAAGGGATTATGGGTAGCGGAAGATCGATGTGATTAGCAGCAGGCGCTCATTCTTGGAAAGTTAAGTAGGAATAAAATTAATCATCAGATTTATTTCATACACTCGTTGCTAAATAAACTGAGTCATGTGATTTTTGCTTACACGTTCTAGTCGGCGAAAAACGAGGACGTCAGCACCCAAAGAAACCAAACGCAGCAAAATGCAACAAAGCTGACATTTCCAGAATCGTTTGGACTGTTTGCAGGTGCGATCACACCCTTACTCATCATCACGTATCCATTTATCTTCCTCGTGTTGTTGGTGACATCAGCTGGAAGAGAGGCACGGTAGATCAGCATTTGCAAAGGTAAGCCTCTTCACAGAACGATGGGAAACCGTGATAGCGTTAAGAAGCCCAGAAGCCCCATCAGAGGCCTGGCAAGAGATCTGATGCAAAGTTCAATCACAATGTTCCAATGTGCTGAAATGAAGTTAGGATTTATTTTCCTGCTCTGTGTTGTTTTTAGTAGAATCTCTATGTCAGGTTGAGGTGAAGTCCCGTAGTTTCTTTTGACAATTCTGTGAAATCAATTAGGCCTATAATCTGCTCCTGACAGGGTGTCACACATCTTCCCGTGGGCTTCATTGACCATCATCAATGGGTCACACAACTAAATGTATGTGAAAGAAATGTCGAAAAGTAAAAAAACACCGGACTTTTGCCCAGGAGACCGGTGTTCGTACCCGGTGTGAAACCAGAAGTCGACGTTGATTTATTTGTCGTGTAACTTCTGTACTTAAGTTACCGGAGTTATTTCAACCCAAACCACAATCTTTTTTTCTAAACCTAACTAAATAGTTTTGTTGCCTAGACCTAACCAAGTTGTTTCCTGTGAAGACGGAAGTTTATTTTGAAAAAAACATATGCATGTAACGAGCGTAATAACATTAACGATGGCTACATCGTCTTCATACCAGGACCATGAAACTCAGGCAGCTAAATGGAATTTAGCCATCATTAATTAATTTAATTATTATTTTTTTTATCATTTGCACCTGCTTTTCCTACGTCTTCAATGAAAAAGGCCTATTGTAAATGTGCTTAATCCTTTACTGTCCTATGCCACGCAGTATCTGATAGCACAAACAGATAGTAGTTGAATGAATACATTTTTGTAGTACTTTTTTATTCTCCTGTCATTCTATATTTACATTTGCCATTTGTGTAAAGACAGACTAAATGTAGAATTGAGTTTCAAATCAGTGAAATAGCACCCAGAAGGTCTTGTCCGTGACCAAAATCATTTCTAAAGAAAGAAAAAACAAAGCAAGCCTCTTGTCCCTCACAGAAAAAAAGACTGCCTAATTGAATTTCAAAGAGCTGATTTGCCCAGTTGGGTCCATTCTACTGTCCAATTTGTCACCAAGGAAACTACGTTTCTACTAAAGAGGAGAGCAGAGCCAAGAGACCGGGGGAGAGATGAGTTTCATTTAGAATCACAGATGAGTTCAAAGCGTCCAAACCGAGTCTAAAACCGAGGAGGAAGGGACACGACGGCAGCTGATGCGATCAGGACAACAGTCACAGTTATTTAGATGTGTTTTTCATGTTTTACTCTCACACATTCTTTCTTTATCCTTTTGTTCTAGTAAAAAAATATGATAATCCTGTTTTTTCAGAGCTAGAGATGAGAGGCAGGGATGAAAAAGAAGTGAAGAAACAGAAGATAAAAATCTTCTGGGTGAGAAAAAAGACAGAGAGAGAAGGAGAGAGAGAGAGAGAGAGAGAGAGAGAACAGTGAGATGCAGAGAGGAGCAGCTGGACGATTTGGGGTTTCAATCAAACAATAATAAATCATATAAGCTTCATAATAAATCACAGACTGGAGTGTTTACACTTCTCTGGCCTGTCTGTCTAAACTAAGTGTCTGTGGTCGACAAAACATGCCCAAAACATGCGCTATGAGCCTGTGCTATCACAATCTGAGTAGGACTTAGTTAGGATTTAGAGTTATAATTATCAAGGTTAATGCTTTTTAATGATTTTGACATTGTGTGGCTCTGGAATCTTGGGACAAGCAAGAAGGTCGCGCTCTCCTGCTGATGTGAAGGATAAACCACGGGAAAGCGACAGGGGATCATCCATATTCACACCAAATCTTCACACAGTCCTGATGGATGAAACAATGCGTCCTCAACCAAGGTGGACGGATCTATTTCGGGACAAGATGAGAAGCAGCCTAGTCTTTAGTTCCAAATATCGAACGCCGAAGGAATGAGAACGGGCTGTCCTACCACAGCAGTAGCCTTAAAGGAACAGTGTGTAGCATTTAGGGGGATCTATTGGAAGAAATGGAATATAATATCAATAAGTATATGTTTTCTTATAATCACCTGATAATAAGAATCGTCATATTTTCGTTACCTTAGAATGAGCCGTTTATACTACATAGGGAGTGGGTCCTCTTCACGGAGCAGGCCGCCACGCTTTGCACACAAGTTTCAGGTGGTTGCAATCTGTAACCTCGCCACTAGATGACGCCAAATCCTACACACTGTACCTTTAAGACTTGGAATGAATTCAAGTAAAACAAAAAATAAATGTAGGCTGAAATATCCTGACCCTTTAGTTCCATATGAGTCAAGCTGAACCCAGACTATGGATCCTACATTTCCCACAATGCAACTTGATATTAACTATTTCTTAGACTCCCCTGCCTGGTAAACGCCAACATCTTCTAAACTCCACATCTCCAGTTTATAACAAAGTTGTTAAGTTTTTGTCTTCAAGCCCCAATATGAGACAACCCTGATGACATCACTATGGGTTGTACTCCCAGATGTGACAAAGCTCCCCTAGAGCCACAGAAGACATTATACATCTGTTTAAACAGGCTGAGTAGTGCTCCTCCTGACAAGTTAATTGATCTTGTGTGTAAAAATCAGTGGAGTGCCCCTTTAATACAACCCAACAGACACTTACATTGTGCCTAATACGTTTCTGGTTTCATTATTTTAGTGTTTCAACAGCTATTTTACATTGCATTTTTGCCCTCATAGCTCATAGTCCTGCTGCGTAATTTCCCTACATGGAGCTGAATGTTTTATCTTATCTGAATAATCAAAACACAGAAACATTCAGGATGGGAAAACAACATTGATTGAACATGGCGGCAGGGTCTCGACCCAAAGAGTCATCTTACTCGTCTCCCAGAAGGACCTTCATTCCACAGAGATTTCAAATTCTGCTGTCTTCCAATCGCTAAACAGCCGCGCTTTGCTTTGGTATTGATTGACAGATAGTTGAATCACATAACAATCACACTGACTCTATACGCCTGATAACAGTGGCCGCCGCTTGGCTGTATTTACGGGATTCAACATGGCTTGTGATCTCCACAGCAGAGCTGAAAGGTGAAACTCAGGACGGATCACACTAAAGGAAGATGATTAACTGTTACAGGAAGAGTTGGAATTTCTGAGTTGTAGCCTGTTATTTTTCTCACCAGACACTTGACACAGGTTTTTACAGTATAATAGCCCTTCCTGGCTTCCCTAAACTGTTTAAGTACATGCAGGGACAGTACAGCACAAGTTTGCCTCTAAAAGCAAGGCAGCTACTTTGTTATCTGGGGTCTGATTTGTGCACTTAAGACTGTATCAGCCTCTTGTGCTGTATTACACCTTTCCCTCTTTGTTTGAATCACTCCTGTGCTTTTATTTTGGAGTTGAAGCTCACACATTTAGCCCACACTGTTTTAGATACTGATGTCAGCTGCTCTGAAGGAGGTAAGATGACAGAGCTTGAGAGAGAAAATACAGGAGGAGGACCAGAGGAGGAGTGAGATGAAACTTGTAAAACTTGTTTCAGATGAAAACGTGACGACCATGAGATATTCAACAATAAGGTTTCCCACAGGATTCTCAAACAGTCAGCATGTAATGATGTTTAAAGGGGATGAAAGTAAATCTTCCCACACCGATTATCTAGCCAGTGGGGCATACACACTGAGACTCACATGCGCTATCATGCATGCCCGGCCGGGCCGGCTACATAAACAAAGCATAGAAAAGCTATTATATATGATTACAACACACACAGAGGGATAGCGACTTCATTCTCTGCTCAGGTAGACATTACTCCACTATATCTTTACATAGCAAATAGTTGTTTGATGCTATATTAATGCTATGACTTTTTGGAATTTAGCACCTTTAATGGCAGGTAATTAAGTTGAGCTCCAATTTATCGATCCAAATAGGGCAACTAATTCATTTTGCAGCAAATTTAACAGATGATACCCAGCATGATTACATTGTCTCAATTTATTTTTTTTTGGTAGAGGAAATATGTTAATTTCTGTCAATTGTAATTTGTGGCAAATATGAAACACATCTGTCCTTAATTAGGCAATAAGAGGTGCAATTAGGTGTTCTCATTTCATACAGGAGTATCACATCTTTACAGTCTGGAGTGTCTCACCTCAAAAAGGACAATCTAGCTTAATCAACTATAGTTTAACCAAACTGGTATTTACTGTTGTTTGATCCACAGTGTCAGTGTCATATCAGCAATATGAGTGAACAAACAGCCCTCGACCATCAGTTTGTCTGCTTGTCAGCTTCGTGTAAATGTGGCAAGAGTGAGCAAACACTACCATACTGTAAAAGGAAGTTGTACAGTATCTTCTGGAGCAACACAAGAACCCAAGGGACGATGCGAAAGCTGTATTTACTCAACAGCTTTAACCCGTTTCAGATGGTCTATATGTCTTCTCTACATCCTCTACTAGTGGGCACAACACAAAGTCTTTGTTATGACTCTAATCACAAACAAGTGTCTACTATCCACCGCGAGTGTCGAATGGAGCGACGAGTGTCGACAGTGAGTGTCGACATATGTGTGTTTGTCTGTTTGTTGTTAGGACCACTCATGGAAAAAAAAGGGCCTCAGGATTTTCATAGTAGAAAAAGATCACAACAACGCTGTTTCTTCCATGAACAGATTTTGTTAGCGGGGCAGGAATCCAGAGTGAGTCATAAGCCAAAACTCAAAACCATTTTTTATTGTAAAACCTGTGAAAAAAAAAAAAATATTTATAAATGAGAAGATTTCAGAGGTCAATAAGATTCATTCTGGTGGTTTCGCATGTTTCTCCCCATTGATTCAAATTGTGTATACGTGTCATTACTGCGGACTGTTTTCCTAAGTATTCTGAAGTTTGGTGTTGATTTTCTTACCTGTAGGTAACTGTTCATTTTCAGTAAAATCAACTTGCATAGATGTGAATCTTGCAAAAACACGGCCACTGCTGCAATATTATTATTTATTTTAAACAAAAAAAATGATTAGTTATTTATCTGCAGGCAGGCTTCAGTAGAAAAAAGACACTACTTTGCACATTTGCATTATTAATACACAAAATTTAAATCAACTAATACATTATGATACTATAGTACTTATTTTATATATTTTGATGCTAACACTTTTGTACTTCTACTCTAATAATAGTTGGAATGCAGGACTTTTACTGATAACTGAGTACTTCTACACTGTAGTATTGCTACTTTTACTTAAGCTGAAGGCTTTTCAAGACAAAAAATGGTGGTCATTACAGGACAAATCTGCCTTTTATCGGGTCAAAGTCTTCGATTTTTGGCATGTGTGCACACAAGCACGCACACGCAGGAATATATAAAAGACAGAGGACACTTTTTTTTTGTTATAAAAACTACACTACAGAGAAGAACCCACACAAACACAAACACCATCCTCCCACCGACTACAGCGCCTAAACGCCCTGGAGCTCACAGACAAAATAACTGGTCAGGATTCCTCCAGTAATTTTCAGTTTCCAGTATCCTGTCGGCTGTAATCTGATTGTCTGAGTCTGTTTTCTGTCGGAGGCGGATTTTAAGAGAGGACATCAGATTGGAGTTAACACTGTTTGCCTTTCTGCTTCCTACACACGACAGAAACGATGCACACAGACACCACGGAAACACACACACAGACTATACGAACGCGTTACACACATTACAACAAAAGCCTGGAGCGGAGGCGTAAGGTCAGCGTGCTTCCTTTTCCACAAAAAAAGACACACGCACGCACTTGCGTACACATCGCACTGTATGTGCGCGTTCTTGTACGACTTTCAGACAACATCAGAAGGTCTCCCTCACATGCCTGTGATTGTGCATAATTTGTATAAATTAATTTGTCAGCTGTGCGTGTGTGTGTGTAACTGCGTATGCGATTGCCTCTGTTTCTCTCTCTACTTGTGTTAAAGTTAAACAGTGCAGACACAAGCAGGTCACCCTCCTCCATCATCCCCACTCGAAACAGAACACAAACACAGACGTCAACTAAATCACCGCCATTAACGTCAACAGAAACCCTGCTGTAAAAAAAAAGAAAAGAAAAGAAAAGAAAAGACTGTTTGACTATTATTGTGATATCATACATTATCATTCAATTAAAGATTCTGATCTGAATAAAAGAGACAAATTTGGAAGAATTGAATCTATCCTCCCTGAAGTCCATTACTGTTTCAGATGACTCCAAGCTTAAAAAAACAAAACAAAAAAAAACTCCATGGACAAACGACTTGAGATGACTCATATCTTTTACAGCAACGTGAGCCAGCAAGTATTTTATAAGAAAAGGTGTCAGTTTTTTATAGTTTTTTTAATGAAGGCTTTATAAAGAAAATAAATACAAAGGCAATAAAGTTCTAAGTCGGGGATAATACTTGGAGAAAAGTACCTGAGATAATAACACAAGAGATAATGATACTTAAATAAAGTCACGCAAGAGGGGTACCCCGTGCGTCGGTCTCTGATGCCGAGGGTCACTGACCAAGCGGCAGTAATTTGACGAGTTGGGGAATGAGAATGTGTTGTACAATCTGACCAGCTCTCACTCTCAGCCCCTCTGATCGTAACGTTGCTGCTGCTGGTTTATGACTCCACCTGCTACATGTTGTCACCGTCTGTGTTTGCTTATTTCTCCATCCACCTACCATCCTACCTACCTAATGTTCCAGTTCCTTATTGCTTTACATGCTTTAAACTATGTACATCTACGTACACAAAACATACCGCATGTGTACCAAGATTCAAAGCCTGAATTTTTTTTATCTTGAAAGCGTAGATTTGATCATATTTCCTGATGGGACATGATAGAAAGAAAAGCACATGACGCAACTCACGAGCAGACCTCATATCTATAATAAGAGCACACCCTACTCTCCAAAATTGACTGATTTGACTATTAAATTAATTTTACACAAGACAGCTTTCTTTTTTTCTGATCAAATGTTCCATCCGCGGAACACCACAGCCGCTTTTACCATGAGCATTTATTTCTAGAGAAGGCACAGCGTGTTCACATCTATTATTTACACATTAGGGTATGACACATGGCCTAAATGAGAAATGATGACTTAATTCAAAGAAGATGATGGCTTGCACATCGCCATGATATTTTGTCTCACTGCTGGCTTTGATGCACCACCAATCTATGATCTATTTTAATATTCTCAAGGCAATAATTTAATGTAACCTTATCTATGCAACCAATCAGTAACTAAAACAGTATGTCACCTCGTACTGATACATGTGGTGTCTTTTTTTTAACGTCCAATACACCTCTTCCTAATTGGACGCGATGTGAGCGAGCAAGCGAGCGAACATCAGATCGTTTCGTTTTTTCCCGATGAAGATGTCCTTACCTGCTCCGTGCGTCAGCGAACAGGCAAAGCGACCTGTAGCTTGTTTGAGAAATCGCTCGCTCCTGGCTCTATTTATGCGAAGTTTTGCGCTCCTCCAACCTATGCTCACTAGTATATCTGGACAGTTTTTCGCGCTCCATTCGCCAGAGTTCGCTCGATCGCTGTACGTTCGGAAGAGGTGTAAGACGTTTGCAGTACAACAGAGCAACGGTACAATGCTGCAGCAGCTTTGGGGGCCGAGTGGCCGAACTTTTGAAATTGCTGCTAAACTAAACAAAATGTTGTTAATATCAGGTTGTATTGTCAAATAGACAGACAAAGGAACAAATAACTGTCATTCTCTTCTCAATTTTCAGTGAAGTGCATCAAAGACATACAAACACAAATAAAACAGACTTTCCAACAGCCCCACTGTTGCACTCTCTCTTTGTAGGAAAAGACAAATGAACCTGGTTTCCTGTCTGAGGCCTTGATTTCTTCTTTGATGAACAGAGGACAGCAGGACAACACACATATACACACTTCACATATTCACAAAAAAAATGTGCCTTTACCGTGTGTTTACCTCAGTGCCATAGACGTCCCGTTGACCGACGCGGCCGAGTACGCCCTGTGGGTGGGTCCATAGGAGCAACTCCCCTGCCGTGCGTACCGCTCGTCCCCGCAGCAGAGGATCACCAGGAACGCCCTCCGAAACGCCCGGTTCAGAAAGGCGTACAGGAAGGGGTTCAGCCCTGAATTAATGTACCCGAGCCACAGCCAGGCTGTCCACAGCTGCCAGGGCACTGAGTAATGGATGAAGGGGTCCACCACGTTGGTGATGAAGAACGGCGCCCAGCATAGGCAGAAGCAGCCCATTATGATCGCCAGCGTCTTTGCCGCCTTGGTCTCGACGCGCATGCGGCTATTCCCTATGGGGGTGTGCTCGGAAGAGGAGGAGCCCACTGGTGTCCTAAGGCGGCAGTGCTCCGAGGGATCCGAGGAGGTGGAGGACCTCACGGTGATCACCGGGGCCGTCCCGGTGACGGGAGCGGAGCCGGCCCGCTGCAGCGTCTCGATCTGCCGCACGTGGGTCATGGCGGTGACGTAGATCCGCTGGTAGGCCAGGACCATGAGGGCCAACGGGACGTAGAAGGCCACCGTGGAGCAGATCAGGGCGTAAGGCCGGTTGACCAGAAACACACAGCTTGTGTCGTTGGAGCCTCCGTTCAAGGCTTGCCTCTCCTCGATCTATAAGGGAGAGGAGACACAAAATAATTTATCAAAAATACACCAAGTTCAGAATTAGACATTCGGACCTTTTCAGTGCAACTTGAATGCAACTGAATTTCATCACTATGAATCACGACCTGAAGTTAAGTTGTTCAACATTTTGGGAAATACATTTTCTGAGTCAGTCAAGTCTGTGCGTTAAGTGTTGAGCTGGAGCCAGGAGGCGATTAGCCTAGCTTAGCATAAAGACTGGAATCAAGGGGAAACAGCTAGCCCAGCTCCAAAAATGTTCAAGAAATGTTCTGACTTTTCTGTTTGTGTATGTATAAAAAAAAACAAGATACATGTTAACTGGTAAGTTGTTGAAGATATGGCAGGAGTGTGTTTGAAGTTTTTGAATGCTAAGCTAGGCTAAAGAAAGAGGTAATATGCTAAATACTATATAATGTGTTTCTAATTAGGGCTGGGCAATATATCAATATTATGTATTGTGTGTTCTAGCTGTTCTATTATTTGTCTTTACCCACTTTGTTATATATCCACATGAGTGATGATTATTCATCAAAAATCTCATTGTGTAAATATTTTGTGAAAGAACCAACAGTCAACCCTACAATATTATCGCAATATCGATATCAAGGTATTTGGTAAAAAATATCATGATATTTGATTTTCTACATATCGCCCAACTCTATATATAATAGTGCTATGTAATTTCCTTTTGTACAAAAAAACATGTTTAGCCTATTTGGCCAGCTGCCCATGTTTTTTGTCCTCATGGGAAAATATGAGCAGGTCAGAGTGAATTGAAGGTAGCGAAGCACCTCAAGCTAAAAAGTGTATTTGATCTCATCCCCTTGTGTAACCTAGTAGTTGGGCTTGGGTACTGATGAACTACCTTCTGAGCTCGGCATGGTCATCACTGGTTCATTTTGTGTAACGGGGCAGTGTCTATGGTTTATGGTGGCCCTAACCTGATAGCCCTCCATAGCTCTTTGTTCTATTGTCTCTTTTTTGAGATTCTCTTTTGAGATATTTGTTTTTTTTTATAGATCTGGGGATCTCTGATTTATGATGGTATAAGCCTGATCCTTCTCAAAGCCCCATTTACTATAAAATGTATGATATTACTATTAGGTTCTTCGTGTTTATATATGTTTTTTTCTATATTCTCTGTGTTCCACCCTTTTGTGTATTTTGTATTATAAAACAAATATGGCATCTATTTCTATGCCTCACAGTTCTCTATTAGAACTACAATTCCCAAGTGGTGGAGCTTCTACCACCAGGGTGTGCACAGGTGCATCGCATACTGCCAATGATTGGAATGGGATTGGTTATTTCTACCAGCCTGTCCTTTGTGTGAATCATGTATGTTCTGATGAAGGTCTGACAGACCGAAAGCTCAGAATAAAGTGGAATACTGCACAGATCTAAGTGTGCGGATATCTTTTCAATCATCTTGTGTAATGGGGCAGTAAAATCCTAAACTATAATAATGCTGTCACGATATCAGATTTTCACTACACGATTATCGTGGCCAAAAGAATTCCCGATAGCAATATTAGCGCGATTTCTATCGAAAATTTGAAAAAAATAAATAAATAATGCTGTCAGTCAAATTAATCTTAACTTTGTTTATTGTGCGTTTTAGCAAATTAATGACACTACGAGTGTAGGGAGGTGGAGTCTGTAACCATAACTGTACATATAAATAAGGGATAGGTTAGTGTACAGCGAGCTGGTCATTGCATCGCTTTTCATCGGTTTATTTCAAAACAATAACCCGCTCGCTGTACATTTTCTTGCTTATTACATGGCTACTTACTTAAAAAATCAATAATTTGTCACAGAAATTTTCCTCCAGAGTCCCAGGTCAGAACTGCATCCATAGCAACGGTCTGTTATACATAGCAACGGTCTGCTATAAAGAAATAACAGACCGTAGAATGCCGTACTTGACCAATCAGAATCAGGTGTTCAACATAGTCCTGTAATAAATTGATTTAAGAGACGCTGGATTATTCACACGATATTATCATACATTTTTTATTAACATGATATCAATATTTCATGTTTTTAATATCACTTGGTTATCGTCAATTCCGGTATACTGCGACACCCCTAACCTAGAAGCATTTAAAAGCTATCTTTCACATAATACACATGTTGAGTACTTCTGGTTTCAAGGCTAAGAGAGAGCCAAGACTCCTCAGTTTCATATCACCAGGCTACCAGGAGTGCAGAGCCTCATTCTTTCTTTGTTGGAAATGGAGCAGACACAGTTCACGTTTAACTTGTATTACAATTATTAAATCAGTTCTTGTGGCTTTGTGACAACTGGAGTGAGAAGGAGTTTCAATTACAAACAATTCCTTTTTCGGGCAGAGACAAGAGCGCAATAGGAATTTTCTGAATTTTTGACCGAAGAAGAAACACAACATATAAAACAAACCACTAAAACCTGGCCTAAATGTGCAAACATAAGTCATATCAAATCCCAGGCAATTTTGTCTGCGACGTATGACTTCGTTACACGCAGCCAGCTTTTAAAAACAAAAGATTTGTTGTTTGGCTGCTGCCTGACTGAAAGCCAGAGAAAAAGGGCCGTGTATTTCATTAACTCTGGCTGAATAAATTCATCTATCCTCGTCTGCCTCTGGGAGTCCTGCAGCTCATTTCGGGGCCGCTCTGAAATAACCTCACGCCAAAACATATCCAAACCAGCAGGAAATGTTTGTTGAAGTGCTGTCTTTGCTTGCAGCAAGAGAGCCTCCACAGGGACTGGAATTGTTTTGTGATCACTGCATTACCGTTGTCATCGTTCAAGGGATTGGAAACGTTATTAGAAACAGAGAATATTAGGTTGGAAAGGTTTATGCCGCATTTGCCCTCGCCGAAAGAACATCTCCCTCTTTAGGCGTTTGAGGGATTCATATGAACTCTTAAGTGTGATACTTTGTTAAAATATACAGTACATTTTGTTGATGCGGGGTTAGTACACCAAATTTTATAATAATAATGTAACCAGGAGTTGTTTTTGAGCTCATTACTGTGTCATCGCTCGCTCCCCCCTTCCTTGATTTCTCATATCTGCAGAGGACTCACAATGTCCTCGATGCCGATGGCGTTCCAGCTTTGCATGATGGGTAGAAAGGAGATGAATGTGGGGATGAGCCAGCAGCCACTGAGCATCACTGCCACTCTGACCGGGGTCATCTTGTGTCTGTAGACCAGCGGCTGGCAGCAGATAGCGTAATACCTGGAGAAACACACACACACACACATGCTGCATTTGTCAAAGCCTATGAACGAGGTTCAAATCATCTCTCTCACATATACACACTCAGAAAACACAAACCTGTCCAGCGCAATGCAGCAGAGGTGCAGGATAGACGCCGTAGTCAACAGGACGTCCAGAGACGTTCGGACCAGGCAGAAGATCTCTCCGTACCGCCACTGGCCGGTGGTCAGCTCGATCGCGGCGAAGGGCATCACCAGCAGCGCGACCAGCAAGTCGGCGAACGCCAGCGACACGATGAAGTAGTTGGTCTTCTTCTTTCTGAGAGGAACAAGTCAGCGTCAAAAAAATGATCCACAAAAGTCATCATGGCGTACTGTATGTTGTCCTGTACCATCGTGTCTCACACGACTATGATAAGCTCGCATCTCTAACCTTTAAAGGCAATGCAGCTCAGTTTGGCAGCTGTCAGTGTGGCTTTAAAGAAATATGAAGCGACTGGCATGTGTCCTGTTTTGCTGAGTTGTTTTTTTTTATTATTATCATGAGATGCCTTTTCATGTTTAGATCAAAATGTTCCCTTAAAATGAAGAGTTTTTTGTAGTTTGACTTAGATTTTAGGCAAGTCATGAAATGTCACAGGTACCAATCTACCTGTCCAGTCAGATAATAAAAATTAACAGGAAAAAAAATGCCATGCCTTTGTCTCTTTGTTGCGCAGAAGGAAGTGTAAATCTAGACTCAGCGTAAGATGTGAACAGTACATTAATGGCGTCGTCCTCGGCTGAGCTGTAACGTTAGCTAGCTCAGTGGTGCTAGGTGAGCTAGCAGTATAGATTACAGATGCACGCTTCCTTGATACGGTAGGCGGGTGTAGTTCGGTAAAAAGAAAATAGTTCCTACATGAAACTGCTCACAACAAGGTCTTTGGATTATCTTGAGTAACCGGTTCAGGATTTCTGGAAAGAGACATTGCTGTTGAGTTTTTCAAATGAATTTTTTTTGCCACTTTGAGCACCACAAGCCGAGCGTCATCTACTTCCATTATATTGGAGAGAAGGCAGACAACTGCCAATATCTCCACAATTCGGCAACTCACACCAAAACAATCTAGATTTATAAATAGCACTACAAGTAAGAGGAAAAACATGTATTTTTGATCTTGGGGTAAACTGTCCCTTTAAAGCCAGATTGGACCACTGTTACTGCTTCGAGCATTTAAAGAGGACCTATTATGCCTAGTCTGCTCTGATTGGTCAGGTGGCCCACAACTGTTGTGATTGGTCAACCGAACCAAACTCTTCAGACTCCAGCTCCGCTCTAACTAACTTTGTTTGATGGCGTGCCAAAATAGCCGCTAGGCAGGTATTATGCAAATGTGTTACTTGGTGACATCACCACGTTACGGAAGAAAAGGCGGGACTTCAAGCGAGGCGTTTCAGGCAGTTCAGGAGCGGTGTTTCTGTGGGGGAGAGTAACTCTCTTTGGCGTGGACTTTGGGCTGTGTAACTTTGCAGAACTTTTACATGCACAAAAAACGATATAACACACTAAAAGAAAATGGAAAAGGCACAAAAACATAATAGGTCCTCTTTAAAAAAAGACAACAGGCTCACCTTAGATGTCTGTCCTTGCAGAGTGCCACCATGACCAGCAGGTTGCCAAACACCGTCATGATGATAATAATGGAGAGAAAGATGGTGAGAACGATCGTCTCCAGCGAGCTCAGGAATTCCTGCTGTTCTTCCTGTTGTTGTTGTTGTTGTTGTCCTGTGTTTATTATGTCATCCAACAAACTGCAAAAAAAATAAATAAATAGAAAAAATCAGCTAGCATTTTGAAATTCCTCATATATCAGATTATTTAGGGTAGATTTATTGATAATATTGATAGTAGATAGTAAAGATTACACAGAAAACAATAATACTGAAATTAGCTGTTTTTTGAAAATCAAATATTTAACAAAACTTGTTTATTATTTATAATTTGTAAAATGGTTAATAATTTAGGTTGGTTATTTTTTTATTTTTTTTTATATGTAACGGAGTTTGAATTGATGACTTACTGTCGAGGTGATGTTGTGGCCATCACTGGTCGTCTGCATTGAGGTCAGCAGAGGATAGTCCTCATCACCCCATGCTCTGGCCCTATTGACACACACACACACACACAAACACACACGATGGAATTGAGCCGGCTCTTGCAGTAATTCTCCATTTCTCTGAAAATAGTAGCCAGCTTGCGTGTACAGACAGCCTGGATTTCTTTTTTGTTTGTCCATCTTGTCAAAAATGTGATATTTGTACCTAAAATAAGTACCTGGATCGCAGCTTGAAAGCTTGTGATATTTAGAAGACAAATAGGCTGCAACAGGCAGCAGGTGTCTCTGCCAGATTCCATCAGCATGTTAGTTTGTCTTTGTAATGCAACAATAAGATCATGCTTTAGTGGGTACCACAAGGAAAATTCTCCTTTCTTACTCCCCTGTCAAGGGAGGTCAAAGGTCAGATATCAGTCCCTGAACAGCACCTCTTGGGCTCGTAGGGATTCAGCAGATCCTGGCTGTCCCTGTTGAAGGACAGTCTGCCTGACCCTGCTGCCCTTATATAACCTGGTAAATAAAGTAAACATATTGAATTCGCCAACAGCAGCCTGAGGTAACGAGAGGACAATTAGTTTGCAGGTTAAAGCATTGACTCTGGGTTATTGTCCACCAGGACCCTATTTCACTTTTCTTCTTTTTTTCTGTGAAATCAATAACTTCTGATTCAGCTCAGTATACAGCTTGTTATGTAATGTTTTTACATGGCTAATTACTGCCCTCTAATTAATTCCAAGGACATCGGTGGACGCTCCAGAAATAAACCCTAAAAGAACAAAGCCATACATTTATGTCATTTTTGCTTTCTCTCTAATGTGACATGTGGCTAAAAAGGTGCATGTGAATATTATTAATATAACTGATGTCTTTTTAAAGCATTTTTTCTTTTTTATGGAGGACATAACCTGCCAAAATCAAAAATAAATAAATACATTACTCAATAAATAAATGAATATGCCAATAAAAGTACCAAAATTAGCATTAATTAATTTATAAAATGTGACATAAATTCATATTTCTGTTTTGATTTGCTTCTTCATTTATTTACCTTTTTATTAATTCCCCTATTTATCTACTCTGCTATTTAATTTTCCTTTTTATTTATTTATTCATTTTTATTAACTTAAATTTAATTATTTATTTTTGCATTTCTTTAAATTCATTTAATTTATTTTTAAATGTATTTATTCATTATGTATTTATTTAGAATGTTTGCCATTTTATTTTAGAATGTTAGCATGCTAACGTTTGCAAATTAACACTAAACACAAAGTACAGACGCTGATGGGAATGTAAGTACGTCTGCAGGTATTTGGTCATAAACCAAAGTATTGGACAAATGCAAATTTTGACCTGATGATGGTGCTAGACGAAAAATTCAAAGCTAATAAAATTCATCCTCTGGGGATCATGAATGTATGTACCAAATATCACGGAAATCTATCCAGTATTTGTTGCAGATTTAAAATCAAATCCAAAAATATCAACCTCATGGTGGCGCTAGAAGTAAAGTCAGAGGATCGCCAAGGTTATTAGAATTTATCCACTATAGGAACCTTCATTTTCTGCACCAAGTTCCATTGTTAAAAACATTAAATAATTGTTGAGATATTTGTGTCTGCACCAAAGTGATGGACCGACCGATTTGCTGCTGGCATTGCTAAAAATACATTTATTATAAAATATATATAGAGAAATGTATTACACCAAGACAAGACACACGTATACAGTTTATTTCTATGTTTACAATAACTGTCAAAATCAACCAGTGTGACAGGAAATGGGAAATAAAGGTTGAAAATGGCTGGAGTCGTGCTCTGAGTCATTTTATAGTAAGTATCTGTTTTTGAGGAACAGCAGATAACCTTTCATCTGTACAGTTGTAGATGCCTTATCAGCTTTAAGCACCTATTACAACATCTGCTGTATCTCTGCCTTTTTTATGACGGGCTGCCTAGTCTTATCGCACTGAAGGGTCAATATCATCTGACAGACTGTGACAGCCGGCGATCCCGTTAACAACTCCTTCTTCCTGAAGGCAGATCACCGATTACAGTTTGTCACGTCTCTGAGTGTCATCTAGTCCAGTAATTCTCAAGTCTCTGGTACAGTGTTGGCTGTAAAAGCCCAGACACACCGACCCGACATCAAAGAACTAGCGGCGACGAAGGCCACCATTTGAGTCGCCTCACGTTGCCTTTGTCTTGGCCAAAACGTTGAACTCGAACACACCACAAAGACTAGAGCCAGCAGAGCGGGACAAACCAAAAAAAACTAGGCCGACAGATGCTCACCGACGGCCCCAAACTGTCTGACCGAGCCGACTCGAAATCATCACTTTATTTTATGTTGACACTTTTTTTTAGGATTCTTTTTGTGTTCTTATGCAAGCATCTGTCAATCTTGGCCTTTGACTTGTCTCAATTCAGAATAAAGATAGCTACAATACTTGTCCGTGAGACTCCAGAGATAAAAAGGCTGCGAACCCCTGATCTAGTCAATGGCTTTTCCAGTTCTGGCTTTTCCTGTCTTTGTGTTTTCCACATACACATAACATTCATTGGATTGTGAAATTGAAACCAAAACAGAGGTGACAAGCAAAGTTTACGCCAGTGTTTTTCTATCAACGGCTCCACTTCCTTGAGGAGAGCCAAGAGATAACAGGTAGATTACACCAAAGCCTCAGTGTACTTGGCTGGAGAGCAAACTGCGCATACCATTTGTACTTACACTTCTGAACACATGCGGACCACGGACAGATTATTAAATACCACTACCGGCCACCACCATTTTTGGTGGCCAAGTAGCCATACCCACACAGATGTTTTCTGAATTTCTTAATTCCCAACCAGGGGAGCATGTACCCAAGTGGGTGCTCCTGCGGTTCCCAGGGGGTAGACATGGAAAGATTGAGGAGTAGTTCAACTAATCTGAAAAAATGTAAATTATGCTTTGATATAATAACAAACTAGAATGGCACTCGGAGAGCGCATACCTCCGCCAAGGTGCCTGACTTTAAAAACAGATCACAGCTCACAGCTGGCAGTACAGTGAGGTGGTCGGCTTATTATTAACACGGTGTGTTTTCGTGTAACGTATCGGCGGATGCCTCTCTCATTCAGCAGCCTTGTTATGTCTGTATAACGTTACACTACGTTGTCTGTCATCCCGTCATCTACCGCTTTTTTTTTTCGTTCAAGGCCCTTGGCCTTGGCGGAGGTAAAAATATCCACATATTTGTGTTTAGGGGATAAAAAACAAAGACGCTGGATTACAAATTGGTGCGACGCTGAACATTTAGTATTTATTGTCATAATAACCAGTGAACACGCCCCCCACCAACTTGAGTTGGATGTAAAAGCTGAACACCACATGCTGCTGTTGAGAGTTTGTGAGTGGCAAGCAAGCAGGGAAGTCGAAATAGAAAGTTAAATGTCATTACAAATGGTTGAAACATTCAGCTTCAGCACTCCATACCGAGAGGTAGTAGCACAAATGTGGGAAAAATGAGACCGAGTCTAAACATCTTCAATCCCAGGATCACTCTCTCTTGTAAGAAGACATTTTTGTAATGCTATGCAGCTTTATATCATTAATATCACTAAATAGCATACGTCAGACAAGAAAGGTTGGGAACCGATGTCGCAATCTTAATAATAGTCGCTTGACACTTAGGCCCTGGCTTAAGGGTTCATTGAACCTTAAACCGTATTCTCATGCAACCGTTCGTACGATATTTTATGAAAAACTTATTCCTCCGTATTCCTACAAATGTCCAGCAACATGTGTACATTTTTGCTTGTTACATGCATACATGTCTTTTCAAAACAAACTTCCATCTTCACAGGAAACAACTTCCTTTGGTTTAGGCAAGAAAGCTACTTAATTAGGTTTAGAAAAATATCGACTTGTTTAGGATTAGGCAATAAACTACTTAGTTAGGTTTAGGAAAAGATCGTGGTTTAGGTTAAGCTACGAACTGTGTATGAGACCAGCCTGCCGTACCACATGTCATCCGAACATGTCTAAAGGCAAGTGCAAGTTTTTATACCAACAATATTTAACGATGAACAAAGAGAGCTTGAGAAAGTCGATCAAATTCTCCTTACTTTCAAACCTCCACACACACTGAGGCCTTTAGGGGCCCCTGACCCATTGGGCACCTGGACCCTGTACCCGCATCTATGATTAGGACAAACAAAACACTGATTATGCACACAGTAAATATAATTAAATGTCAAGTTGCTGCAGGAATAATTTGGCTCGACAATGGTGCGCAGATTGGACGGTGTTCAGCTTTGCATTTTCTTCTTCTTTACAACACCCATTTTAATAGAATAAAATGAATACTGTTTGCATGTTAAATGGTCCGTATAGGAAACTGTGATAAGCATTATGCTCACACACACACAGAAATCATCACCGGACAACAAATCTAACACTACCCACCCTCGTACTCGTTGCTCACTCAGTTACTCACACATCGGAATCTAAGGGATGAGAAAATATTTGCTCAATCTGAATTTCGACGATATGAAAAAAAAAAGAAGAGAGTGAGTAAGGAGGGTGAGGAGACGAGTCTCTGACAGGTTGCTGTGGCTCTCCTGTGTGATGTGCGTCCAGGGCGGCTGCCGTATTTGACGAGTCGGCAGTGAGAAGTGTTATCCAGGGAGGCGTGTTTTCACAGCTCACCGTGTCCATTTCACATCGGACTGACACAGAGATGAACAGAACAGAATGAACTCTGGAGAGATGGGAGAGACTAGGTTGTCTATTTTTTTTTAACATGTAATGCCCTGTATAACCTACAGTTATTATTGTCATTATTACTATTCAAAATAAGTTTTTTTCTCATATTTTTCTCATCATCCTTTCTGTCATCATTATTGACTATAATCAAAACTCTCCAAATATATATTACAAGACTCTATAGCCATGCTAGCAGCTCTGTGACATTATAGCCACAGGGCCGCTTTGAGCTAAATGACAATGCTAATATACTAATGTTTAGAAGGTGTAATGTTTACTATCTTCATCATCTTAGTTTTGCATATAAGCATACTAGCATGCAAATTAGCATCAATAAACACAAAGTACATCTGAGGCTGATGGGAATGTCAGTTTTGCAGGTGTTTGGTTATGAAACAAAGTCTTGGACAAATCAAAATTCTGACCCCATGATGGCACTAGATGGAAGGACAAAGTTATCGTTTTACAATTCATCCCGTGGGGAACAGTTTCCTAATGGTGGCACTACAGGAAAAGTTATTGAATCACCAAAGTGACCACCAAATCACCAAATTAGTATTCATCCTCTTACACACCTAGTGCCGATCCATCAAATTGGTGTTGAGATATTTCACTGAATAAATAAAAACTTTGACCCGCTGTGGACCAAAAGTGGTGGACCAACCGACTGACAGACCGACGCTGGCGGCCATAGAGCCACGCCACTAGACATTAACAGCCAGACAGGGCGATGGGGTCTTGCATCGCACTGAAGGGGTTTCTTTCACAACAATGACCCGCTATAGCTGTACATTATCCTGCTTATTATACGGCTGCTTACTTAAGAAATCAATAATGTGACACAAAAACGGTCCGCCAGAGTCCGACATCAGAACTGCGCCCATAGCAACGGTCTGTTATAAATAGCAACGGCCTTTTATAAAGAAATAACAGACCGTAGAACGCCGCGATTGACCAATCAGAATTGAGTATTCAACAAAGCTGTCTAATAAGCATATTTTATTTATAACACTGCTGAAAAGTACAACTGTAGATAGATAGATAGATAGATAGATAGATAGACAGATAGATAGGACTGAGATTGACTGATAAACAAAAACAAACGGGCAGACAGGCGACGTAGGAGGACTGACTGACTCATCTCGATTTGAGCCGTAATTAGAAGATGCTCACTCGCCATCTGGGAAACTTCCTGATCTTCTGGGCTGCACAAACTGCCTTACCTGATGCACTTCTGAAAACCTGACTGACAAAGTTTACCTTCATGTCAAAGGCATCCCTGGAAAGATGTACTTGTACTCCCGATGCTATCACATCCTTTAATCAGATTAGCCTTGTCTTCAACGGCTACCATATCACTCAGTGACAACAGGTCAGGACTATTTTATATACAGTACAGCAGCCTCCAACTCTCAAGAGGTGTACCGTGAGGTCAGTGAGAAGACACTGAGATGTCCTTAAGATACTAAAGTGCATTCCTTTTCATTTCAGTTCAGCAGATGTACAGAAACAAGAATAATTTGCAATGAGCTGACTGCTTGACAACGTGCCAACAAGTGTGTGCTTAGATCATTTATGATATAATGATATAAATCTAAAAGTTGCACTCATTTGGTTAAACAGTAGTTTTGTGTTGTGACCATTGCATCGCTGTTAACACAACAAATGCAGCAAAATGAAATGCTCTTTAACTCTCCAGCCACTTGTTTTCTTGTCAGGTGGGAAGTAAATACTTCTCACATAATCTCACACCTCAGATTGTGAGAGGGCTGAACCGTGTGTGTGTGTGTGTGCGCGCGATCGTATGCACATATTTTGTTTGTATGTGGAGGAGGAGTCTCCGGTCCTGTTGCCAAGGAGACTGAGAGGTATTAAGCTCTGCAGCCTCTCCTCCTGTAATTTTAAATGTTTGAGTAAGGACGGCTGGCTCTTAAACAAACTAGTGCCGGGGCAAACGCTCTCACCTGAGGCTGTGCAGTAAAGTGTATGTGTTGTGTCTGTGAAGTAGCTGCTGATCAGTGTTGACATACATTATACGATTTAAAATATCACCAGAAATTCCATGAAAACACCAAAGCCATAAGTGAATTGATCCTACTTGCCTGCATAGTCAAAGCCTGGTGTAGCTCATTTTCCATAGACCTCCACTGTTGTAAAAAAAAAAAAAAAATTTAAAATACATCAATGAGTCGCACTGGTTTACTGAGTGACATGTTCCTTCATTACCATGAACATGGGCACTCTAATTTATTTTGACCCCACCCCAAATTCACCATCCTAGTGCTGCAAATACTCACAACAGCAACAAATGTGTAGCCTATACTGTATTAATCCACCACTGAAAATAGTCCCTAAAAAATGCTCTATTTGCTTTTGTTTGAGTAACATTTGTTAAAAACTACAGTGCCCAGGTGTTTTAGGAGATTTAGCCCTTTTTTTTTTATATAATGAAAGTATATACAGGTTTTGAAAGATTATGAACCAATGGACTTTGGGTTGAGTGCCACAGACAGGGTAGGGAAGTTGTTAAGTATTAAGAAACAAACACACAGTGCTGGTTTTGGTCTTTTCGTGGGATTCTTTGACAATAACGTCATAATAACGATAATAATAATAATAATGTATTATCCTGTAAGGGAAAATACGTAAGTATCCATTATGACTAAATCCACATGGATTATTAGTATTATTTTTATTCACTCAGGTCCACTTTCCCAGAATCTGTACACTTCTGCTTCATTTGGTAATTCCTACATGTCCTACATGTCATATTGCTTATATGTCCTAATATATAATGCTTCTTTTTCCAAACGCACTTCACACAGAAGCCCGGTGTGTTTGTGCTTAAACATTGTTTTTGTCTTTAAAGAGCCATGTACACACACCCCGCACAAGTTCAAATGGAGCTCATCAGGTCGCTGCTAATCAACCAGGACTATAACTTTTATAACTTTAAATGTCACCGCTTCTGCTCTTCTACACTTTAGTGAAAACAGAATCTGATCTTGAAACTTTAGAAACTTTTTTAAAAACTGATGTTTAAGTCATATTTTATTATAAGTGAGGCCCTTCACCTCTTCACCTCGATTGACTCGGAGGTGGTGGAGAGATGACGAGTTTATTTTGCCTCTATTTTTTACGGCTGCGTAACTTAAAGAGTGCAAAACAGAAAGCAGAACTCCTGTCAGTTTAATTCAGCAATGATCAGCCAAAAGCAAAAAACACCATCCGGTCTCTCTCTCACACACACAGACACACCGAGCCAAGGAGTTTTGATTCTACAATATTATGTTAACTGAAAGCAGCAGCAGGAAACAGAAGAACTGGAGAAATGACAAACGTGTAAAGTTTGCTCAAGAACCAATTGGTTTGGGACGCCTTTCAAAACCATAAAATAACTCCCACCATCACTACCAGCAGCACCAGCAGCCAGCACAACACACAAACACTTCTCTCTGGTCGGGAAGGAAAGGCCTCTTCAGTAGAACCATGTAACACTAAACGCTCAACTCTAAACTGCAACCAATACACATTAAATTGTTAAATCTGCACTGGAAAGAGCATTTAGAGTGTACTGAATGTCACTCTGTGGAAAAATAATTTCAAGTGGTGATCTCTCAGATCCTTGTTTTTTTGTCTCCATCTTTGTTGCCCAGCACTTGTTTTCTTCACTACAATGCCCAGGGGTCACCTGTCAATCAAATTCATGTTTTCTGCCTTTGGATTCTCTGTTGATAAAGTTTCTATATAGATGATGCTCTTTTCTCTGTCTGTGTAGCCGCGATGGCTAACAACGTATCCTCATCACGGTTCGATTTCCTCATGTTTCATGCCTTTTTTCTACGAATGTCCAGCAACAAATGACGCATGTGTCAATTTCCGCTCTAGTATTTTCAAAATAAAACTACTTAGTTAGGTTTAGGAAAATATTGACTTAGTTAGGTTTAGGAAAAGATCGCAGTTTGGGTTTAAATAACTCCCGAAGTGTCGTAACTTAAGTACAGAAGTTATATGACAAAAACTACGTTTTGGAAAATATTGACTTAGTTAGATTTAGGCAACAAAACTACTTACTTACGTTTAGGAAAAGATCGACTTGGTTTAGGTTTAGGCAACAAAATTACTTAGTGAGGTTTAGGAAATGATCGTGGTTTGGGTTAAAATAACTACGGAAGTGTCGTAACTTAAGTATGGAAGTTACGTGACAAATAAATCAACGATGACTTCTGGTTTCACACGGGTACGAACGCCGGTCTCCTGGGCGTAAGTCCGGTGTTTTTTTTGACCCACCCATCCACGCCAACCTCCTCCCTAAGTCTTTATACTTCCTGGTTCACAATTACATGGATTACATATAAATTGATTTTGTTGGATATATACTTTTTTGCAGGTATAGCTACGAACTGTGTTGTTACTTGAGTTACTTGAAAATGTAATCAATTACTCATCATATAATACCCACTGAAATTAGCAATAAAATGACTTGGCTAATTACTCCAAATATATTATAATAATGATAATAATAATAATAATATAATCCCTTACGCTACTTGTTACCATACTATATATTGTACTATATACTACTATATATACCATACCATTCGCTACCAGAGCAAATTTATCTATAGGAGGAGGACAAGAGGAAGTTTCTGCAGAGACAGCAGCGTACCTTGAACTCATAACCTTCTGGGCCATCAGCCTGGAATAGTTGCTGTAATGACAGATCCAAGGTCTGCTGAAAATTAACTTATTATCTCAGACCAGGGGTCTAATGTGGGGGGGGAAAAAGATTGGAGATGAAATACATCATGACTTCTGCTCCATTCTTTTAGTCTTGAAGAGTGTTTGCCATAACAAATACTTAGAGCTTGGTCATGAATGTCAGAAAAGAGTCACTTGTGAGAAAACCTCCAATTCTCCCTTCTCGTAGACTGATATCACTAATAGGACTGGGAATATTAATACTGATAATAAGCCTTCCTTGATTCATTATACAATTGTTTACACTTTTAAGCACTGGAAAAAAAATTTTTCATAATTCTGAAATACATCAATTAATTTCTAGCATTATCAATATTTTTCTGTGTGTGATCATGATTACTGTATTTTCTTAATATGGACCCCAGGGAGAGTAGTTGTTGCCAAGGTAACAATTAAAGGGATCCAAATAAACAACGAAAAGCAACATTTTATCTCCAGAAATCGTCCTCTGTGCAGCGAAATGAATCTGCTGCTCCAACAAGGTTGAACAAAAACCCTCAAACGTGACCTCAAATCAATAATGTCACCTGCAAAATTACTGAATATTAAAAAAAAAAAACTTCATTTATCCTCATTTTGAAAAGGCGCTGGTTTTTCCATGCATGCGCTCACAGGGACGCACTAAATCGCACACTTCTAGCCCGCTGCACGCATGGCTGGAGCAAGATGCAACTGTGAGCTGATGGAGCGTGCCCTCTGAATGAAGCTGTGTGGGTGAGGGTAATGGGTTGTGAGCGGGTAATTGAGCGCGCCCGGGCTCGTCACAATAAGGGTGCCAGATCGCTGGGTGATGGGGGTAAACGGAGAGGGACTGCGGAATAAAGTGAATGACACACACACACACAGACACACACACACACATAAAAGTTACAAATGCGAAAGACAGGCAGGCTGTGGAAATAAAGCCTCTACCCGGGGCCATCAGCCACTGTGTGCCTCCCCATGGATTTAGTTAGGACTGATCAGTTTTCCACTTTCTCATAGCACCACTGTCCACATCAATATCTCTTTCTGCATACGCGCTGCCGGGAAATCCCGCTTAAAATACGCTCAAGGAAGCAATTATATGCCAACCAATAAAAAAGAAACAAATAACAGTAAAAAGCTTCTTCCCATAAAGATTTGACGCCAAATCAAACATAAATAATAAAAGCAACAACTGGTTAAAGTGGCATTAATTCATTCTCAGATGTAACCTTTCCAACATGAGTCCAATTAGTCAAAGAAAACTCCTATCAACACATACGAATCTCGTTCCACAGACATTTTGCTACTGATAACATTTAGCTGAGAAGTGTTACAGTACCTACTGTATAAGCTTTGTCCAGCACCAGTGAAGAGATGGACGAGCAACAAGCCACGTCTGAGTAACATCACCTCATCTCACAGAATAAACCATCTCATTCAACTTGTGTCCTAGCCCAAAAAGAAAGAAGAAGAAAAATCTTCCTCGTTCCACTAGAAAAGAAAGCCTACCCTGTCTAGCTTTTACCTGCTTCCTTTATTAAGTAACTTGTAGCTGACTCAGAAGGTCAACAATGATTCAGGAATTTCCAACACCAGCCTGAAATGTAATTCTAGCTGCGTTAAGAGATAGACATACTAACAGCTACATCAGTGTTGTAGGGAGACAAGGAAGTAGATTTTATAACTGTAGGGTTTCAGCTTCAGAAGGTCTGCAGAACAACTGACACTTATTGAACATTAAGCATTTGTTCACCTGGAGAAATTGAAGGCTCCACTCATCGGCCGTCCGCAATTTCAGTCACAGAAATGTTGACTCACGTCTTGACGACACAAGAGCACTGTGTTTTATTAGTCCAGTGGGAAACCCCTGTTCACATAAGATGGTACAATACATGTATTCTACAAATTAAATCATCTAATACTGTCAGCACTACATTGCATCACTTTTTAAGTGTAAAAGTGACGTAAAAGTATCTGTTTGTCATATGCCAGTCAAAAAAAGAAACCCATTAAAGAGGACCTATTATGTTTATTTTCAGGTGCATATTTGTATTTAGGGTTTCTATTGGAACATGTTAATATGCTTTAAGGCCAGACAGAGTGCATTCTAGCAGCCTGGGGCAGCTTTTTCTAATTGTTTTGACCCTATGATCTGAACAGAAAACAGCAGGAGGCAAATCAGTGCGGTACTTGAGATGTCGGGAAAGTTGTTTTCATTCATTTAAACTGTACTATTAACTGTTTGGGTTGCATACAGTTCATGGTTTGTATTAAGATAATGCTAGCACTCATTTGGTGGTTGCCTAGCAACAATATATAAATTATAAAGATGCAGCAAACCTCAAAAAAACGCTCTGTCTGATCGGGCAACAAAAAAGCAATGTGGTGCGCCTCGCTTTTTTCCATTTTCAAAACACACTCTGTGCCCAGTCTGCTCTGATTGGTCAGCTGGCCCACTCAGTTGTGATTGGTCAACCGAACAAAACTCTTCGGATTCCGCTCCAGTTCTGCTCGAACTAGCTTTGTTTGAGGGCGTTCCAAACTAGCCGCTAGGCAGGCATTATGCAAACGTGTTTCTTGGTGACATCACCACGTTACGGAAGGAAAGGCGGGACTTCAAGTTAGGCGTTTCAGGCAGTTCAGGAGCAGTGTTTCTGTGGGGAGAGTAATTTTGGACTTTGGGCTTTATAACTTTGCAGACCTTTTACAGGCACAAAAAAACCTATACTGTGTAACACACTAAAGGAAAGGGAGAAAGCACAAAAGCATAACTGGTCCTCTTTTTTAAACAACATTATGGCTTGCAAGAGTATTGCTATAACAACCCCACATTCCTCCTCTCTGCATCTAGACCTACAGAACACTATTTAGCACAAATAGTGCTTGTTCAGGTGAAGGTGTAGTTTTGTGTATCTCGGTGGGTGGAGTTAGTCAGTCACATGTTGTTTTTTTGCACTGGACAAAAATAAACAGCTGCAAATGACTTCCTAAATGAGCCCTGGTATTTTCAACGACACTAAATGCGTTTCGACAAACCGTGAAGAACAGAAAGAAGTACAGAAGAGTCTGGACGACTGGCACAAATGTAAAGAAAAACCGACTGTGATTATCCTTCCATACTGTATCCGCAGAAGGACCAAAACAAAGCATAATATGTCAATGTTGACAGCACTGTGTTGAATTCACTTCTGCCCGTGCGATAACTTATCTCTGATAACCGAGAGGCAAAAAACGGATATGTTGCTTTGGGTGAGGTGACATTGATAATGAATAAGGCCTAGCTAGCGCTGGGAATCAGGCTAATGAGTTGGCGTCGGTACAGACGGCCTAAAATTAGCCCGAAGGCGGCGGCGGCGGCTCTCTCCTAAATGTCTACAGGGAGCGGCTAATAAGGACAGGCGATAGCAGGGACAAGAAGTTAACTGTTTCTGGGAAAGATCATGCAGGGCTGATCCCCCTAAATCACTTTTTCTGTGACTAACATGCTGTTTTACCTTCATTCGCCAGGGGCAGGTTACTTGAGTGCATTCACTGTCTGTCAACACCAGTTTGTTTCACCTGCCTGATTCATTTACAGATGCTCATACCTGGGAAGTGGCCAGCGCCGTCGGTCTGCTTACTTACGGCTGCCAGCCACTGTTGGAATTGCATCTCGCTCAGGCTTTCAATTTTTGCACGAGGCAGGAGTGCTTATTTTCTCCTGAGATGATTCAACTTTTCATGCAATAAATATTCTAATAATGGTGAATCCCCATGACGGCTTGTTTTCACAAATGGTCCGTTGCAGAGGTTACACCATTGGGACTATTTATTCCCGGGAAACAATTTATGGGAAGATGAGCGATATGAGGATCTATTGGTTCTTATTGTCAGCGCTGGATAGGACCAATGCTGTGCGTTTAAAGGATTACACGGTGCGGACTCCATGTAATATTTTGTACCTGTGGACAAGCCAAAAGATGTTGGCAAGCTAATGCTGGTTTGTACAGGATTTACTGAGAACGGGAGACATGTCGAGGGAAAGCGGTGCGAGCCAGAGAGGGGATTTAAACAATGGCCTATGGGGAATTGCTATTGGATGAAAACGCTGCATCGGAATTGTTTGAAAACACTACATCCCGTGCGATAGCTTGGACATACGCCAGTCTAACTAAATAAAAGTAATCTCTTGATATCTGTAATACTTTATGCTTTAGCAAAAACTGCAGGCAAACAATCAGAACCGAAGGAGTGGGCTGTGGCAAGATTATTTTTTGGGCATTTTATGCCTTTATTTGACAGTGACAGTGGTGAGAGACAGGAAACGTGGGGGAAAGAGAGTACTCGGGGGGACTCGCTGCTAAGGGCGTTTGCGGCCATGCGGTATGCGCCCTAACCGCTCGGCTAATTTGATTTTTATTATGTTTGATTACATCAATGGAATTGTAAATATTTCAAGAGAGATCAGTGAATGAGACCCTAAATCCACTGTCCTCTGTTGCCATGTCACTAGCCAAATACATATTTCATCCAAACTCGCCTCATCCTTCATGAAAACAACATGCTGGATGAAATCTCACAAAATGATCTCTGCTCACTATACTACAGGATTGTGTGACATGTATTTATGGATCCAAAATGTTTATGTTTGGTTAGCTAATGGATAACTTAAAGGTGCAGTGTGTAGGATCTGGCTGTGTGTGGTTGCAACCAACTGAGACTTCTCCCGTGTGCCAAGCGTGTAGGAGAACTACGGTGGCCGACGCGCAAACATGAGAAAAGTGTTTGGTTTGTCCGTTCTGGGCTACTGTAGAAGCATGACGGAGCAACATGGCGGACTCCGCGAAGAGGACCCGCTTCCTATGTAGATGTAAACGGCTCGTTCTAAGCTAACGAAAACACGACGATTCTTATTTTTAGGTGATTATACACTAAAGAAAACATACTTATAACAGTTTTTCCTCAGTCGCTTTGGCTCATTTTTCGAAGCAGTAGTAACATTCTCTGAACTGTAAGTGTCACAACTGTTTGATGGGACATCACAACTCTGTTACATGTCTGCAAAAGGTAGCAACTCACCCAAAACACTTCATTCATGCGTCAAAACCTAATTATTGTGTCAGTAAGTTGGTCGATACCACCAAAGTGAGAAGTTGTTTTGTCATCGTGTGACGTTTTCTTACCATGGCACTCAACCCTGGAAATGTTTCTTCTATATACAAATCTCTGTTTTGTTCTACTTTCTGTTGACACTGACTACTTAACTGTATTATACCAGAACGTCAGTTTTGTCTAGTTGATTGCTATCTGCACTGAGCTTTTTAGATTCCGATTTCAACGGAGATAAAAGTTTACTGAAAGTCAAAAGTCCTGCTGTAGTGCACAGAAAAAGGATATGCACACTTGTATGTATACAGTACATCAGTTATTTGTTTAGCAATGTGTTACATGTACTGTAAACAGAAAATGCACCTTTGATCTTTCATGTAAAGACATATACAGTGAACTTCGCCACAAAATGACATCCATGCCAAAAATAACTAAAGCAAAAAAAACAACAAATTGTACCTCCTCACAGTACTAAACACCATGTCATGTCATTACTTTGCATGTGATGGCTCAAACGATGAAGGAATGTTTAGGAAGTACGTTATTTAAGTTGTGAAGAGGGTGACAATTTCACTGAGAATCAGCTCATCCGTTTTGGTCAGCAATACATGTGCAAGTGGTTATTGTACTTTTTTGCACACACGTGCCAAAACACATGCAATTTGCTTGAATATGAGAAATTTAGATCTGTTGTGAGCAACAAACTGATTGTTCAGAGATATGAACTTACCGTTTTGAAAAAAAAAAAAAAAAATTCTCATTCAAGAATTGATCCAAAAGGGAACAGGAAAAAACTGTAATATTATATTCCATTTCTGCCAATAGGTTCCCCTAAACGCTCCACACTGTTCCTTTAATGCAGCTCTCACAAAGGCACACAGGGTGAACCTCACTGGGACTGAAAAACTCAACTTTTGTTTTCAGTAAATTAGTGTTAGGCAGGCTTAGCGTAGGTTGGTAAAGGTTAGGAGTTTAAAAAAAAAAGCTTGAAAACACATCATCAGATGTTTCCTGCACTTGCCACCTGGTTTCTACACCTTTACAACACTGCAATATTTGTCTGTCAGTCTACTTCTATAGGACATTATGCTCTTCTCACAACTTTTCATCATCTCTCCGGAACACAAACACACACACACACATGCTCACATAGCGTAAACTACACTATACAGTGTATCAGAGCAGTACAGTCAGTGCTATTATAATGTTTACAGTCAATTAAAAGCGTAGTCAATTGAAAATCAGCCAAATATACAGCAGCCGCCTATCCCTGCTCAAGTGCTTTTGGATCAGTAGATGGCGTGTGTGTGTGTGAGCATCTGTGTGGATACAGTAATGAATGAGTGTGTGTGTGGCTCATGTTCCTGATGGACAAACTACACTGTAATAAAGTAACAAAGACGGAGAAATTGCAGCACGTCAGCAGCGCTTGAAATGTCAGCAATCAGTTCGCCGTGTTCGGAGATAATTGAACAACAGCAGACCTTTTCGTGTGTCCAGACAGCCAGCGAAACATTTTTTGAGACGTTGACGTGAAACAAACTCTTAACTAATACTTCCGTTGAAGTTTCAGCAGGTCAACTGACCCAGCAATGACCGGGCAGATGACCCTATTAACGCCTTTCTATCCATCGAGACTGGATTATTATAACGTTTTGTTGTCAGGCGTGCCACGTGCTAGTACTAAGAGTCTTCAATTGGTTCAGAAAGCTGCTGCTAGAATCCTAATTAAAACTGTATTACACCAGTTTTAGCTTCCCTTCACTTGTTTCCATATCCAGGTCAGCCTTTAAGGTGCTTTTGATGACCTAGAGTACAAAATTGTAAATGGGAACGTCCCTTCCTACCGGTCTGTTCTTATATTTAATTAATACCAATCAGGACTCTCAGAATACAGGGCTCCTGTCTTGAGTTAAAAAAGAAGTCAGCAGGCCACAGGGCCTTTTCCTAACGTGTCTAACCTCCATACGGATAACAGACAGACATATTTTGTTGCCTTCACTTTAGATTAATTGCTTATTCTTTCATTATTGTCTCAGCCTCAATGAATCATTTAAGCCTAATAGTTATAGTTATAGTTTGTCCTGCCGACGAGAATAATGTAAACTTCTGAAAGCCACTGCCTCTTAATAACCCTCAGCTGTTTGTGTCCCACAAGCACAGCTGTCTCCCTCCCTCTCCTCTCTTTCTTCTCAGGCTACACTCTGTGCCGGACCATCGGCCGTCCTGGGACCTTTTCTCTCTCTCTCTCTCTCTCTGGGCTGTCGGTGCCTCATCCACATGTTGGATCTTGATCCAGGAAATTCAGCCTCTTGTCTCGTCTCTTTCTCTCTTTCTGTGTCTGTGCTTGTTTTCATTCTCCTATCTGTGTGAATGATGTGCTTCAGTTTTGCTTCTCGTGTGTTCGTGCAGCCTGTCCTGTCCCTTCCAGGCTCCACGGTGGTGGGGAGCTTGTGGCTCAGGTATACCTGGAAGCTGCTTGACAACCTCCCAGATCCATTTTTCTTAATATATGTTTATGTTCTATGCGGGCTGGGCAATATGACGATATATACCGTCAAAATAATATAAAAATGTCCATCGTATATATATATTTCTATATCGTTTCAATCCCGATATAGGATAGGCTTGTATTTATTTATTTTTTCTCTATAATTTTACATAAAATTGTTGAAAAATAAATGTTCATTTTGCACACAAGTTCTTAAAAAAGAGAAAATACTGAAAAGTACTTTTCATTTGTCAAGTTTTTAATCAGACAGGAGTATACGAAAATAGGCTTTACCATCTGGTTATTTCATATAGACTATTTATTAATTGAAATACCAGAAAACATGCTATATCATTATATTGAGATGTAAAATGACCTATATCATGATAAAAGATGTTGGCCATATCACCCAGCCGTACGTCCTATGTATAATTTTTGTAATTTGGATTGTCTATAGGCCTACTGTCATTTTATTATATTAGTTATTCTATACACACAACATACAGTATAGTGCATGTCTGTCCATCCAGGGAGAGGGATCCCTCCTCAATTGCTCTTTCTGAGGTTTCTTCCATTTTTTCCCTGTTTAAGTTTCTTTTGGGGGAGTTTTTCCCTCTAAGGACAGACGGTGTTGTTTGTAAAGCTGCTTGAGAAAAATTTGTGATTTGTGATATATAAATACTGTAAAATTGACTTGACTTGACCCTGAGCTCTCCTCCTCTTGTCCCCTCATAACTGTCTTTTTTTCAACCTATTACATCACATCTTCTGTATGTTTACCCATCCATACTCTCAGATGGAAACACCTCTCATAAAACAAGTGATAAGACCAGATGTCCAGCTCAAGTGTAAGCACTTATTCTGGGGGCCAACTTTCTTTGAATGTGTGCTAAATATACAACACAAATGCTGTCTTAATGCAAAGTTATCTGCCTGTAGTCCATTAAACCAATTAAGTTTTTTTTTTTCTCATAAAAGCTAATGTAACTTGTATAATATGTATAGAATACCTGCACACTATATTTCTGTCTGTATAAAGGTCTTGGCACCTGCACACCTAGTTTTGTTTGTGGTTTAAATAAAATAAATAGCAGCACTACCAGTGATGAAATCAGGGACATCAGCCCCTTTTTAAAAAAGAATTCATAGTTAGAAACTAATAGTATAAAACTGATGTGCAGTAAGTGTGCTCTTAGAAGGGGAAAACATAATGACCATCAAATGTAGTTCATATATAAAATATTATACATTAAACTGTTAAAAAAATGGGCCGAATGAATGAGTCAAATAGTGAATGATAATTACTAAATCATAAACATCCAAAATGATTACATTTGAGGGGGGGGGGGGATGGAAACTAGATTAATTCACCACTCAAATAACCTGCTGTCACATCAGTGCCAATAAATCAGTGTCAATGACGACTAGAAAAATGTATAACTCTATAATAACAATACTGTCTCTTGCCAGCAAGAAATCAGAGAAACAATGTTCATTAGAATTTGCAATTCTTTCAATGTTACTGTTATTAAATTGTCATTATCTGGACAGTAGTACACAGCAAAACATGATTCTGTATCATTCTACAAATTGAAATTCCTCTCATAAACATTCTACCTTTCTTCCTTCTATCTGTCAAAAGTTTTCATAAGCTGCTCTCACCTGTGTCGGGCTCCTCGCCTCCGTTCCTCCGGTCCACGCGCCCCGGTGCTGCGTCCTGCTGGATCTCATATTCCGGCTGAAAAGAAGAGAAGAGAAGAAGGGAAAAAAAAAAAAACTGCCTCGAACCCACCAGGGAGTCCGATCTGCACGAGCTGCAGATGAGTGACACCGGGCGACAGTCCGCCTCGTGCCACTGAGAGAGAGAGAGAGTTAGAGAGAGAGAGAGAGAGAGAGAGAGAAAGAGAAAGAGTGAGAGAGAGAGGTGATCGATGCTGCCATCATGTGGCCTTATGATGGGACAGACGAGATACACAGTTCAAGATATTATGAAGGCCTGAAATCAGTTGCTTTGTGCTTGAAGTGGAGAAAATAAGTGTGGGTCAGGGACGGCTCTAGCCCTTTTGGTGTACTAGGTGAAATTCGGATCTGGAGCCCCCCCTGCACTCTAGGGTTAAGGTTCAACCCCCCCAGGACCCTAAAGCCTTGTTTATACTGTTTATTCTCCTGCAGGCCTCCGTAGACCTTTTTTTTTTTTAGCTTGGATCTCTCATATTCTTCCATAGCCTGTGGCAAAAAGCCTCTTCTTTCCCCAGTGTGTTCCTTATTCTTCCCAAGAGTTTAATGACATGTGACTGTCCCTGTGGTCTCTCAATGAACAGTCGTAGAGGCGTCTGTACGGGCGAACCTGCTCGGCCAGTCTTTCCTCGAAGGCATCCGTGTTGAAATGAAAGGTCCTATAGGCGACCGCCCTAGGCAACCGCCTATATGGCCTATGCCTTAAGCCGGCCCTGATGTCAGTATACTCCCTTTAGTCACATGTTGGCGAGTGTATCTGCCGGTATCAGCAAATCATTGTTAGGGGCTTACATTCTGAATTTCAACAGTATAAAAGATATATATTGCAGATATTAATGCTTTTCTAATGTTAATGTTCACACCATGAATTTAACAACAACAATACTCATGGGTAGTCCCATGAGCAGAATTAAAAAAAAAAAAGTTCGATTATTTCACAAATTCATTGCTTTATATTTTGTCTGTATTGATGAATGTGCTTATTTATTTCCTAATGCGTTATTTATTTAATACTGAACAATTTGAGTCTCCATCGTGCACTGGACAGAAAGTCCTGTCAATATGTTTGGCTACAAATGATGATCAAGCAGCTGAAAACTTACACATTTTCTTATGTACACTGAAGAAAATGTAATAACAAAATCTATGAGTAAAATTAATCTTATGTGGTGAATTTTTAATTGGTGGATTGAGATTTTATAGGTTGACAGGTTTACTGGTTGGAAAAAAAGACAAAAAAAACAAACAAAAAACAACTCAGGAAGGAAGGAGGAAACCACTCAAAAAACAAAACAAACTTGAATGACCATACAAACAAACAAACTGCCTGGGCCAATTCAAACAATACATAGATAAACAATACACATAGAGGAAATAAATGGATCAATAAAAACAAAAACAAACAAACATAAAACTAAAATAAATAAATAAAATAACAAAACACAAAACATGCCAGGGGGTTAATGTAAATAAAATAGTAACTTAAGTAAACACATTAAAATGGGAGCACTGGGATGCTGCAATAGTAATTACAAAGAAACAGGGAAACGGCAACGCATCAGTACCGGGAAGCCCTAAATTACGGACGTCACCTGAACGCGTCAACCGGCTACCTCAGAAAGAACAGTGACGACAGTGAGACGGCAGTAATTCGACACACAGGTAGTGCAGAGGATTAAAATGATTAACAGGCGATGACAGCGGGATTTACTCTGAAAACCCGGACCCGGAGTTTTAGTAAAAGTTTAGAGTCTCTGTCGTTTGAGCGTTAACATCCTGATTGAATCCACTTTTTATTTTGTTGAAGCGAAAGTGCGTCTGTCTCTAGCCTTGAATGTCTAGACTACCAGGAAACACCGGTGTGTCGGTGCTCGGGGACAAGTCGCTGGAGTTCTACCGGGACCCGGTGAGCTTCTGCCGGCACAGGATCGAGAAGCACCGGAGCAGAGTGTTCGTGTGCCGCATGCTGAACAGACCGACCGCACTCATCTGCTCCGTGCAGGGGATGAGAGAGCTGCTGTGTGGTACGCTATGTTAATGTATGTGTGTGTGTGTGTGTGTGTACAGTATGTGTAGCCTATGGGCACGCCACAGGTGAGCACCTGCATCCTAGAGTTCATTAGCACGTTTTGTTCCCAACGAAGAAAAAACAACCAGTATTTTAATGGTGAATTGTAGATTTTGTGGTGTGCGTAAAAGTTAGAGGGAATTATTGGTCATTTTAAAGGGGACATATCATGCTAATTTTCAGGTTCATACTTGTATTTTGGGTTTCTACTAGAACATGTTTGCATACTTTAATGTTTAAAAAAAAACTTTATTTTCCTCATACTGTCTGCCTAAATATACCTGTATTTACCCTCTGCCTGAAATGCTGAGTTTTAGTACATTTCAATGGAATTGCAACAGAATTGCGTGGCTAGGCGACAGCTCGGGTCCATGATTACTTCCTGTCAGTTGATGTCATTCACATACAACTGCAACAGGAAATAAACCGGGACCCATTTAGAATGTTTACGTTTAAAACTTTGAAATAGTCTAAATATTGTAGATTTGTGACATCACAAATGGACAGAAATCCTGACGGCTTGTTTCGAAAGCTCGGTTTCTGAATACGGGCTGTGTGTATTTCTCTGTGGATTAAGCGTTTCCATACTTTCACAGTATTTATATACAACTTAAACCTGCTTTATAATATAAAAGCCATGAAAAAGTCACTTTTTACAATATGGGCCCTTTAATAGATTTTTTTTTTTTTTTAAATGATCTGTCACAGGGACATTCTCTGTATCTGTAGTTTCTAGTAAGCTTTAGTGATCTTGTCGCCCTTGCATCAGGATGATGAGTCAGATTTTGCTCTCAGACAAAAAGAGCAAAAAGAAAATTCCTTTATGGCGTAAATTCACCCCCGGATTAGTCTGATCTGTCATGGGAGAGACTCGTGATGTTGCTGGATAGGGGGGGAGAGAGAGAGAGATGTTACTCAGATGAAGTTTTATTGTAGTCTGCTACCCTTTAAAACAATGTATCAATTGTACTTTGAAATACCATAACTTGATATGTTAATGATGTTTGTAATTGTAATGTCAACATCAGTTATACATATTAAAATAGGCTACAGGAAAACTATAGAAAACCAGCTTTGAATGTAAAGGGGGGAAATAGGAGATTCAATGAGATAAAATATATTTCAATAAAGTTGCTATAAACTCACCTTAAAGTACAATTTAATGTAACTTATCATAAGTAATAGGAGTATTATAAAGATTTTCATTAGACACAGCCTTTAAAGAAGGACGTTGCTTATTTGAAAAGTTTAGAGGGCCTATCGGTGCCAATACTATAGCTGTCAAATCAAAACATATGTTTTTCCATACCTATGCCTTAGTCTGAGCAATATAAACATGTTTTATAAAAACATATATATTTCAAATTTCTCTGTGCACTATAGATTTAATTTTATGTGATAATATTTGTGAACAAGAAAACCTCATATTAAAGTTTAGTATCTGTGGCCTACATATAACTTGATGAAAAGCCCAAATAAAAGAAATAGCAGCACACAGGAAAATTGTAGATATAAAAGGCTCATAAGCTAACAAAAACACAATGATTCTTAGTTTCAGGTGAGTATACACTAAAGAAAACATACTTCTGAATATTATATTCCATTTCTGCCAATAGATCCTCCTAAATGCTACACACTGTTCCTTTAACTATTTTTTTTTTCAAGCAGATGTCAGGCATGGGGAAATATTCTTCCCTAAAGGAGTCTTTGTGTGAATAAATCCACTTACATATTTCACAAATAATATTTCCAAACTTGATTTTGTTGTTTGTTTCCCTGTGTCATTTTGAAGTGAGGTGTCGTTTAACCCCCCCCGCTGTGAGTTTGATAAGAGGATTTATTTGCATTATTGAATCCTGGTATTTTGTTACGTTGGAACTGGATAACCGTTTCCCTCCTGCTAGCCTGCTTTGTTCTTAGCGCACACACACACGCCTGCAGGCAGACTCAAACCCTGACATGTGTATTTGTAATAAAGTTTACGTTGTGTGTTTCAGAGAAGTCCAACTTCTTTCTGAAGGATCCAACTGACTTGATGACCAATATGTACGGTGACACCGTTGTCACCACTAATGGTAAATATGCACACACGAAAAAACAACAACACAAATAGCACAGAGCAGAACTTCGAAGGTAGCAGAAATGTATTTTATACACAGTCTGGTTTAAACTAGAGGAAGTTTACCACCACAGATGCTCTTGTAAAAAAAAAAAAAAAAAAAAACAGAAGTTATTACTAAGATGAGAAAAAATATTCTACCTTTGCCATTCAATATACAATACAATATGTAGCCTATACCCTACACGTGTTTATTATTATTAATAATAATAAGATCAGAACTTTCAATTTGGGGAAACTGCTTTTGGTGTTTATGCTACTTGGAACATTTTTACAACACACATTAACACGTAACACAGTTGTACCTGTAGGTCAATTTAAAACCATGACTACAAACTACTACTACTGTTTCCTCGTTAATAAATTCCTTGTGTGTATTTATTCTATTTTAATTGTACTATCTACATCATTGAAAATGAGGGCACGGCCTCAATAATTCTACGAGATTTAAATAAAGGTTGAATGAATGAATGAATAAAAATGTGCTTAAATTCAGCTCTGCATTTGAGTAACTTGTATTTGTGTGTTTTTAGGTGAGGAGGCATGTCTTCTCCGCCTGTCTCTCACCACCCTGTTCACAGGAAGTTGTTTGAAATCATCAAATGATTATATCACCAGGTAGGGAAAACAATGTTATTACAATATTTTTTCAGCATAAGTTCATATTATATTTTTATGGATGTGGAATGGATGCCTTTGTGTTGATATACTTTATGACCTGTAGAGTCACATGGTTCTTCAGGTTGGAGCCAGAGTCTGCGCAGTAGTGATCGGGCGGTGGAGCCGCGGTATCAAGGTCACCAGTCTGAGCCAATCATGAGCCCAGTCTCACCCCGTTTTTATAGCATCAAATAACTAAAACCAAACTTATCTGAAAAATGAACACTTGAACATACATCAGCGTGATAAGAACTACCTAAAATGACAGAAACCATTTTGGGGAAAAAATCATTTGACGTGTATTTTGACTTTTTAGTTTGGCTCATGTCCAGTCCGCTAACATGGAGGGGGGCGGGCTTTATGACCTATATACTGCAGCCAGCCACCAGGGGAAGATCAAGATGTTTTGGCTTCACTTTTGGGGAGCTGTCATGTCGTCCATCTAGTCTATGGTCCGCGCCAACTTCCTGTGGAATTAGCAAATTAACAACTGATTGATGAATGTAATACAGCTCTATTTATACTTTTTGTTTTTTCCAAGTGAAAAGTTTGACAGCAAATTTAGCAGTTTTGTGAAATATTTTGTTTAAAAAAGATGTATGAACCATTATGCATGCTCTCTATATGTTACACAGCTAGCACGCTACCCGTGTTAGCTAAATATGGCATCGAACTTTTCAGTTAGATAAAATGTGTAAATGTGACTTGTCTAGACTGGACAGCAAAAAAAACAGACAATATTCACTTCTCTCCCATATCTGCGGTGGCGTTCCTATCCATCCGTAAAGAGATGCATTTCCCTGCGTTGAACACCAGGGGGCGTAATCCGTATACTATACGGATTTATGGACACAAAACAACCTGATTGTTCAATGGAGCGACAAATCCCTAAAATAATTATACTGTTTGTAATATAATGATTGAAATGCTGCAATAACAAGCGAATGTAGCTTGTGTTATTGTTACAAATCCAAAATGAATCAAAATGGACAGTACCAGGACATATTTTTGAAAATGACTGTTTCTTCTACCTCTTTCTCTCCACAGTGTATGTGAACGCTGTCTGAAGGACCTCTCTCTCAGGTAACACTTGACATAAACCTCCAGCACTCTCACGCATTTACATTTATTCTTTTGGCAGACGCTTTTGTCCAAAGCGATGTGCAAAGCAGGATTATAGTAATAGATGAATAGATAATAGTTTCTCAAGCTGTAAAAGTAAAATATAAAAGACCCTTGAATGAACAATAACAGCAATGAAAAAAAAGTACACAACAGTCACACAAGGTTATGTACAGTTGCAAACAACCATTTTGGCTCCCATATTTCCTCATATTCCTGTTGGCTTTGGTCTTTGCGATAAGTGTCAACTCCCCCTTTTCTCATTAATGTATGTGTGATATTTTTAAAAATTTTCATTCCATTATGGGATTGTTAGCAAATCACTTCATATTTACATTACAGACTAATTGTTTTGGGACACCGAAGGTAACAAATCAATGTATGAACTGTGTTTATATGTGTGTCGTAGTGGCCAGCCAGAGTGTGTGTACTCTGCCTTTAAGCGTCTGGGGACAGAGTTGGTGTTGGGCCTTTTTCTGAACGTACGAGCGGAGGAGCAGCCTGAACTTTTCCAGGAAATCATGCAGCTCTGCACCCAGCACTGGCATGGTAGGGGCACACAGATATGCTGTATACACACATACATAAACCAACATTTATTTATTTATTTATTCTTTTACCTTCCTAGGCAGCCCTCCTTTCTTTCTGCAACTATCAGTTCAAATAAACTGCTGTCTTTTATTGAAATGCAGCGCTGGTATGGTGAGACACTCACTCTCCAAATCTTTCTGTCTCTTGCAGACGTATTTAGTAAGTCCGCTCTGTTGTCCTGCAATACAGTATTGCAAAATCTTCCACTTCCCCTTTTTATTTCAGCTCAATGAATCAGACTTTTTGTGTGGTTTTGCCCATCTTTGTGGTGTTTGCTGACCAACTCCTCCTTTTGCAGGTCTGATCTCTGCCCCGGTCAGCGTGAAGGTTCCTCTGTGGTCGTCGGGTTTCTCCACCGCTCTGGAAGCCAGGGACAAACTGATGGACATCATCAAAGACAAACTGGAGAATGACACTGAGGGGTGAGACTGCATAATATGTCTCTGTTCCTCTGTCTCTCTGTTTCACACACACAGTTCCTGGTAGAGACGGAACGAACCGCCCCACTGCTTCGCTTCTTCCCCTCTCAGTCTCTTTCTTTCTCTCGAAATTTCTCTGTCTGTATGTCTTTTATTTTACAATCATTCTCAAAAACAGAGCTTCTCCCTCTTGTTTCTGCTTGCTGATGATTCACTAGTACTAAGCAGGGTTATTATAGTAAACTAAAACTGAAACTAAAACGAAAACAAGCAGCGAAAAAATATTTTTAGTAAACTGAAACTAAATAAAAACTATATCTTTTAAGAAAAACTAATACTAAACTGAAAGATATTGCCTGGTTAAAAACTAAGAAAAAAAATAAAAAATAAATAAAAAATGTATGTAAATTAATTTGAGTTGTAGTTTTTTTTATCTATAATATATCACTGCCCAAAAAAGGAGACCGTATGAATTTCTGTCAACTCTCGTTGAACCATAGAAATTGAACGGACTTGACATTCCAGGAGATGGCGCTATGCCACAATAGCCTCACATCGGACACTAAAGTAGCGCAAAGATTAAACATTAAACATTATAGCCATTCCTACACAGTTCTCCTAAAACTAAAACTACTGTAAAACTAAAACTAAATATATAAAAACTAAAAGTAAACCTTTCTGAACATCTGAAACTAAACTAAAACTAACAAACTCACTAAAATGAAATCTAAAAGTCTAGAAATGTTAAAATAAAAACTAATTGAAAATTCAAAACTATTGTAACCTTGGTACTTAGCCGATGTTTCTATTAGATTGCTGCACAAGTTTTAAGTAAATATCTGGAAGTTCTGCAAAATAAAATGCCATTTTGCCTGCATGACTCTTCTTCCTGAACCTTGGACTCCTACCCTTTTGCCTAATACAGGCCTGGTTAAATCTGCCTTTCTTTATTTGCCTGTCTACTTTCCTGACTTCTGCTTTTTTTTTTGAGTAAAAACAAACTTTGGTCTTTATTTGCTTGGTCTCTCGGTCGTGCTTTTGGGTCCAAACATACCTTTACTGAGTCAGACTCAGTTCGCCTTCTTTTGCTACTCTCTCAAATCCTATTGGTCAGATCCGATGTTTTGAAATACCTTTGAAAAACAGCAACATTACCCACTGAAAATTGCGATGGCTGTTGCTCATTGTAGTGACATTCTTATGCATAAAGCTCTCTCCCTTTGTGCCATAAATCAGAGGCTAGTAGAGGCTGTTGATCTCTGGTTATGTGCTGGTTAGTATATAGTGGCAATACTATTAATTACGAATGATTTGTTGACGTGGCATCTTAATCTCAATGTTGCTCTCTCCTCCTTCCAGTTTTGTGGGCTCCCTTGGTTCTTTGCCGCTGCCCGACTCCAGTTCTGCCTCCCAGCATCTCCTGCTGTTCATCTCAGCTCTGATCCCCAAAGCTCTGGCATCGCTGCTCACCTCCTTCACACTGGCACTCAGTGGAAACGAACAGGTAGACAAACGCACATAAAACTGTGCGTGTTGATGAGACAAAGCGAAAACAAGATGTGACTGAAAGAAAAAGAAAGAAAAGTACACAGAAATCATGTAACACATCTATGAGGCTTACAGCGAGCTATAACGCACATTTAATGGCCTGATAACAGTCGAATCGGGTGCAAAACGAGCCCTTTGAAATAACCATAACCACGTGCCATACCTTTTTCTTCCCCAGTCCTTTCTGCTTTTAAATAAAATGAACAAACATAAATCTTTCCCCGTGTCCAGGAGGAGACCCGTCGGCGAGCGTTGGAAGACCCTGATTACCTGCGCACAGTACTGCTGGAGGTTCAGAGACTTTGGCCTCCTTTCATTGGTGGACGCAGAATAGCTAATCAGGTAGGACTCTTCACCAGGAGACTGGGTTGCATCCTATTGATTTTTATGTAGTACTGAATGGGTTTGAGTTTAACCATTGCACGGTAACTTAATTCTCTCCTGAGCAAACCCTGTGCTACTGTACCCTTTTTATAGATTTATTTTCCTGTAGTCCAGGGTTCTGTTTGCTGTTTTCTGCGTTGCAATCTTATCCTCTAGATGGCGACATTTTACTGTCGATGAAAGTCTCCTCTACTCTCACTGTCCTCTCCCTTGTGTGTACTGTACAGCACCAAGAGTTACAGGAGCTGGACAAAAAACATGTACAATACATTATGTTAGCCCTGCACCGAATACCAGTTTGGTCAATCTTACAATGTTCAGTTTTTGGTGATAGTCTGTCTGAGGCTTGCCATTTTGCATTAAGTGACTTAAAGCTTCAGTTGGCGGATGTCCTGTGACAGGCTCTTAAGACTTTTCCTCTTGCAGCATTAAAGAATTTTGCACTCATTACATGGATTACCACTAGCACTGTGTCTGACTCTCAGTATTTGGAGCAGCATGTGTGTTTTAATGGCAACATGATACACGACACGTCATTAGTCCAGTCACAGAAGCATGCAACTGGAATTCATTGAAATGGTATTTACTACAGGGCTGTTTTTATTAGGTGTTTCCGTTATTTTGTCCACCAATTGTTTATTCCAAATCGTTCCATGCAGCCATCGTTTCTACATGCTTTAATTATTGGTGACTTATCATCTATGAAGGTTTTATCCGTGTGCTATATACACATAAGCACGCTATATACCTTAAGGCCCACTGTATGTGTTACAACATTGATTTTCATTCATTAATAAACATGATCGCTTTCTGGTTTGACATCACCGCCGTCAGCCAATAGAATCCTAAATTTACTCGGAAATCCCGTCTCTCGATTGGTCGGCTGCTTACTCCGAGGGCTGCCTCCTCTTCCTCCTCCTCCTCCTCCCGCGCCGGCAGCGTTTGATCATTATGACCTCATCAAACAGCCTTATGCAACAGCCCCAATCAGAGGCATTGATCCGTCTCTGCGATTGATTGGCTCCGCTCCCCCGGAAGGAAGGAAGGGAGTAGTGGGGGGATATGGCGGTGGGATTGATGTGTGCTGCTGGTGACTCTGTGAGGCCGAGTGGAAAGTCATTTGTCACTTCTGGGAAACGCACCAGTACACTTTGATTCGGGGGTCATCATGACGTGTGGGGTTATAGAGAACTTTAGAGAAGAAAGAATGGATTAGTTATTATCAAGGGAGGAAAGAATACTAGAATGCTGGCTAGAAGTCGAGTAGATTATTTTTGTTGCAAAGTGCTTAAGCCGAAGAACAAAAGTAGCTCTTTTGAAGACTACTTGCAGTTAATTAGTTTCAAATTACCACCGTAAAATAAGAAGTCTTTCATACATAGGGGCGTCAAAGTTAACGCGATAATAACGTGTTAACGCAAATTTGTTTAATGCCGCTAATTTCTTTAACGCATTAACGCAACTTGCGATTTTTAGGTTGTAGGCTCAGTTTTAAAGCTAGAGTGAAGATACTGGCATCATATGAAACTAAAAAACCTAAGGAATCCATCGGTACCAACCGTGTCATACTAGCTTGTTGCGAAGGAGGATAACGCTCCAAACTTGTGCTAAATTTTGGTGAGGAAAAACTGGCATGGCCATATTCAAAGGGGTCCCTTGACCTCTGACCTCAATATGTGAATGAAAATGTTTTTTTATCTTTTAACATTCAAGCAAGTAAACACGTTCTGGTAGAAACCCCAAATGAAAGTATGCCACTGAAAATGAACATAATAGGTCCTCTTTAATATAGTAATGTATGGCACATACTCATGCAATCCTTTCCTGTGCTTTATTGTCAAAATGTATCAAACCATGACACCGCAGTGATGTTTTAATGTTGAATAATTAACAAGGAAAAGAGCCAGAAAGATCCAAGATTCAATAATTTATTGCCACATCAACTGCAAGTTGATCAGTGAATTTGTTTTGGTGCGCTCAACCACGAAACATATAATCACATAACACAAAAAACAAAACATACTGCCACAATAACAACACAGTAACTATACAATAAATATGAAAGTGCAACCAGATGGCTCATGCCCTTAAAGTGACAAGTTTAAGTGCATGTGCTTGTTTACACAGCCAGAAAGAGTGACGGTTGCCCCTAACCCCTGGCAATATCTTTGTAAAACCTCAAACACACGACTAATACATAGAAAAGCGAGAGAGGAGTGCTGGATTGTGGAGTGAAAAGAGTCGATGAGGTGTTTATGTGTGCAGGCAGGTGTGTAAGAAAGAGAGAGATTATTAGTATTCACAATCAGGTGGAAAAAGTAGAAGCTGCATCCAGGTGGAACTAAGATATGCAATAGTTTTAGCAACAGTGTGTGTGTGTGTGTGTGTGTGTGTGTGTGTGTGTGTGTGTGTGTGTGTGTGTGTTTGTGTGTGTGTGTGTTTGAGAGCAAAAGGGAGAGAGAAATGAAGTCAGCGAGGGCAGAGACGTCTCTCAGCAAGAACTGGGAGAAAGAAAGAGACTTGTAAAAGATTTTCCACTCCGGCAGAGAGAGAAGCGGAGAGAAAAATGAGAAAGAGGGTAGAGGAAACAGAAAACAGTGATCCCGTTCTGTGGCGCTCCATTAGTGCAGCTACTAATGGATGTAGTGAAAAGGTGAATTAAAAGGGCAACAATTGGGTAAGTGGTCTTTTTGCCCCAAGGTGGCTCCATTCACCAGAGAGCTTAGTGAAAAATCAACTCGGGAAATTTTGTTTTAAAAATGGAACCGTGATTTTCATCGGAGCCAAACATCAGTGTTGCAGAAGTCTCCCATTCATTTTGGTTGAAAGGGGTTGAAAATGGTTTCTGCACACTGGGGTCCCTAAACAGTCTTGGAATTACATAAATTGGGTATCGCTGTAAAGCTGAGACTCTTGTGGGTCCAATGAGCCCAATTGTATTCATATGTGATGATGTTAGTAGCCTCATTATAGCCATTTTATATAGTGAGAACATTTTTTGAAACTTGACCTCACTGTATAAAATGACCTATGGTGACCTCTAGGATAATCACAGCCTCATGAAAATTTACAGCCACAAACTAGAGACCTAGAGCATTCAGGGGATGTATGGCCATCCTATGTAGATTGACAATAAGGGGGTTTCTGAACAGCTTCCAGAACAGAAGTGCTCGCTATCCAAATTAATCTTCAGGTTCCCAGCTTTCAGATGATGTACACCACTTCTATGTGGCATCTACTGTTGACCTGCTCTCTTTCCCTAAAGACCCCCTGTACCCCCCCTAAAATAGATTTTTAAAAAATGGGTCTATGGTCAAGAGGGGTGGAGTGGAAAAGGTTAAACTCCCAGGGCAATGTCAATTAATTAAAATAAGATACAGCCTAATAATGTGATGTCTCCCTCTGTGTATGCGTAGGACTCCACGCTCGCAGGGTTCCATGTCCCAAAGGATTATGGTGCGATCTATATCAGCCACTCTGTCCACCGCGACCCAGAGGTATTCGAACAGCCAGACGACTTCCTGCCGGAGAGATGGAGCGGAAGGTGAGGATCTTAGATTTCTCTTTATGTCTCTTTCTGTTTATTAAGCTTAGACCTTTGTCTCGGAAATTGACTTAAAGGACCAGTGTGTAGCATTTAAGGTGAACTATTGACAGAGATGGAATATAATATTCATTATTATGTTGTTCATTAGTGTGTTATCACCTGAAACTCATATCTACATGTTTCTACAGTAGCCCAGAACGGACAAACCAAACACTGACTCTAGAGAGAGCCTTTTGCGTTTGTGGCACTTTGAATTTTGTCCGAATGCACCTGTAGGCCACCATAGGTTCGTCTACACGCTTGGAAAGGGAGGGGTGGGGGGTCGTGGGATTATTAAAATGCAATCTGCAACCTCTCCACTAGATATCACTATATCCTACAAACTGGTTCTTTAAGTGTCCTCCTTAAAGTAAAGAGATTCAGAGTTAGTTTATCATGCCTTTGCGTCGGCAACAGCTGTGGCAGGAGGCGTTATGTTTTCTGGTTGTCCGTCCGGTCCATTCTCGAGAACGCAATATCCCAGGAACGCCTGGAGGAAATGTCTTAAAATTTGGCACAAAACGTCCACTCGGACTCAAGGATGAACTGATTAGAATTTGGTGGTCAAAGGTCAAAGGTCACTGTGACTTCACAAAACCCGTTTTTGGCAATAACTCAAGAATTCATGTGCTAATTATGACAATCACACATATGTCTAACGGGATAAAATGATGAAGTGATGACATTTTGGACAGACATGGATGTAAACTGCAACTTCATTGGTTGGTGGAGGCGTACGACCGCGAGGCGGTAATTCTAGTTTAAGAAGAAAATGAATATGAAGCAGAACATACACAAGTTGTGATTTAAAGGTGAGGTTTACTACAAAAAGACTCAAAGACAAGAAGAGTAAAATGCATAAAAAGAAAAAAAAATGGGGTGAAATTAAGAAGAAAAACAAATTAATAAAACAAGGGGTATTTATGTACGTGTGTACTGTATATTTTGGGTTTGTATGTGTGTGTTTTTCTTCATGTATTCATGTAGAAGCTGCATCCCACACATGGGAATGCTTTGCATATAAACAAAAATCAATGTCAATGAAACCACGAAGAATGAAAAAGAAAAATAATCCTGTCTCTCTCTGTGGGTATTGTAACGCCATAAAATACAAATCAATGCAGCTCCGCCACAAACTATAGTCTATAAAAAGACCATAGAGTTGAAACAACATTGTTCTGACACTGTGCCAACAATAATTAAATGGGGGGGGGGGGGGTTTACAAAGGTTTGGGTTTATTGCAGGACGGTATGGGAATCAGTTACTATATGTAAAGGAGTTTCTATTTTTCCTGGTCATTCATGGAGTCGCAGGAAGTCAAAACCTTTGCAGCAACTAACTTCAAGTTTCTGTCCTTTTTAGAAAGAGCAATTTGTTTCTGTCTAGAGCGGCCATTTTGGTCAGATAATCAACAATCGCAAGAAGAGCACAACGTATCAGAGAAGAGACAGAGAGAGAGCAATTTCTGCCCACACAGGAGCAGAAAATAGAGCAGAATGAAATTCAAGAATTATGTTTTTTTTGAGTAGGTGGTTCAACTTCTTCTCAAAACAGGAAACAGTTTCGCTTTCTTATCATCGATGCTGCTGCTTTCACCTACACATCCAACATCAGATGTCAGAATGAAAGACATTTATGAAAATGATGAACTGAAGAAGTATTGCAAAATATGTCCTGGAAAGCACTGGACTTTCCAGACCGGTGAAATAGCTTTTCAAAGAAATAGTGCTGCTTGCTGTCTCTGGGAATTGAACCTGTGACAATTTCGTTTGCTTATCCTTAAAGGTTGATGTAGAGAAAATGTCTGCAACGTGTGCCGCTCTGTTCACACACCCTATCTGCCACTCATTGTGGCTAACTGTGGTATGACACGCTGACACACACACACACACACACACACACACACACACACACACACACACACAGACACACACACACACACACACGCACACACACAAACACACACACTGACCATTAGAAAGAGTAAGAGGGAGGAAGCTTTCAGTGCCCTGACACATTAAGGGTCGAGGAAATGCGTCACGAAAAGCCATTTCCGTAAAAACCAGGCCGAAAAAAATTGCATTTTTTTTTTTTTTTTATCAATGTCCATTACAGTACAGAGTTTTTTTTAAAGAGCTGAAAAACATTTGCGAAGAAAATGAATTAAGCTGGAGATAAGAGAAAACAGAGAGAACGACGAACAAATGGATGATGGATTCATTTATATTGATGGGTAGATGGATGAAATACAGGTAATGGACAGATTTCTGTAAAATGGATGATTTCTGTAAGAGTTAGTGGAGAGGAAATGAGAAAGGAAGGGAAATTACCAAACCGTGCCAGCTGAAAAAGTAATGCGTAAGTAGAGTGGTAAACATTGGCAGGAGGCAGCCATATGATTATCTGAAATTATACCATAGCCACAGAAAACAGGCTACTTGTTTCTAAATTGACTCTCAGGTGTCACAGGTATGAATTAAGCTGCAGGTAACCATAGCAACAGCCCTTCTTCTTAAGTTCAAGCTTATATAGTTATAACACAAGTGTTTGTTAAAGGGACTCTGTAAGAATCAGAAAGACAGACGTTGAACGTGATTGACAGGCATCGTGTTGATCAATGTTAGCAACATTAGCCAGCTAAAACCACATTGATGGTGCTACAGATGTTTCTTAGTCGATTGATTTATTATACATTACGAAAGTCTTTATTAGCTAAGACTCTTCTTAAAGGTTTTCTTAACGACATTCGGAGCATTAATGTAGCAGCAAACAACTATTTGCTATGTAACGATGTAGAGGAGTAATGTCTACCTGAGCAGACGGTGAAGTCGCTCTCCCTCTGTGTGTGTCGTAATCCGAGCTTCTATCTGCTTTGTTGACGTAGCCGGGCCAGCCTTTCAGTGCACGTGAGCGTGCCCCACCGGCTAGCTCAAGGCCGTCGCCCTGTACTGCGCTCATACGGCGGTTACAGCTAATAACGCCAGTCTTAACCAACTAGGTTAGACTAGTAATCTATTTTATCTATGGGTCTAGACGGCAGCTTGCTTTGTGATTCTGTATTTGAAAATAACGCTGGTTAGCGCTGCATATACACCTGCCTACATTGTTGCCAAAGCAACCGATGCGGATAGATTAACAATGCCTGAGCACAAAAATCAGACCTGATCACTTTCACATATACTGTGTACAGCACAGACAGACAGACAGACAGACAGACAGACAGACAGACATAATGATCAGATTTGATGGGGAAAAAAAAACAAAACCATGAATACAATAGAGACACACGAAGAACCAGTTAAAGATGGGTCTGCATCCCTCGCTCCTCTCGCTCTGCTACCTGCTCTGGTACAATGAAACCTGCTCCGGCCCCTTCACCAATTCAATCTCTCAGTCAACCGATTTTCTATTCATCCACCTCCCTCCATTCACCTGTTTATTCTCATTCATGCCTGATCATTCAGGCGACAGAGCAGAGGGGGGGGGGGAAAAAAATCTATGAATTTATGTATGTAGGTAGCTGCTGCCATGGAAACTAGTCACCTGACACCGTCTTTACCAATAGGGATTCCCTCTATGTGTGTGTGTGTGTGTGTGTGTGCAGGGTGGGGGATGATGCCCTGTGGAGTGGGATGCTATACAGAAAAATGAGTCAGAGAAGATCCTATCCTGCTTTTTTTTTTTTATATGTGTGCGTCTCTCAGAACAAAACGAGGGTGATTCCTCTAAAATGAAATGTCCTCCTTTAGTTCGGGGCTTCCCTCTGTCAGTTAATATATAACCGCCATTATAAAAAAAAAAAAAAACATTTTAGTGGAACTGACAGTTTAAATCAATGAAGACAGATAAAATACGCAGACACACAAGCACACACACAGTTTAAGCAATTATTTTGTGGCTGCTGCAAGCATGATCATAAAGCAGCGTCTGATTCTCTTGTAGCCTGCTGCTTGGTGACAATTTTTCAAGGTCAAGAAATGATTCATTTTTTATAGAGAAACTCTTAATGTCTCACTATATTTTGTCTGGATGTGAGGATTTTGCTGTGCATACCAGTTTATTATTTTATTGTAATTTAAGATTTCCTACAGCAGAAGCTATCAAGGGTAAAGGTTTTTTTTATTTTATTTTATTTATTTTATTTATTTTACCTCACTCAAGGAAATCCTTATGGTCACACTATTAGCTCACTATTGTATATGACTTTTCCTACGATGCCAAAAGGGCAAGATGAGATTTTTATTGTTAAAAAAAAAAAAATACACTTAAAAGATATTAGTTATGGAAGATGTTTTTGATGATGTGCTTATACCTAACACAATGTTAACTCAGTAAGAGGGTGCCGTTTAAAATTGACTGAAGCGTACGTGAATGAAATAAATCTATGAATGAATAGACAGGTAACTGCTGCCATGGTAACTGTCCACCTCATACCGGTTTTTACCAATGGGGATTCCCTCTGCGTGTGTGTGTGTGTGTGTGTGTGTGTGTGTGTGTGTGTGTGTGTGTGTGTGTGTGTGTGTGTGTGTGTGTGTGTGTGTGTGTGTGTGTGTGTGTGTGTGTGTGTGTGTGTGTGTGTGTGTGTGTGTGTGTGTGTGTGTGTGTGTGTGTGTGTGTGTGTAAATCCCGTTCTGCAGGGGGTTAAAGAATGAGTCGGAGGAGATTTTCCTTGAGACAATATGATGTAAAATCTAGCAAACATATTCCAGAAATATACAAAAAAAGAATTAGAAAAATGTGAAATGTACGTGCATAACATTTTGTCATAGCTCAGCCAAGGTCGGAGACATTCAAGCTTAAAGCATATGAGCATTCTGGTAATATGTATTTCTTACAGGGAACAAATCCCATTAAAGACTCAAACCAACAAATAATTGATCCTGCTGGTGATCAGTTGTCAATTAATTGTTTAGCCTTTTTTGAAATTTGAAACCATATACTGTATTTGTGACCCATTTTACTTGGGGGCTGAGAGATAATGTAACCAGTATGTTCATACTGGTTTTTGTGTCTTAATTGCTGCTAGAACTAATGAATTTCCCTCAGGATGTATCTGTCTTTTCTATCTGCGTGTTTACTGTGTTTACTCTTCCAACCCTCTATTTATCTTCCGGTCTGTTTCTCCTTCCTCCTACCTGCCTCTTTCTCTGCTTCTCCATCTGTCCGTCTTCCTGGAGACTATTTTCCTGTCCGCCTTGATAGTTGCCTGGCTCCTTTTTCCTTTGCCACCTGGCCGTTTAATTTAATGACTGCGGTCCTGTTACATAACAAGCCCACCTACAATAACTACAGTTTAACCACATCATCTGTTTGTGTGTGTGTGTGTGTTTCTGTGCGATAATTGCATATATTGTCCGCTGTGTGTGTGTGTGTGTGTCCCAGTACATACTGTATCCTCAGCCGGTGTGTTTGTGTGTTTTTCCAGTTGGAAGCAAATAGTCGAGCTGGCAAGTTAACGTCCTATCAGCCAGCGCCCACGCGGGCTCCGGCCGGAGATAAATGAATCGGAAACGCTACCAAGCACAGATAAAAATCCGAGCTACTGCAGCGGGTTTTGTTGCTAGTTTTAGATAAATCTGAGGACAGGGAGTTTCCTTCTTGTGTACAAAAACCGCTGACATGCGTGGGTTTTCATTTGAAGTGGAAATAATCAGCAAATCTTAAATTGTGGTTGCTAGATTAGCGTTGATAAGACATTTTTTTTCCATTTCAATATATGAAACACAAGTCCCTAAAGTTAGTTTCAGGTCTGTTTCTCACGGACTGCGTGTTTATGGACAAATATAGACGTAGTTATTATTCCATTCATTCGTTCGTTTCCTGGAAATACTTATGTAATTTGATACAGTAATGATAATAAGGAAAATAGCATTCTTAAACATTTTAGTTAAGGTTTTTGCACACCAAGTCTGTATTTTTCGTATGCGTTTTTTTAATCCGATAAAAAACACAGAAACCTTGCACACTGAGTCCGATGTGTTTTATTATTGAATTTGTCGTGAAAATTTGCAATACAAGACAAAACTGAGTTAATTACATGGGTGCGATGTATAGCGTTCGTCCCAAATGGGTCTAATGAATGAATGACATTAGGGAGAAGCTATCGTTTAGATGCCTAGAGTATAATCACTACTAATCTAATCTTTCGTACATTCTTTGTTTTGCGACCATCCCCGATTCCAAGCTGCTCTGCGATCACCTGCCACAGTCTATCTTTAAATTACGCATGTCTGTATTCTTTTATTTCTTTATCGTAAAGTGCTTTGCGCTGGGAGACTAAGGGAAAGTTTATTTCGCCTTTTGTCTTCACGGACGGTGGCTCTGAGTGGTCAAACAACCCTCTTTTGGCTTTTGAAGGACGCAGAAAAACATCGTCTGTGAACGTGAATGACGCAACGTGAGGTCATATTTATTTTTAAACGTGCAACAATTTCGGACTTGGTCATAAAAGGCCTTAAGTTTGTTGAGTTTATAATTGATTTCCCGATGAATTTCTTTGAAAGAAAGGATATTTTGTTTTGCTCTAACCAATCAGTAGCAAGTGACGTATCTATCCGACCAAGTAGGGGCAAAAGCCATCAATGGGCACAACATTAGATCTAGTTTATGATCATTTTCAAGTGTTCATAAACAACTTGTCTTGAAGCAGTGCTTCTGAGTGACACCAACACCTGACACAAGCACATATCTGGCATTTATCATTGATGTTTTTTGATCACTGAAACATTTTCTGTTCTCAGACTCCACTGAAAAAACTTGATAAATGTCATTGTGATGCATTCATGTTTAGTAAGTTATCCATGATAATATGAAGACATCAGGGAATTTACCACTAAACCACAGCATGCACCCAGAAGTAAAATATTTTCAGATTGTTTGAGAGCTATTTTTTCATCTTTCCGAAGCCCTTCTATTAAAACGAAATTTTATTTTTATTGGCCTCGGAGCTCAGTCATGGCGTTTCAGACTGCTCTCTCGTTACACTTTATAGTAGAAAAATGAATTATACCTGGATAATAGATGATACTTCCTCTGATTTACTTCCTATCCATTGGGCATATTTGATATAGCCTCATGCCGGGATGCTTGGTAGGACTTCCTCTCTCTCTCCCTGTCTCAGTATTACAGAACTGCATTGTACGCTGCACATCTTACTATCTCAGGATGGGCCTAAAAGTACATTAAACCATTAGACAGATGCTGCAGAGAACACTAATATTCTCCCTTCTCTCTCTCTCTCTGTCTCTGACTCTCGCACACACAAAGCCTCTCACACACACCGGACCCAGACTATACACACCACTAATGCTTCCTGTTTGCCTTTAATCAGAGCTCAGGTTTCAGGAAGACAGGATGCATTAGCGGTGAGAGGGGAGAGACGGCCCGCATTAGCAGGTTGCTGACAAACCTGCCGGCTGGAAACAACCAGCATCTCTTTATCTTTATGTATAATTTTAGTGAAGGAATCGGAAAGTTACGGCAGGTACGGCAGAGGGAGTCAGACAGACAACACGCGTCAAGTTGTTACAATGATTCAGGCACACATCGTGTTTTTGTTGTTGTTGCAGACGGTTGATTTATTCTGTCGGGAGTCTGCGTGATTTTCTCAAAAGAGAAACTTATCATTTCATTGCCTCTCGTGCCACAGAGAGGTCAAAGATCAGCTGGGACAAGCAAGGAGTCTGGGTGTATAGCAATAAGAAAATTGTTCGACAGTTTCACTTAAATGCATTAAATGCAAACCGCCAGGAAGGCACGTAACGAATACGCAAAGTTCGGCTGCGTGAACAAACCCCAAGCGAGCTCCCTCCCTGGCTCATAATCAGCCTATCATATCCCTTCATAATGCAAACAGCCAATCAGGTGTATTGTTCGGTTGCACCATCGACGTGCAACACAAAAACAGAAACACCGTGGAGTGAGAAAATGAGTGCAGATGGTTGAGGAATTGTTGATTAAAAAAGGACAGGTCGGCTCACTAGTATTGCAGTTTTTTTTTTTTTTTTTTTTAAAGTCTGACCAATATCAGAACATTGTTGTGTATAAACTGTGCAGGAAAACCATACCGACTAAGAGCGGGAATACAACAAACTTCATCAGTCACGACCTGCTACATTTAAAGGTGGTTAAATAGGTAGTAAAGTGGTTAAATTCAACCTTTTTTGTTTTGGTAATAATTAAAAATAGGTCATAAAAAGTTTTCAGTAATTATCAATATTGACTGAAATGAAACATTTCATCATTATAATTCTTTCAGCTATATCGCTATGTGTAACCATGTTACTATGTTTTTGTATGTGCAGGAATGCAGGCCAGGAGCACTTCCTATGTTCCTTCGGCAACGGGCCCAGAAGCTGCATTGGAACGAAACTTACCGATGTCTTCCTAAAGGTGACTCCATTTCTTTGCTCATCACTGACACATACAAAAACACATAAATACATACAGGCATGTACCAAAGTCTGTAAAATTGTCTTGTTTTTGAGCAAAGGAGGTAAAATATTGACCGAATGTTGTCTTTTTTTACTTACTTTCTGACTTTCTGTTGCGTTTAAGGGATGTTCTTTAGCTACCTTTAGTTAGGTTGTCCTCATTTGTCCACAGTAATCGAACCTATATAACTAAACTCCCACTCTTTAACAAAAATGTAAATACAGCACTTTGAATCAGTGTCGCCAACCTGAGAAGTCTTTAATTTAGATTTTTTTACATCACGGTTATGGATGTTGAAATTCCGTCTATGCAGACACCCAATGTCGTATTAACACAACTGCGTCCGCTGTTTGTATTCGTGCCCTTGTCCGTTTTGGAGTATATCTGGCCATTTGCGGTAGTCATACATTCCAATATTTCAGATACTCCTTTAACAACACGATGAGGTCTTGCTGTTCTCTCTTAGAGCTGAACGTCTCTCCTCAATCCTTTTCTGCCGGAAGGGGAGCTGAAAATGAGACTGCTTACTCTAGCTGTGTACCTGGACACTAAAAATAGATAATATACACGGCATATATTGTATTTTTTAATTATGACTGAATGTGTTCGCTAATGGGAGAAAAATTTGCAACTAAGAGGGAAGTGAAATTTGGGAAGCTTCTGAGAAATCTTTTATTTGTTATTTGTAGACACAAGGCGCGACACTACTGTAACTGTCGATGACTGACATAATATGACATATTATATAATATATATTATAGATTAACAAAAAAAACAGAAAGACAGAGAGAGAGAGAGAGCGAGAGAGAGAGGTGAACCATGAGCACTGCTCATGGGAATGATGAAATGCTTGGCTGTGGGTGTTTATTAGAGATGACAGAAGGAGAGCCAGGGCACCCAGGTACAGACTGTCCTGTTTAAACCACCTGCCAGTCCCCACGGATGAGCTCACCATAGCCACCATTGCCTATATACTCAGGAAACACACACACACACACACACACACATACACACACACACACACACACACACATACACACACACACACACACACACACATACATAGTCTTATGGAAGACACAAGAACAAGACAGGTGTGACAACAGGAAGGAGAGAGATTTATTTCCCACGTGAGGATTTTCCCTTTGGAAACAGCTGTGTCTATGTATGTGCTGTGAGCCTTGACACCGGGGAGCGCAGGGCGACACCAACCTGAAAACAACCACAGTGAGCCGGTGGATTCCCAGGGTTTTAATTGGAAACGTGCATAACTGGTTGGAAGGATTCCCTCTTTTTTTCAGTAGTCACAGACAAACCTCAAAAATTTCTGATAAAAAATATTGAATATTTTATTATTCATAACGGACTCTTCCCTATGCCAAGTTACCAACTGCAGTTTTACGCTATAACTCCATGAGTTGGTTGAACATGTTGTGTCTTAATCACTGACTCACTTTTTAGTGTTTCCAGGTGACTCCATTTTGAAACTAGAACCCTTTAAAGGGTCTTAAATGTGTTAGAGACCTAACGCCTGGATGACCGGTTTCCACACAGTGGGGAAACGTCACTACATAGTGGATGTGCTGTCGTGAACGGGGCTTCTTTTTTTTTTTTTAACATGTAACCCCACAAAATGTAGTTATGCAAGTTACGGTTGCTAAGTGATGACTGGACAATTGATGTTTGTGGGAGGGAAGGAAGCGGATCGCACCTGTCGGCCAATGAGAGGCTTATCTCAGCAGTTCAGATCCGTTGAGTCAGACTGTTAGCTAACACACTTAAAGCACGTTATTTAACCGACGCTGGTAGATTACTGGTAGGTCACTAAAACAGAATCTTCATGTTTTTTTTTTATCAGATTATTGAAGAGCAAAAACACATGATAGGGGATGTTACTGCAAGCTTAATGCAAATGTGAGGGATGACTCAATCCCACACACACACACACACACACACACACACACACACACACACACACACACACACACACATACTCATGAGTCATTGTAACTGACAGATTGAATGGAGCTCAGGTGAAATGCTCAAAGCGGTTTAATGGTCTGCCCTCTCCTCATTCAGCTCTCCTCATTGTTCAGCAGGACAATCATGTCTCATTATTTAAAACTAGATTACTTATTCTAGATAACCACACTCCTTTATTGTCTTTTATTGCTTAAACAAGTGGCATGAATGGGATAAAGTAGACAGTACTCTCATACTCTTGCTCTCTAAATGGACAATGGGTAATCGTCTTTCCTTTTGCAATATATATATATATATATATATATATATATATATATATATATATATATATATATATATATATACATACAATCACACACTCACACACACACACACACACACACACACACACACACACACACACACACACACACACACACACACACACAATATCATCACAATACTTAGGTCACGATACAAGTTGCGATAAGATATATTGCGATTTATTACCTTTTTTGAACTGCCAATTGTGCAGTTTGTCAACATCTATTGTATCTAATAAGATACAGTTTTCACTCTGTTCATCTCAGAGTTTTCGTTCACATATCTTGAGGTCAGAGGTCAAGGAACCCCTTTGAAAATTTCACCAAAATTTAGCATAACTTTGGAGCGTTATTTAGCATTCTTCCCGACAAGCTAACATGACATGGTACAACCTCTGATACATACATTTAATTTGCTTTACATCTTATTTGAATTATTTATATTTTAATGTCTTTAAATTAAATTAGGGCCGTCAAAGTTAATGCGTTAATAACACGTTAACACAAAATCGAGGTTGTAGCTGGCTCAGTTTTAAAGCTGGAGTGAAGATGGCATCATGTGAAACTAGAAAACTTAAGGAATCCATCGGTACCAACCGTGTTACACTAGCTCGTTGAGAAGGAAAGGCTCCAAACTTGTGCTAAATTTTGGCGAGGAAAAACTGTCATGGACATTTTCAAAGGGGTCCCTTAACTTCTTACTTCAAGATATGTGAATGAAATTGGGTTCCATGGGTACCCACGAGTCTCCCCTTTACAGACATGCGCTCTTTATGATAATCACATGCAGTTTGGGGCAAGTCATAGTCAAGTCAGCACGCTGACACACTGACAGCTGTTGTTGCCTGTTGGGCTTGAGTTTGCCATGTTATGATTAGAGCATATCTTTTTATGCTAAATGCAGTACCTGTGAGGGTTTCTGGACAATATTTGTCATTATTTGCATTTTAATTTCTTTAATTTAAATACATTTAACATTTTTTTTATATCATCTAATTGAATCTAATCCAGTCCAGTTCCTTTTCACACTCCTTTGTACCGATGAATATTTTATTTCACACTCACTGACACAGGACGGTCAACTCTCAGCCAATCGCTGTAGACAAAATAATTTCAGATACATGATGTCATCCGTAGCAACGAGGTCAACCCCGCTCCTTCTCTCGGTTTGGGAGTTCTCTCAGTCCCTTAGTGAACGTTGCTCTCGGCAACACTGAGCAACGTGACCCAACACTGCTGTGTGATAAAGTACAAGAAATATACACCACTATCCGTCACCTTGATAAGGTTTATTCTGCACTAGTGATGCACCCGTTGAATCTCATCTCTCGCTATAACCTGCTCTGTTAGCTCTACAAGACCAGACCGTTTAAAGTGTGTCTGATTGGCTCCGCAGACTGACCACTTGCACATACCACCACACACACACACACACACACACACACACACACACACACACACACACACACAGGAGGGCGTGACCAGAGTAAAAAGTAGACCGCAGGGATCTAGGTCAGAGATGTGAGTCATCGCCTCCTAGCTTCATCCTTCCCCTTCCTTCTCTCCTTCCTCCCACCCCCCCCCCCCCCCCCCCCCCCACCATCACCATCCTTCCCCAATTCCCTCGCTTCTTTCCTGCCTTCCTCCATCCCCGCTCATTCATCCTGCTCCTCCCCCTCTATCAGGGAAAATCTTCATTCACAAAGTGGAGGGAGGCGGGGCAACTGGCTGTTACTGGTGTGAATGTGATTTGCTCTGAGTATCAGCCAATGGGGAATGCTGGCTGTGGTATCACCAGCCACGGAGCTCTGAGCGCACTTAGTATGTAGAATGAAATATAATCAGCTTTTTTCCTGTCTTGTGGTACCATAGTTAAACTTTTACAAAGATGAGTGTGTAATGTTGATCGGTGGCAAATTGTACAGTTACAAAGCTCATATTGAGCTCTGCTAGATGGTCAAGTGAGCACAGATATCAAGAAAGTGTTTGTAATTTGAGTCCCATGGACCTAATGTTCAATTTCAACTTGGCTGCTAAAAGGTGTTGCGTTGCATTCCTACTTTCAAATCTGAAAAAACGACACAACAAACAAACAGTAGCTTTGCAACTCAGAGCCTCATTCAGCGTTGGCGGAGGCTCCCGCTCTGCCAAGTGCCTTCTGGTTGAACATTTTGTTTTTTTTCTCGCTGCTATAAAATTAGGAAATTGTCACTTCCACCCCCGCTGCTCGCAAAGACACTTGAAGTTACACAGAAAACTCTTTCTTCTCTCGTTTTTTTGCTGCCAGGAAGCGTGCCTGTACCTGTTAAAGCACTACTGCTGGTGTTTGGACCCTCCGTCGCAGGACCTCGAGTACAAATGGCTGCCTGTGTCTCGCCCCGCCATCCCCCCCGCCGTCTCCTTCACCCGACTGGATCGGACCAGATCTGACGGGAGCGACGCCGACGACTAGGGATGCACAGTATGTTTAGTGATGCACCTGCTGATAAGTTGGAAACGAAAAAAAAGATACGAGCACTTAAAACTGTAGCTAGGGGCCAAATGTGCCTGTCTAGAATGTGTAGAACAAGCTGGAAAATATGAGCGCACGCAGAGGGAAGCCGGCAAACTGCGAGGCTTTCCCCCCGCTGCTGTATAATACAGTAATCGTCCTGGGGAAAGCCGAGGAGCGCGCCGGTTTCACTCTGTGTTCCTCTGCCAGATAATATTCTGCAGCTTTGCTCGACGAATCTGCAACAGAAGACAAAGTAAATGACTCATAATCGTTCTTCCATTGCTGAATCTGACATCACTATACAGCATTTTTTGGTCTGTTTTTTTTAATTAGTCATTTATTACAGTTTAAAAAGGATTAACGCAGATCAACAACATGAAGCTCTTTACCTCATCGAACCTGTCTTATACATCAAATATTGCTTCCAGGTTGAATTGAGATGCATCTGGTGGAGTTTGCTGTGAACAAAAACTGCAGCTTTTATGTGGTAGAAATCACATATTCCCCCTCCACACTGCAGTATCAATATTTAAACCAAATAAATCCAAGGCAACACACAAACACGTGCACACACGCACGCAGAGGTAAGCCCTGAGATTCAATACCTATAACTGCAAACCTGTCTCCCCTCCCCCCCTTCCACCACCTAGCAACCAACACTGCTTAGCAACAGTTCGTCATACCGACACTGACTTTAGTATGCAAGTCTCACACACACGCACAAACACACACACACACACACACTCACACGCACTAACCTGGTTATTTTTGAAAGCAGTTGGCAGTGATACTCACACCATCTGAATCACATGTAAATGATGGCAGAAGGCGTTCTGAGAGCGCACGCCTACATTTTGAATAACCTCAGTAACCTGAATGATTTTTAGCACATGAATCATAAACCAAACTAGACTTATTCTGTCTAATAAATAGTTTTAACTTCTTATTTATTCATATTCAAGTGTGGTACACATTCTTTATATTATATTATAATACATATTGTGTACATTTGCATTTGTCTTTCGTAGTCATTTAAGTACTGTAATTGTTAAATTAATTCTTTATGTTGTCCTATGGTGTGACGTAGGAGATCAGAAATTCATGTAATTTTAGTTAGTGTGACATCTCAACTATCATGCTACATTGTTCTTTTATGAGCCTGTGTGCTATATTTTTAGTAAAAAAATTTAACATTTGGAGAATTTCACTGTAGTTGCCTCTGTTTCTGTATCCTGTCAAATTTACAAGTGAAATATTCTGTAATTTTGAATGGTAGTGGTTTCCAATTTGCGATTCGGGGCTTCCAAAAATAGATCTCGGGTCATCGGATGATTCAAGGAATAAGAAAAAAAACTCTTACACAAAATTTAGTTATGACTCGCACATTTTTCTTTAATTTGTGCTTTTTTTCTTTTGAAGTACTTGACACTTTTGCCTCTTCAAGCCTATTAAAGTCCTTCAGACGCAATTTATCTAAGACACAAAAAAACCCTGTTTGGTTAAACTGCTCACACCTCATGTGCATAACCTGTGACGAGGGGTCACGAGTAGACTTAGATTCATTTTAAGGTGTCACAAGTTTGGAGCAGCTAGCAGCTAAAACAAAAAAAATAGCATGTTATCTAATTGCTTTCACCCACATTGTATCCAAAAGAGAAGATTTCAAGCTAATTCTAAGATATAACAAATTATTATTCTCCAATAAAATCCAAATAAAGTGTAATAAAAGGAAATAAAAATAACATTAAAATAGACAGGAAATATGGTGTCGGGACAGTTACAGCTAAGTTGACCCAATTACAGAAATAAACACATTAATGCTGTTTTTTATATATTCTTTAACATATCCCAGCAGCAGGAATATGTTCAGTCTGAACTGGAACATGTTCAGCTACGGTGTGAATGAAGCCTAGAGTGTGTAACTTGTATGAAATGTGAGCTATGTCGTTAATGCCGTCTGCCGTCTCTGTAATCAGCTATAGGCATGTGTCTCAGAAAGATGCTTTTGTCCTGCAGAGAGCTGCTCAACAAACCTGCTGTGTTCTCTTTGCTGCTCTCTCTCTCACACACACAACTATACTCCCTCCTATATACAATGAATTATGCTGCAGACGTGCATATTTCTTACTTGTCTCACTCAGCCGCTGTCTCTGTTTGTCCCTCACACACACACACACACACACACACACACACACACACACTTGCAGACACACACACATCACACAAGATCGGGCAGAAAATGGGGTTCTTGTGAACAGAGTGGTATGACTCACTGCTCTCCCTCCACTTGTCCGTTAGCTTCCGGTCCATCTCACAACAACGTACGAAAGGCGAGAGCGACTTGCAATAAGTGATGTCATAGTATAGGATGATGTGTTATAGAATAGTGTGATATGTTAAGTTATTAGTGACTATATTATATTAAAGGAGACCTATTGTGCTTTTGTGCTTTTCCCCTTTCCTATAGGGTGTTATATAGTTTTTTTGTGCATGTAAGAGATCTTAAATTGTGAAATACAAACAAATCATACTAGATTTTGATTAATAACTAGTGCAGTGCCTGTTCAAATTGTCATATTGAGTAGGTGATTTTAGGGTCAAAAGACATCAAAACGTGACTTTGTTTTGTTTATTCTAACTTTTTTCACATCATGTACTTTGTAGAGCTTTTTTCATTGCTCTCCCTATCCTGTTTTTTTTTGGACACTGGCAGACTAAACTGTTGGAAGTATCATACCAAACCATGGTTTCCCATTTTAGCTCATTATCTAATCATATATATTTAAATGCCATATTATTGTCCAAAGCATACAGTAAGTTTGTAAATTGAGTTTCTCCTCTCCTGGCAGCTGCTGGTTTGAATGTGTGGTGGAAAATGCACTTGCAGAGAATTGAAAAATCCTTGATATTGGTAATGAATTATGTGACTATAATGTCTTCTGTTATTATCATGGTATTGCGGTTGAGTGCGGGAACTTTAATGGGATAGTTCGGCATCTTGGGATCTATGCTAATTCGCTTTCTTGGCAGGATTTTGATGAGAAGATCAAATGCCACTCCCATATATTTCAGTTAAAGATTAAGCTATAGAGCCAGCAGCTCGTTAGCTTAGCTTATTGTGAAGACTGGAAACAGCTAGCCTGTCTATGTCCGAAGGTAACACAATCTGTCTACCGCCACTTAATTAACATGTTATATCTCGGGCAGTAGCTTCCAGGAGTCTCCGCTGGTCACCTGGTTATCTACTTGTGGCAAAAAAAACAGTCCTGCACATAAAGTTTAAATTTAAATTTGGGAATTTACATTTTTATGTAGAGATTATGGTCCAAAACATGCAGATTATGTCCCTTTTAACTACTGATGTCCTGTTACCGCACATTTGAAAGATCAGAGGTTGATTAGATCCGGACACGTTGGCTGTTGTAGGGATTTAACTTGAGACCTTTAGGTCACGCGATGAACAGATCAGCGTTTCACGTGGCGTATCTGCTGCATTCCAGGCTAAACCGGCTATCTGTGTGCCTCCTTGTGGTCCACCCCCTCACATTTTAAAACATAATTTAAAAATCAGCTGACCGCGCGCCCACGAACAATGGCCTAGTGAATTTGCTCTTGTGAATGTAATGTTAACGAATTTCAAGAATGTGATGAGCAGAGGCGGCATACGTGTCGATTACAACAAGCTGCAACTCATTTAGAATGAAGTGGAAGCTCAAGTGTTATTGTCATTCTACGACACAGAGTTGCACAAAGAAATGCGCGTTGTAGTCCCAAAAAATTCACAGTGGAGAACGGAGGACGAGTTGAGGAGTCTTGAGGAGCGGATGCTTCTCACTGTTTCCCACAAGTTTTATGGGACTGTGGTGGGTGGACCTCGGACCCTAAAGGGATTTGTACATTTTAAAGTCTGCGCAGGCACCTCACCGATATCACCGATGCACGGTACTGTAGATGGGTGCCAATGATATTCTGGTGTGGACGAGATCCTTCATTCAGCTACAGCTCCCATTGTTTGGCATGCTTTATGAACAGAGGACAGATCAATAGATAGGAAAGGAAATTAGGAAAATACAATACACTACAGGTGGGGTAATATTCCATCCAGGATTGTGATAAAAAGGAAATAATGTCGGTCACTCACACTCACACAGACACACACATGTCTAACAGGAGGTAGGACAGTGTATCCAGATGGCAGAACAAAGCCTGAGGTCAGTTTTAATGAGCAGAGCTAATTACCACATGACTGTCCTATCTGTCCACTCCCAGTGGACTGTTGGCCTTTAATAGGGTATACAACAGGAAGTAAAGGCAGGAAAACCCCTCCGCCTATACCCCTGCCACATGCACACAAATAGTAGTCGCTGTAATTAAAGTGTGTTACATGCAACCAGCACATTTTAGTACACACAGTAGACTCACAGTTGACTTGTTGAGTACAGTTATAAACGCATACATCCTACATAAGTTCTGCAAAGAAACAATGAGTATTAGCTAACATGCTTTTTTTTCATAATCGGTAACCCCACAAATAATATGGTTAGTTTATTCCTTGGCCTTGTAACTAATATTATCTTAGCGTTACCACTGAAGGTCATAAGCTAGTTAGCCAGACAACGACGAATTTCCCATTCATTTACTCCATTGAAGAGCCAGAAAATCCTTATATAAAGAGTTTTAAGCATGGAACCGAGACGAATCATGACCGTCAAAAATTTGACTTGGAGCAAGAAAATAAATAAATTGGAAAACAGAACAAAGGCAAAGGCACAAGATTGTGTACATAATTATTTTAAGAGTGAAGGAACTAGCTACTCATCCCATAAACCATTGCGAATGGCGACTCGCCGCCTCTGGAAACTCCCGAAAAAGTTAAACTAACCGTTGTCGATCTAAAATGAAGACCGATTCGGCAACTGCATGCATTATTTCACACTTCAGATGTTTTCAGAAACACATTTCGGTGAACTATTTTCGTAACATAAGGAAAAGTTTACGAGCCGCCATGTTGGCCCGGTTTGAAATCCGCATACCCTCACTAACCATTCGCGTGTGCTGTACACATTTCTATAGTAACAGCACCAATTAGAGATGTCGATGTTACACTTAGGATTGTGGGTAGTGTAGTACTTCTCCATGACATCGCGAAAAAAATGTGTTTTTCTTAAAACAAGGTTGATATCATACTGACTTGTGGCTTCTACAGGAGCATATACCATAATTTCACAATCTTGTAGCATGTGGTAAGTCTACCTTGGATGGTTACAACCTTATGGCTAATAATCAAATCTGTGATTTAGAATAATGTGCTCTATAGTTTCCTAGTTTTAGGATGAGATCAGATTTTTCACTGATGACACACACTTTGTGGACCACAGTCATAAAATGTAAAGTACGTTAGTACGTAAGTATTGTTGTTACAAAATCATTCAGCCGCCAATGTTTTGTATCACCTGGTAATCTCACTCTCATTGTTTTGATGTCTGCAGGTGTTTGTCTATCTGGCAGTTGAATTCCTGCAACAAACCTCCAGCCCACACACAGAGACACACTCACGTAAACACACAAGCATGTGTCCGTCATACACACACACACACACACACACACACACACACACACACACACACACACACACACACACACACACACACACACACACACATACACACACACTCCTTGCTGCTTACTACTGTGTTTGTCTGTGCTCAGACAAGCAGGAAGGAAAAGCCATTAGTCACTGAGGTGCCATCAAGCGCTGTTTAATTGTCTCATTTATCTTCCCTGTGCTGCCGCTCAGATTCACCGGGGAAACCTCGGGAGCAGAGCACTCCGCCACATATAAGTATATAATCATTTGTTGCTGCAAGTGGTCCTATATCTTCTGATGCGGGCGTCCCTGACACAAGTTGAGAAGTGGTGAGGAGCTAGTTCCCGGTTATAGGCTATACTGTAACATCATTTGAGTTTCAGGTCGCCCGTAGAATATTAATGAACTTCCTGTGACTAGCTGCGGAAGTTGATTGATGTGCGGATACTGCTTACAGTCTATAGCAGGGGTAGGCAACCTCAGGCACGCGTGCCAATGGTGGAACACGGTAGCTTAACAAAGGCCACTCTAGCAATAAGAAGATCCGCCATACTCTGCCTCTGATTGGCTAGTACTCGTTGCCTTGTTTGCAGAATTTGTTCCGTTTATCACTGATGAACAAGATTGGTGGAAGGTTGCTAATGATTGCAACTCAGATGTGGATATTTTCATAAGGATGGCAGCCTTCTTGTATAGTGCTCTCGTATATCAAGTACAATGTCCTGATTATGGGAGAAAATGTTTTTAATGCACGTTGCCTGTATGGATGGAATAAAATTACAGATCCATTTGAGATTAAAATTTTGATGTGGTGTCATAATTAAACTTAATGTTAACCTTAATGTTGATATAGCACACTGATTAACATGAAAACTTAAAAATGGCACTTCATATCAAAAATATTTCCGACTCGTGGTCTATAGTCATGTCCTCAGTCGACAGCACCAACATTGTTGAAATGCTAGAATTTAGCTTTATGAATTTAAAACTGAACTATTATGATTAGGCCAATACATTGATTTTTCAAGTCGGAGAGTATGGCCCGCATTTATTTTTTAAATAAGAGGGGCTGTGAAGTTTTGAGCTAAAGACTAACATTAGACTTAGATTAAACATGCTGATGTTTAGCAGGTAGGCCTACAATGTTTACCATATTTTCCATTTTTGTTTAGCATGCTAACATTAGCCTGTTAGCAGTAAACACAAAGAGGCTGAGGCTGATGGGACAGTCATTCGTTTTGCAGGTATTTAGCCTAGGGCTGTCAGTCGATTTAAAATATGTAATTGCGATTAATCACATGATTGTCCATAGTTAATCGCAAATTAATCGCACATTTTTTTAATCTGTTCAAAATGTACCTTAAAGGGGGATTTGTCAAGTATTTAATACTCCTATCAACATGGGAGTGGGCAAATATGCTTAATTTATGCAAATGTATGTATTTATTTATTATTGGAAATCAATTACCAACACAAAACAATGACCAATATTGTCCGGAAACCTGCTAGCATGGCTTAAATATAAAAAAAAAAAACAGCAGCCTCGATAAACCCACAGAAATCATTTAGGTTAAATAAATGTATCTGCAATTTTTAGTCCGCTTGAATGCATTTGTATAGACATTATTTTGACCCACATGCCTCTGACACTGAAATAACTCAACAGCTTGTACTACGCATCAAGACTATTTCAGGACTAGCCGTCATCCTCTTGTGACTCTCATACCAATTTCAAAATTACAATCGAGTGTTGTTCCATGATGTTGCAATTGTAATGTGAGAGATGGAGAGGAAACACGGGAGTCGGATGAGTGGTTGGGAGTACAGCTGAGTAAAAGCGTCCCTCTCCAAACTCCCTCCTCCCTCCCTAATTGAAATACTCTTACTCTGTGTTTTAAACACTCTCGACCGCTCGTCGTCCTCTTCTGTCTCTCATATCGCTCCCCTCAATCTCTCCTCTCTTTGGGACTGCAGTCATTCATTTCAACATCACGGAACAACACTTGACCTGTTTTTAGCTGCAGGGGCAATGGCCCTGTCTCCAGTGACGTTCGCTCGGGAGGGAGAAGAGGAGGTGAAGTAGGAGGGGAAAGGCAGAGGGATGGAAGGAATGAGATGAGGGGAGAGGTCAGAGGAGAGGAGAGGAAAGAAGGTGTGTAGGGGAGGGGGAAGTGAAGGAAAAGTTTAGCTGGAATCTGAATCTTAATAACTGTAGTTTTTGAGTGAACTTCACTAATAGTTATCAACGGTGCTCTATACCAGTGGTTCCCAAACTTTTTCACGTCAAGGACCCCTAAACTTGCACAAATTAGACCCCCATTTGATACGATTTTGTCCCAGGGTCCCCCTGTCTAATAGGATTTTATTGCTTTTAGATGTTTTGATAACAGAAAGTGCATGAAACCCATGACCAAAATAGTCATACATTCTGTCATTGTGTTAGTTATGGATGGAATTATAGTGAAATTAAATGATTCAACAAAATACACTAGTTACTCTTGTTTGAGTAACGTTTGCTAAAAACGACAATGCCCAGCTGTTTTAGGAGATTATTTAGCCTTTTTTAAAAATGAAAGTATATATTCATGACCTGTTTTGAAAGATATGCGTCTGCAGTAGCATCAAAGTAAATTCGTGAACTGTTTGGTTAAGATTGGGTTGTAAAGGTCAATATATCCCCTGCCTTTTCACTGCAACATGTAATATCAAACTACCCCATATTTGTAGATGTCTTGCTATGCAATTTTACCAGATTTTGGGTATTTACTTATCCCTTACCTATTTATTTGTTTACCTGCTTTACTTGTTTGATCAGATTGTTCCTGGTTTAAATCAAACTTTTGTTACATTTATAATTATGGGCAAACTTCAAGACATATATTTTTTCTGCAGAAGAAAACATGTTTATGTTCATAACATAACCCTACTGTTGGGAACTGACTTCTCTCATTTAGAATATATGACACACATTTTATGCATTTTAATTTGTGTTTGCTTTTAGACAAACTGGACAACTAACTTCCACTCCTTGGAATAATTTGCTGAAAAATATACATAAATCTTGGTCAGGCCCCATTATGCACACAGTGAGCAAGCAGCCCGGCAGACCAGAGCACCATCCAGACTGCATTCTTACCCTCAATCTGTGCCGTTTGCTTGGTGTTACAGAGCTCTGTGAAAAGTATGTTTATCCTCAGCTGTTAGGAAAGCTGGCTTCTCAACACGCTCAGATATAGAGACAACAATAGCAGGCCTGTTTCTTCCACAGCTTTAGCCGTGCTCACACAGTTTGAATTAAGAGGCCAGGCCACTTTTCTAATAGTCCCCCTTTTTACTCCTGACCATGATTTACAGATAGCGAACTTAGCTGTTCATTCAAGTGATGCAAAATGGTAGTCAAGCTGAATATTTCGGGTGACAGATAGTCACACGTTATTTCAAATATAGTGTTATCTAATAGAAATCAGATGCAGAGTTTAGAAATGGGCGATAGTCACGCATCATGCAATCTTTGCCTTTCCTTATTTCAGTCAGCCTACTCATGTGGAATGGATAATTATATGAATGAAGAATATGTACAGTCAATATTTGGCTTTAGACTCTGACCTCATCACTGCCCACAGGGATACGACAAACTCAGCACAGCCAAGTTTTTGGAGTGATGATAATAACTTTTCCCCAGGGGACTGGGGAGGCTTATGGCGTACTAGCAGTAGTGGTAGCAGAGTTTTGGAAAGGACATTTATTTGAAATAGTACATTTACAATACTAGGATGCATTTTGCAATTCAGAAAAATATGTAACTGTCCATTTTTGTTTTTATGTCGTTTGTCATTATGTTTTCGGGTTATCCGTAAGTCCGTCCGGTCCATTCTTGTGAACGCAATATCTCAGCAACACCTTCAGCAAATTCTTCGAATTTGGCACAAACATCCACTTGGACTTAAGGATGAACTGTTTAGATTTTTGTGGTCGAAGGTCAAGCTCACTGTGACATCACGTCCATCCCAGTCTCATGATATCTCAGGAACGCCTTGAGCAAATTTCTTCAAATTTTGCACAAATGTCCACTTGGACTCAAGGAGATTAGATTATTAGTAGTCAAAGGTCACTGTGATCTCACAAAACACATTTTTGGCCATAACTCAAGAATTCATATGCTAATTCTGACAATTTCACACAAATGTCTAACAGGATAAAACGATGTATTGATGACATTTTGGACAGACATGGATGTAAACTGCAACTCGACTGGTTGGCGGGGGCAACCGTGAGGCGGTAATTCTAATTTGATGATTAGAGGAGGTGGGAAAAGATTTGGAACACCTAACAGCAAAACACATTAGCCCTGCAGTACATGCCAGTTTTCCTGAAACACATAATGTTCAGGTTTTGTTGAGACTGTCAGAGGTGTTGACCCTACATGGTGCTAATTTTTTAGGACTTGTAGTCTTGTACATCAACACATGTAATCTGAAGTGTGGAGCGCATAACCTGCTGTTTATTGAGTAGGATGGAAATAATCCTTGAAGTATAGGATGGGGATTCACTGTTGTAAGCTTCCCAAACATGAATTCATATAAAACCAAATCCAACAAACACGTAAAAACAACTTTCTCTCTATTCTAGTCAGCCCTCACACTTGTAAGAGTGTTGTCTTAATTCAGTGCTACATCACTGTGTCCTCCATGCTCTGTTTTTTTCCCTCAGATCTTATCCCAGTGGGAGTGTAGGAGGAGATGTTTGTCTGTGCACAATTAGAGACAATGACAGCAGTTAGAACATGAGCAGTTCCAGCGAAACTCTCAAAAAGAAAAACACATTTCCTTCAGAAACTGAAGAATGGGCTTAGTGTTTGGCTGCTACTGGTGGAATAAGTAGGAGTTGGACTGTGAGTTTCAGTACTTCCCAGTGTTGTTTTATCCTACTCCTGGGGTTTGGATGGTTTTAGGATTTGGAGACGAAGTAAAGTATACTACCCACAATAGTGCCTTACTGGATGTGATAAACAAGGTGAAATTCAAGTGCAATGGAGATGTGTAATATTCCCAGCAGGAGGCAACAAATGAGACACGAGGCCCAAAATATTATCAAGTGTTTCCTGGCAACCACTAGTTTTAGTGCCATTAAAGCACAATGCTGAGGCGAATGCGTGACAGGCTTAAGGCATAATTCAAGGGAAAGTTTTTAAAGAAAGAGGCATTTCCCCTGCAGCTAGAATGGGAGCTGGTTAGTGGGACATATCTGATATGGAGAATACGGTCCTCTTCAAAAAATGAAATCACTCAAACTATCTTTGGTTGCCAGAAATTGGGCCACCCTCAATATTTTCTAAGTTCCCGCAGCCCAACTATTGTGTAAATATTATCCAAAAGTTGCTCTTTACTGGTTGGCTATTTATAGACAGCATGAGCAAAGGGCCTGGCCGGTATTGCTTGCAGCATAAACAGACAACGGGTATCCATGGCACAGTCAATGTGGATAATGCAGTGTGCTTTGAAAGAGCAAAATATCATGTCATATCAGCCACAACACAATGAGATTAGCTGAGAGGTCCAGTGAATGTGCCTTGACCCTCACATCTGAAACATGATGATATTTAGTGGTCTGATTGGAAGTTACTCGAGCAGAAAAGAAGACAGTGTACAATTAGATTAAACAGAATGAGAATGTGATTTTCAGAAAATGTGACGTCGCCGTAACCTGTGACAGCAGAGAACAGTTTGACCTTTTATGTAGTGAGGAACAGTTTACTTGGCATGTACAGTATGTTCTTTCACGGCAAGTTATTCATCCATCTATATGTCTGCATCTTATGAAACAGCATACAATATTTATTATTTGTACATTGTAAATGTAAACTTACATATAAGTTACACCGCTTTCCGAGATATTTTAACCCAGACCACAATCTTTTCCTAAACATAACTAAGTAGTTTTGTTGCCTAAATCTAACAAAGTGTATCTTTTCCTAAACCTATTTAAGTAGTTTTGTTGCCTAAACCTAATTAGGTCGTTTTGTTGCCTAAATCTAACAAAGTCTATCTTTTCCTAAACGTTATTAAGATGTTTTGTTGCCTAAACTTAACTAAGTACTTTTGTTGTCTAAACCTAACTAAGTAGTTTAGTTGTCTAAACCTAAATAAGTAGTTTTGTTGTTTAAACCTAACTAAGTAGTTTTGTTGCCTAAATCTAACTAAATAGTTTTGTCACCTAAACCTAACCAAGTTGTTTCCTGTGAAGACGGAAGTTTATTTTGAAAAGACTGTAGCATGTAACGAGCGGAAATTGACATGTTGCTGAACATTCGTAGGAAAACCCACAAAAAAATGAGGAATCATTTTTTTAAATGCTGCTATAATGATCACATCATTCCCCAGAAGTCAGGAGTCAATGACATAATAAGTGACCTAAAGGCTTTCCTTGGAGGAAGTAACAACTGTATCTGATGTTCCTGTATGAACGAGCTCTGATGCACAGTTAAACAGAAATTTCATTTGCTAAGAGTACACCCCCCCCCCCCCCCCCTCTCTCTTTAAAAGCAAAAACAATTTTTTTGTGAAAAATGAGGAACCATTTTTTGTAAGATATCATACGAACAGTTGTATGAGGATACGTTGTCCAGATACATCTTCTAATTAATACCACTGAAACATTTTTACAGGACTGAAGATGTGTGTGAGATTTAAGCTAATCCATGTAAAGGCAGGCTTGTAGTTGTCTCCTTAGTCATCTCAGTTGATTTGTGTGTTTACTTTTTATCCTGAAGAAGGCGGTAAGCTATGTGCTGAGATGTAAAAATAAAATGTTTGCATCAGTCATGACTACACAGCTCTCGCCTCCGTCTTCTTCTCAGTATTTTTATCGTTCCATGGATTCAAACTGAGGAGCTTCCAGCTCCGAGCCCAGTCCCCCAACCGCCTTGAACGATTTAACGTCGCACAATATTTTTAAACACACCGATCTTAGGAAGCAGTCCACATGGATGGAGATACTCATTGCTCAAATGAAAATAAACCACATTCTCTATTTGGGTAGGGTGTGTTGGTGATAAATGCTGCTATAATGATCACATAATTCCCCAGAAGTCAGGAGTCAATTACATAATAAGTGAACTAAAGGCTTTCCTTGGAAGAAGTAACACCTGTATCTGATGTTCCTGTATGAACAAGCTCTGATGCACAGCTAAACAGAAATGTTATTTGCTAAGAGTACATCCTCCCCTCTCTCTTTCAAAGCTACAAACAAAAGCTATATTAATATTCAATAAATTTGTTTTATCTTTAAACAATCTATTCTATCATTTTAGTATAAACACTCACTGCCTGTAGGCTTGAAATGTTATTGCTCTTTCGCAGCTGTAATAACTTTCACAACAGTTACAGTATATTACTATAAAGACCCAATTTCAAAACCTCCATACAAACGTAACTTAAAGAGGAGCTATTATGCTTTTGTGCTTTTCCCCTTTCCTTTAGTGTGTTATATAGTTTTTTTTGTGCATGTAAAAGGTCTGCAAAGTTACAAAGCCCAAAGTCCACGCCAAAAGGAGTTACTCTCCCCCACAGAAACACTGCTCCTGAACTGCCTGAAACGCCTCGCTTGAAGTCCCGCCTTTTCTTCCGTAACGTGGTGAGGTCACCAAGTGACACATTTGCATAACGGCTAGTTTGGCGCGCATTCAAACGGTGCTAGTTAGAGCGGAGCTGGAGCGGAATCCGAAGAGTTCGGTTCGGTTGACCAATCACAACAGTGGGACAGCTGACCAATCAGAAGCAGGAGTTCAAATAGAGCGTTTCAGACAGAAGGTGAACAGAGGTGCTGCAGCACAGCCGGTATTAGAAAAGTAAAGCATTTTTTGAACATTTAAACATGTAAGCCTGTTCTATTAGAAACCTAAAATACAAGTATGAACCTGAAATAAAGTATAATAGGTCCCCTTGATAGGTCCCCTTCTGTTTGACGCTATAGCTCAATTAGCTGTTTATGTTTGCATCTATACATTTGCTGTTATTGCTGCTGAGCAACTAATGTTAACAGTTCAGTTCAGTTCATCTTTCTTGACAGACTCGAAGTCCATTAAAAAAAAAGCATACAACACAAACAACAATACATACACTAAAATAAAAACTGACACTTTTTTTTTTTAAAAGACAGCTATACCAATGTTTCCACAGTTTCTCAAACCTGCAAATCTTCGAAATATTTATAAGACGTGTGGGTAAAACTAAAGAGTTTGCTTGATCCACCATGTCCACCTCCACCCACACTGTGTCTCCGTGGACAGCAGCTGGCAGGTTAGTTCTCTTAGCAGGCTATTGTTAGCGGGTTCACACATGACTGTGAGTTGGTTTTCCTTCAGGCAACATTACACAACAATGGTTTTTTTCTTTCAGGCAATATAGTTCCCTGTAATTTGATAAAGAAATCCATGAGAGAAATGTTATTGCAGGTCTTCTGGCTTCTACTAGAATTAATTAATTATAATAGAGCATTTTAATGTTATAGGTCCAGTGCTGTTTCCCAACCAGTAGTGTTTTCTTCTTTATTCCACTGGATTCAGCTGGTAGATGGCAATAAATTCCTTCATTACCAGTTTATGCGCTTGCATATGTGCAGATCCCCAATTCCTCTAGAAAAATCAAGATACACAGTTTTATTTTAAAACTGACGAAAGATGACAAATATGTGAGGGTTATGTAAGCTACAGACAGAAGTTAAATGGCAAAAATGTGTAGCAGAAGCATGTAAATGGTTGCTTGGTTTCAGCGGTCCTCCAAGTTTGGGTAACAATCTACCTCTTACTTCTTCATCTTGACTTCTCTGCTGCATATTCTTGCAGCATGAGAGCAGGAAGCAGCACGCAGGAAGAGAGAGCTTGTCAAACTGTTACAACACACAGGACATACTGTAATGTGATTCAGTTGCGTTGTACTGTGGAAGATTGTGATAACACCCCGAGCCCTGAGTTTCATTTTAAGCCTCCAGCGGGCGCGGAGGGGGGGGGGAAATTTATCGGTCGTGTGTTGTGTAACACTATAGTCATGTTGGCTGTCAAGCAATTGGGCAAATGTCATGGCTATACACTCATACACAAACTGACACACACACACATTCACACAGAGGAAATTCAATCACTTAAATGTGACCGTGTCACATTAACAAGGACACTCCGCTTCCTCTCGTCCCTCCCCCATTCATCTCCTGTCTTCCTCTCCTCCCCCCTCCTCCCCCTTTTGTACCCTCCATCACTGGTCAGCTGCCCTTCATGCTGTTCTCTGGAAGTGAACAAAAAAATATCATATGAGACAAAAGGTCAACATGAGTTCAGCGTGGTTCATCTTCCTGTATATGTGAGTACTATGTGTGTGTGTATGCTTATGCATAAGCGTGTATGTTTGCGTGTCTGTACCTGTCGTCACCAGTCATATTTTGCCCCTCTCGTTGCCTTAGTAACCACAGTTTCTGGCTCTGTCACCGTTTCTCAAACAAAAACACGACAGATCGATGACGTCAACTTGTGTGTCAAGCCGGACGCACCTCTGCCACACCAGATGACGGGGCCAGGTTGTGTGTGTGTCTGGGTGCATGTTGTACGTTTTTGCTACCACACTGCAGGAGAAAGGCACATAAGAGTGTTTGTGTACAGATGTGGAAAGGGTTTCGACGGCAGTCTGTTTCCTGTCTTTAATCCCCGCGTCTGTTCTGCTCAGACTGCCACATGTCAGACAAACACGCACACACACACACACACACACACACACACACACACACTCACACACAAGTTGTGCTTTAGGCCTGCCTGCTTCTGACCTGCACGTAATCCTCCTTCACAGTCTTCATTCGTAGTCCTTCATTCACAAACACAGCGAGAGGAGCTGAGCTACTGATGCAAATAATGTGAAAATAATAATCAGAAAAAAGGGGGGGGAATAAAATGAAACATTGGTTTAAGAAGAGGATTAGTAGTTGACACAAAAAGTATCAAAATATATTTTTTACTGACTTTCTTTTGCTTTTTTTTCTCCCTTCGCCACATCTACTCACATAGACACATTCGCCCCAGACACCCTTTTTCATATACAGCGCACGTGTGCACATGCATCTTCAGAGTACTGAAGTATATTGATATAAACACAACAATCATTGTGTCAATTATATTATCTTTTATCCTACTTTTTATAATTTATGTATATATGTTTTGTGTAACTGTCTTGTCGCCAATAATTCACAAAAGTAATTATTTTTCCTTCGTTATGCTAAATGTTAACGTTATTTTGTTTGCACTGATAAAGACATACAAATATAGGCTTTGATGTTTTAGCGTAGCAGAAGACAGGAAGTGGACACTTGGACTGCTTTGTACTACAACCTTTTATTCTCACATTTACAGTAAAAGCAGCTGGTCACACCCCCAATTTTGCAGCAAAATTATTCCAGTGGATGAACTAAATCTGCATATGTTTTACCTACAGTTCAATTTTGGTTGAACTTTGACACGTCTTTACAGTGCTGACCTTTTGGGGGACAAAGAGCTGGAGAGTCCAAAATGGAGGAATGATTTGCAGACTGGTTGTACTGGTTTATTGATTTATCTAAAAAGAAAAAAATGTATCCGCTGATTTACAGACGTCTCTTTCCCGATGTAAGTCTATGGGAAAAAAAGTCTTTTAGGGCCCAATGGCATCACGTGACGTCCGGGAAATTGTAATTCCACGGTTTGGCCATGTCAAATTTGCTTCAAAGCCCATCGCTCTTCCTGGGGGGCTTGGCACGAACATGTCCCCGGCCGGCTAGCGTTTTAGCCGTAAACTGTATATAAAGATGGACGACGCGTCTCCACTTCCTCCCACTGTGCAGAAGTGAAGCCAAAATATCCCGGACATGGGAGCTGCCATCTTGAGTTTTTTTTACATTATTTGAAGTCTGCACAGAAGTGATCGGGCAGTGGAGCCGTGGTATCGAGGTCTTCCGTCCGAAACCAATCGCGAGCCCAGCACAGCCGCAGCTTGTCAGCGAGAGAGAGAGACCTACCTAAAATGACAGAAATCATCTTTGGGAGAAATTTATTTGATGTGTGCTTTTACTTTTTAATTTGACCCATTTCCCATCAGCTAACATGGAGGAGGCGGGCCTTATGGCCTATACTGCAGCCAGCCACCAGGGGGCAATCAAGATGTTTTGGCTTCACTTTCGGGGAGCTGTCATGTCGACCATCTTTATATATACAGTCTATGGTTCTAGCGGTTAGCTTTCCAGATATAGTAGTTGACCAACTATCCCTGCGAGTAGTCACTATGTCACCAAGCTTTTCTATATTTCGTGAAAACACACGGATGAATTTTGCTGTGTGTATCTGGTGTAACCGGGCCATATAACAACTTGAACATTAGCCGTGACAATGCAAAACTCTGCAGGGAACTGTTTCATATCACATCATCCGAATATGATGCCTGTTTGTACCTTCACCTTTCTCTTTGGCATTGCCGCTGTCTGTAAACTCCTCAGCACCAGCCTGTGGACGTTACCCAGACTGCCGCATATGAATGCAGTCTGGACTCGGGCCCAAGCGGCGAGACAGTATTTATGACTGGAAAGTACTTCCTCTGGGGGTATGATCACGAACTTCTCTCTTATTCTCATTTACTAAAACAATATTTGTATTAGCTTCCTAGTTTGAAAAACGTTGTAGGTTTAACAGGAAGTCGTTTGGCCGCACACATGCCCCTGGGTTACAGATGTTTGAGTAAAATATGAATAGGTTTGAATATGATGTCACCGTTTCATCCTGTGCTACTTTGACTATTCAAAACGCACACAGAGATTTGAATGAGGAATAAGTGGGGTTTTTTTTGTGAGTGTGAAAGAGAAAGAGAAAGAGAGGTCAAAATTTACGGTAAAACAATAGTTTGACATTTTGGGAAGAAGTTTATTCACTTTCTTGCCGAGAGTTAAATGAGAAGATTGATACCACTCTCACACTGTCTGTTAAATACGAAGGAGATGGTTTGCTTAGCTTAGCATAAAGACTTGAATCAAGGCGAAACAGCTAGCTTGGCTCTCTCCAAAGGTAACAAAACCCACCTACCAACACCTTATTAAATTCAATACTATCTTTTTACGCTGTTTCAATTCTGTTTCCCATTGCCTTATTAAGGTTTGTCCCATTGTTTCTTTCTTCTCTTTTTCCCAAGTTGAAGTCACAACTTCTTCTTGCCAGCTCGTCATTGTAAATTTTTTCTGTATCGACTTTCCTAGTTCAATAAAGGTTACGATAAAAGAAAAAAAACAAATATATTAAATACGGTAAATATATATCAAATAAACAAAAAGGAGCTCATTCGGGTCAGAAGTCGGGGATTGTCAAATAGCACAGTGTTTGCACTTAGGGCTGAGGAGGAAGTAGGAAACGCTATGACCAAATAAGGAACTCACAATTCCCATTCACAATAACCAGTGGGAGTAAAGAGGCAATAAGGCACGTGTGGGTGTGCGTGCCGACAGTCTGCTGCCTCGGGTTCACTGGGTTAGCATGTGAGGTCCAGACAAGGAGGGATTCAGTGCAACGACCTTGTGTGTGTGTGTGTGTGTGTGTGTGTGTGTGTGTGTGTGTGTTCAGTAAGTTGGTCCGTTGAAATGGGGATAAGCAGCTGGTGACCTGTTTTATTACTCATTAACCCACAGAGTCTCCACAAGCAGCTCTGGATAAACACGACTTCAACCCCAAAAACATTTCCCACAAGCATTGGCATCACGTGTACTTATTCAATACGTCAATCAAAAGGTTTTACTGTATATGAATATGTACATTCATTTTAATTCTGTTTTTAATGTTTAAATTCTCTAGACACATGCAGCCAGTGGAAAGGTGACGCAAGTACTGTATGTATTAAGCCAAAATGGTTGGGAACTATGACATTTAGGGTACTGTGTGCCTGCAAATAGTCAGTGTAGTTCTTTAAAGGATAATTTCACTCAAATCTCAAAACAATTTTTTTTTCACTTACCCCATCGAGCCATGCAGATAATTACTATCCTGAAAAGGGGTGGGAATCACCAAAGGCCCCACGATACTTTATTATCACGGTACTTTACGATCTTATTGCGATTTTAAGCATTTTGCGATATGCTGAGTATTGCGATAAGATATATTGCGATTTATTATCGTTTTTTAACTGCAGTTTGTCAACACTTGTTATATCTAATGAGATACAGTTTGGAGCGTTATTTAGCGTTCTTCCCGACAAGCTAACGTGACACAGTTGATACCGATGGATTCCTTAGGTTGTCTAGTCTCATATGGTACCAGTATCATCACTCTAGATGTAAGACTGACCCGCTACAACCTCTGAAAGACAGAATAGCGGCCGTCGGATTGTTAAATAGGTTAATAGTTTATAACGATCTGTGTATCGATACAATATTGTCACACAAAATATCGTATACTATGCTGTATTGATTTTTTCTAACTAACTGGGGCACAACGCTGTTGAGTATTTATTATATATTTCTTTTTATGCTCTGAGCAGCACAAACAAAATTTACTCAGGGTGGCATGTTTTTTTTTTTGTGATTTCGGTGAACCAGCCTGTTGATGTGTGAGACACCTGTTGCATATTTTTCATTTTTCTAAAGAGTAAAAACCGATAAGAGTCTGTCCTTTTGATGCACTTGACAAACAAAGCACAATAGCACTGACAAAATGTGCACCATCTTTATTATTCGGTCGTGCCGGTGGAAAGGTTGAACTGTTTGTCAGCCGAGAGAATTTGCCTCTGACAGAAAATATGGACCTGCTCCAAACAGAGTAATAACCCTCACCACGCCACTCACTCACTTCCGCTGCTCAACTCTCCCTGCCTCCATCCTTCGCCTCCCCCTTTCTCTCTCTTTTCTATTTTTTCCCCCCCCTCTGTGTCTTTGCAACATCTCTCTCTCTCTCTCATCATTTGTCTCTCATATATTCATTCTTCTTTTCCTCTTTTGCACTCATAACTCTGTCTCTCCTTCATCCCCCTCTCTCCGCCTCTGTCGACACACTCGCGCAGACACATGACGGACGACACAAACTCATTCATGAAAATGTTGCGGCACTCAGTCAAGGCTTAACCACTGGATTATGGGATTAGAGAAGGGGGACAGATCTAGAACGTACACACATGAATTACACGCATACACACTCATTCAAGTCTGAGTGTGTGTGTGTGTGTGTTGTTGTTTTAATGGTGTGTTGATGTTTTAATTATCCTGCCTGGTGGACTGTACTCAATGTATGCATGATTTCCTTTCTAAAACAACAGCTGTTCACTGCATTTTTTTTTTTAAATTTACTATACATACATTAGATTACATCCTATTCATCTAGAGCTCATTTAAAGGGATAGCTTGACATTTTGAGATATACACTTTCTTGCCGAGAAAATTGATACCATTCTCACGTGTGTCAGGAAATCTCAGCCTTTTTTTGTCTGTTGCTTTCTTGCATGCATTGCACATTATGCATCTGTGTTGCATGTTTTGCAGTTCACTTTGCATAATGCTAATAAGCCTATAGTCCTTATCTTTTTATTATTGCTCTGTATGCTGTAAACTGTTCTTGAAGGGGCTATATGTCTAGGGACTATGTAGCCCTTTGGCTAACTCCACTGCTTTTGCATAAATGTTGCATTACAGTAATATGCACTGTGCCTGCAAATGAGAAACAAAAATTGACAAGATGATATGGAGAGAGGATGATGAGGGTGAAAGAAAAAGAGGCGCGAGTGAGAGATTAGAGGGAAGAAAATGGAGTAAAAAAAAAGGAAGCACGAGAGATATTTGCCAACACTGACGTGTACAAAGCTCATTTACAAAGTATCCTCTGACTCTCTGGTTCACTGTATTGATGGATGACGGCATACGGGCGACGGATGCGAGGGGATGAATGGATGGACAGGGGAGAGCAGAGGGAGGGAGGGGATGACATCAGTGCAGAGTCTGTTCCCAGCCAATCGTCTCGCAGCCACCTGCCTGCTGTCTCCGCCCTCCCACACCTCTCCCTTGTTGCTACGGCAGCAGCGCCATCCCGCCTGTGCGAGGCATTGTTTAGGGTTGGTAGTAATGCGGCGAGGTGTGTGTGTGTGTGTGTGTGTGTGTATGTTTATATGGGACACTAGAGGCTGCAATCCAGCACAAGTAATCACCGCTTTTTTTCCTTACTCAATCATCCATCACCTCGCCTTCCCTCCTCCCTTTCCCTCGTCATTCGTCATCTCTTCCTCCACTTCATCCCTGTTGTCGCTGTCTCGTCTTCCATCTTCCATCTTCCATCTTCCATCTCACCTCTCTGTCTTAACATTCAAGGTCCTTTCATTCATGATTTATTTCTGCTGCAGTGCCTCTGTCAACTACAAGCACTCGATACACACATTTACATGCACAACGAATATATGTGCTACATATTATAATCCATTTTCTGCACGGAGTCACTTTTTGCACTCGGATAATGTGGATATATTGTACAAACTGTGATCAAGAGGCGTGCAAATCTGCAGACGAATGACAAATTAAAAGAAAAACCTGAATAAATGAGTGGACCGCTGGTCAACTCCGGGGTCTGAAAAGTGAAGCCAATGCGGAAGTGCCTTAAATTTGCATTCTTTCTAATAGTCTGATTGTATAGAAGTCCAAAAATGACCCTACTTCTCTCTTGATTTATTACTTTAGTAAACATTGTAAACATGAGTTTATGGTCTCAATCGCTATTCAAGTCTTCTTCAATACAGCATGATGTTCATTTAGTAAGTTATGGTCCCATTTAGAGTCAAATAGACCATAAAGCAGGGAATGCTTTAGGGCGTGGCTACCTTGTGATTGACAATTCGCTACCATGGCATCGTCCGTGTTTTCGTCTTACAACTTTAACCCTTTCACAATGTGTTTTCACTTCATGAAAGTTAATTATAACCTTCTTGGTTGCCTAAAACATGTCTTGTTGTTCTCATTAGACCATTCAGTGTGGGGTCACTGAATGGTCTGATGAGAATGATGTGAATCATACTGTCACCAGATCTCAACCCAGAACACTTGAGAGAATTTTGACCGATAAGTTAGACAACCATCATTTTCAAAACATCGGGATGGGGGACTATATTTTGGAAGGATGGTATGAATCGGTGTCAGGGAGCATTGAAGTAACTCGGCGTCGCCTAAACACCTTATTTTATGGCTTTGTCCTTTTTGTCACCCGTCTATGAATGCTCAAATTTGTGATTTGTCAACAGTATTTTACAGTTGTCCTGTAGTTGATAATTCTAGTGTCTGAGACACAAGACACTTCAGTTTTTAAAGGGGCACTCCACCGATTTTGCACACGAAGATCAGTTCACTAGTCATGGTCAGTACTACTCAGCCTGTTGTGTAAGGGAGCTTATGACCGTTCTTTTTAAATCCGTCTCCTGCAACTTCATGGGTACTAAATTGCTGTAGTACCCCTTTGAGGACAGATACTGTATCTAAATGTGCTGGAAGAACATATTCTCATGGCCAGTAACTCCATGTAATATGGATCAAAACAGTTTGTATTATATTGTATAATTTTTTTTCTTGTAATAGACAGAATGACTGCTTCCTTTTTCATTTGTATTGTGTCCTTATAACCATGCAACGTTTCCTCTTTTGAGGTTTGGCTTGTGCTTACTGTCGACTCTTTTTTTTTTTTTTTTAACCATGTCAGACAGGAATACAAAGAATTTCAGTTTCGGATACTCATCGTCTGCTAACACTTGTCATTTCAACATTGCTATCAGATCATACTTGTATTACATCAGTTACATCTTGTTGGAATATTCATTAAGATTAAAACATATATACAACACTTCAAGAGTTGAGCATAAAGGCCTGTGAACAAAACAAACCCAGATTCCTATGCCCATGTACTACTACGTAAACATGTACTCTTATATTCTCCCACATAAACCCATTCATAATAAATCTATCTGAGAATGACACAGTGTTAAAAATGATCCGCTTCTTATGTAGTCTGTTTATCTGTCTGTCTCTTTCAGCTTAAGTGTCTGCCTATTCTGCAGCCAGTCTGTTTGTGTCGGGGTGTCTGCGTTTTCCTCCTCTCATCTGCTGCCGCGCTGCTCTCTTTCCTCCCGTAACCATGGAAATGGGATCAACATGCAAATACCTGAGCACGCTCGCTAAGGCTGTGTGATAGGAGATGCAAATTGCGTTTCCGCTTGTAGGATTACACACCCACACACACAGATTCACGCTCAGACGTATACACACACACACACACAAACGTTCTTGTGCGCACGTAAGCAGTCCGGCACATTTCTCAGCACATTATACCACAGACAGACATTATCAATATAGTAGGTGAAGTAGTAGCACTGAACCTTAAAGGAAAATGAAATCAAATACAGTTTTGAACTTGTAATATTTGTAATATTTGAAGAGAATATGAAATATCTCCATTAAAACTTAAAATTGAAATTATTTCATTTAATCAGATGTCGAGTTAAATTCATCAAATTGAAGAAGTGATATGACCTTAAAGGTGCATTAGTTATTTTTTGGCCACTAGGGGGAATACTTTTAGGACCTATTTAAGTGTTCGTACTGGGAAGTTGATTTACCTCAAAAATATATTATCCACTGAGTAACAGACGTCTCTTTCCCAATGTAAGTCTATGGGGAAATGTCTTTTTGGGCCCAATGTGACGGACAAGGAAGTTGTAATTCCCTGGTTTGGCCACTAGGACAAATTGCCTCAAAGCCCAGCGCTCTTCTAGAGGAGCTTGGTGGAAACAAAGCAACATTAGCAATTCATTAGCAGTTTTATTTCTGGCTAATGTAAGTCCGCTGTTCTTTTTGCTTTGTATTTGTCTCCAACAACCCTGAGAAAAATATCTGGTACTTTAGCTATTATGCTAATTTTACTAAGTTTCTGTCTACCTTTCGGTGCTGGGAAGGTAGCATACAGTGGGTTTATTTTGCTGGATATGGTGGAGGCAAAATTTGGATTTGGAGCCCCGTAAACCGCAACACACATCAGACATCACAATAGTTTTAAGACAAAAATTAAGATTTTTATTTTCATAAATAACTGTATAACTTGTTATAATACAAATAAACAATTGGGCCCTGATATTGTTGGCTTAAAAGTGTTTAGTCCGTTTCACTACAATTTACACTTTTATTAAGAAATAAGTGCGGTCTTTCTTTCTTTCTTTCTTTCTTTCTATCTTTTTTGCAATGCAGAGAATGAGAAGGGCGCCCACTGGCATTTTTTTTTTTTTCATTTATTTCTTTACTTAAAAAAAATTTTTTTTTTAGATGAGTACCAGCGCCCTAGGTGACCGCCTATATTGCCTATGCCTTAAGCTGGCCCTAATATATGCAACAAATTAAACAAATCAAATTAAACAAACAAGCAAAGCTAAAAGAGGCTAAAAAGCTCCACATAGCCTAGCTGTAGAGTTGTGATAATTCTCAGTGATAGCCTATCAGTAGCCTAGCCTGAGTACACACACACACACACACACTTTTCACAGTCATTTGATTCACTTTAATCAAGAAAAATATTAATTAATGCATGTTTAAAGACTTGAACAAAGACCAAATATTTTTTTTTATATTTGTGGTTTTTAAGACTGCTCATTTAAAATCCATTTAACCCTTTTATTTCATCATAAAAAAAAACTGGCATTCAAATGAGGTCATGAGCTGGTTTAAGGCATAGTGCCAAAAACTCCACTGTACGCCCCGTGGAGTCTAATCTCCGTCCCCATCGCCTTTCGTTTTCATTGATGTTTGTCTAATTTTTTTTTATGAATGGACGGCAGAGGAAGAAAAAGGGGACGGGAAACTGGACGCTTTGTGATTGGGCCCGCTATCGGTTGACGTCACCTCCGCCGTGACGCGACGCACCCATTCAGAAAAAAAAAGGGAAAAAAAGAGAAACAATCCCGAGGAGGAACACTCGAAGCAGCGGAGGGAGAAAGAGAGAGAGGTGAGCGGACTGATTTGAAGACTAAAACTATGCGCGGATAGAGAGAGAGGCAGCAAACGGAATCCACCGCAGCAGGATCCGAAGCTTGGGCGATTGGGTGCAAAACGACGGGAGGACATAACCGACAAGTGAAAGCAAGACACACGCAGCCTTAAAAAAACGACAACAGAGTGAGATGGAGGAGCTGGGCGAGATGGACTGCCCGGTGGTGAAGCGGTTCTTGAAGGACGACAACGCCAAGTGTCTGCTGCTGGACTGCCGCTCCTTCATCGCCTACAACGCGGGCCACATCCGCGGCGCCGTCAACGCCCGCTGCAACACCATAGTCCGCCGCAGGGCCAAGGGCTCCGTGCTCAGCCTGGACCAGATACTGGCCGGGGACGAGGAGGTGCGCGGCCGCCTCCGCTCGGGGATGTACTCGGCCGTGGTGCTGTACGACGAGAGGACGCCGGACTCCGACACGGTGAAGGAGGACAGCACGTTGAACCTGGTGCTCAGCGCGGTGTGCAAGGACTCCCCCGGCACGCAAATATACCTGCTCAAAGGTAAATAATAGTGCTTCATTATTACACTAGCAGTAGCACCAGTATGAGCAACACATTTCAGGATTCAGCATTCATTGAAGCATTTAATTTAATGTTACTGATGAGTGGTGTTTTAGTCTTTGTTTCAACTTTAATATATTATTATTATATTAATATATAGTATAATAATAATAGAATTATATTAAGGATAACACAAATCATATTTATTTCATTTGTTAAATTCAGCCTTTAAATGGTGCAGTAATAACCTATATATTATATTATTATTATTATTATTATTATTTATACTGTTATATCCAAAACAAATGACCCTTGTATTTGAATAAGCCTTTGTATAGTCAAAAAAAAAAATAATAATAATGAAAGTGCACTTACTTGGAAAATTATAATATGTCTGTTAATGATAATGTTCATTTTATATTATTGATGCTTTAAATGGGACAATCGGAGCCAATAATAATAGCTCCAAATTTCATTAATAGCCTAATTTCAATGGATAGCCGATGCCACCAGCCTATCTGGGGCATTGCTTATTTTATTTTTCAACCAACATAATTATATTGCCTCCATAAATATACTGATTATTGTTGTGTTTTTTTGTAGATGCTCAATAGTCTATAAACCGGAGATTGAAATATCCTCCTAACTGCTCTATTTGTATGCACCGCTGCTGGTGTATTTTTTTTTCTTCTTTTTCTACAATACACACACTCACTCAGTCACTCTACAGCTACACACATTCACACACAGACCAATGGCCGTGAGCTGAGTGAATGAGGTAATGCCTATGTGTAGAAGCCACATCAAACCACCGGAGGGACTTACAGCTACACACACATGATCCTTTCAGAAACAGCTCCCCTTCGGTAAATCACCGATGGGTGAAGCTGTAAAAATCAAAAAATCGACGCTCGATTTACCCACCAAGACTATATTTAGACTAGAGGGAATTTGCAAAGGCAAAGCTGCTGCAAGCTTGTGGCGCATTCTTTTTTTTGTGTGTGTGTGTGTGTGTGTGCATCCTAATGACGTAGACGCCTTGAAGCACACAGGAGTGTAGCTTATAAAGATGACATTTCCCCTGTTAATCTGATGTGATCCCTGAGGTGCAGGGAGCAGCGGTCGGTCAGCCTGCAGATGTATAAAAAAAAAGCAAAAAAAAAAGGAAAGGGATGATGAAATTGTTTTCAAATCCACGGTAGTAAGTAGTCACAGGACAGAGTAGGTCAGGGGTCGGTTTAATGGACTTTATGTCGGGCTCGGTGAATGCAGAGGTGCAGATTGCGCTGCGATGTTAGGTTGCCATGCTTCTTTTGTCCGGATGCATGAGTCTGTAGCGTTTTCTGCATATAAACCCCCCCACCCACCCACCCACAAAAATAAATCCCCATTTCTGTAATGATCCTGGAGGATCTTAAAGTCTGTCTTTGGTCCCCAGTAGTGATTGCTCATGTTTTACTATCATATTGTTTCTAATGTGAGATGCATCGTATTTGATCGTGACGTCTCTTTTTCCAGGTGGATACGACAGGTTTTTCTCAGAGTACCCGGAGTTTTGTCTAAAGACCAAATCCTTACCGACCCTCACCAGCCAGTCCAGCATCGACTCCGCCTGCTCGTCTTGTGGGACGCCACACCACGACCAGGTAAACATATTTACTACTTCTTTATACATACTATACATTCCCGTCTACACTTCTGTATATATATTTGAACACTTCTCATTATTACATACTACATTCCTGTTTGAACCTCTGTGTACATATATTACTTCTCATCATGCATATACATACTACATCATGTTTATATTCAGTTTTCCCATCTGAAATACTATCATCAACTAAATTACAAATTTACATTTACATTACTATTTTATACTTACTTATGTTTATGTATTTTTTAACTGCACTATTTTATGCCTTAGATTGTCATTTTGCTTTTACTTGTGGGATTTCCCTTTTTATATATATACTTATTTTATGAGCATAGTTGAAGGAACCTGAGACCAAAGATTTTCATTGCCAGTGACTGCTTTGCTGGAATTGACGTATGACAAATAAAGAACCTCGATTCACTAGTGTAGTAGATCATGCGTAAGCTGCTACTGAGTGTGTGCAATTAATGATTTCATTCGTAAATGTGAAAAATGACCGCAAATCACTTATAAGTAATTGGAATTTATTAACGTCACGTCAGTTTACTAATTGTTTCGGCCTGTAAAAGTCAACTTCAGTTTTGCATATTGACTCCGTGAGCCGCCGTGTGCAAACACTGAAAAGTTATTTGCTTTGCAACATTACTGTTGTTCACTTTCCACACATTCATTCAACCGCATTTCCCCCATCCAGACTCGGTATTCAAAGTATATTTAGAAACTCGTTTCTTCAGTCTAAAGGCTATGCGAGAAAAAGCAATGTAGGAACATTTTCCAGAAAATCCACTTTCTGTTTGAATTAGTTATTTGTCTAATGATAGGCTACGCTGGAGGTCATAGGTCACTATTGATTCACCTCCGCGTCACTTCCTGTGACCCCGGGTGGTCTCGTTATGTCGGTTTGAGCCTGCAGATTTTATGCAACGTTCGCAGTCACATGTGCTTCGGGTTTAATTCCCCCCCCGGAAGGCGTGAGGAGAGAGAGACGCAGACAATCCAGCCTCTGTGCGTTTTCTAAGAAAAATGCTTGATAGTCCCGGCCACACTGTCAAGTGTTTTTTGTTGTTATTCAACGAATACTGTAGCTTCCTGTTGGGTATCGCACTCGCTGTTTTCCTCTCAGCCTCCACCCCCCCCCCCCCCCCCCCTCCTCACATTACATCTCTTAGCAGTATCGATCGTTTCCTGACGCTGTGTCAGTACTGAGGTCGTCAGCGGCGGTGACATAAACAGACATGGCCCTCGTCAATAAGTCTCACTACCGGTATAGACTGCCATCTGGCTGACCCCTCAGATCCAATGAAAGGGGAAAACAACACTTCTCCTCTTACACTGGAATACGCTCGAGAGAGAGAAATGTTTGAAAATAATGTAACGCATTCAGTGGAAATATTTCCTTTATTATAATACGCTACAAGACACAACTTGCACAAATACTAGTGGAACCCAACCCAACGTTTTTTATCAATTATAAAAAAATAACGTTTTTACAATGAAAGCTTTATGTCTTTTTATTATGAAGGGTGACGGCAGTGTTCTAATGTTGGCTTAGGAATTTAAATGTTACGGCCAATAATTAATATTTTCAAAAACCAGACAAGGACAAACACGTATTCACATTTTTATTGTTGCGTAAGATACTTCCTTTTTCCAGGGAATGTAACATCACATCCTCAGTAAATGCTATGTGAAATAAATGTCATTGAGTAGAACTGAGTTTTTGAAGAAATATTGCCGTGGAGCATATTTTTCTCAGAATCACGGTTTTTTTCCACTGATAAAATGTGATCACAGAAAAAAGTACACGGTGTCCTCGATGAAGCGTGAGAGAATGGTGCGTGTAAATCCCCGAGATAAATCTGTTCTACTTGCTGATGAGTCAGAAAACTTGCTAATATTTCCACTAAATTGTTATGGCTTGAGTCATAGACTGTATATATATAGATGTACAAAAGTGAAGCCAAAACATCCCCGGATACGAGAGCTGCCATCTTGAGATTTTGACGTCATTGGGAGGCTGCGCAGTAGTAGTAGTAGTACTCTCTCTTGAAACTAAACTAAATGGCCCGTATCAAACGACCATGTATCAATGACACAGATGATAAACTACCCCTGTTCGATAAAAAGGCGCGGCTAATGTGATTAGCAAAAATATTTAAGCGAGGTCGCACTGGCCTCTGTTGCACACTGAGACAGTGAATTCGTTGTCTTAATCATGAAAGCTGTTTTTCATTTATGTAAATGTAGTGACTCAAAGAATGAAGACTGACCGACTGACTGAATGAATTATAAACAGACTGCCTCAGAACAGAAAATCTGTCTCTTCACTGCTCTTTTTTCTAATGGAATAAATGATTAATCGCCACCCTCCTGTCTGTCTTTTTTCGCGCAGGGCGGCCCTGTCGAGATCCTCCCGTTCCTCTACCTTGGCAGCGCCCTCCACGCCTCCAAGAAGGAGGTTTTGGACACCATCGGAATCTCCGCCTTGCTGAACGTGTCCGCCGACTGCCCCAACCACTTCGAGGGGGCGTACCAGTACAAATGCATTCCCGTGGAGGACAACCATAAAGAAGACATCAGCTGCTGGTTCCTGGAGGCTATCGAGTTCATAGGTCAGTGAGTAAGTGTGTGACGTGTGTGTGTGTGTGTGTGTGTGTGTGTGTGTGTGTGTGTGTGGTGTGTTAGCAGAACAAATGCATTCCCATGGTGGGTAACCACAAATGAAATGAGCTTTTCTCGGGCATGTTTCGTGGTTTATGTGTTTTTTTTTTTACATTTTCGCATCATTTTTAGGTTAAAAACAGTTAATCTTAGTTAAGTTTGTTTGTTTAGCATGTCTCCCATTAGGGCTGCGACTAACAATTATTTTTAATCTGTTGATTGTGGATGACATCCTCGAATGTCTTGTTTTGTCCACATCTCAAAGATATTCAGTTTACTGTCAGAGAGGTCACAAGACACCAGAAAATATTCACATTTAAGAAGCTGGAATCAGAGACTTTTGACTTTTTTTTTTTTTTTTACTCAAACGTCAAATAAAAATAGTTAGCGATTAATTTTATAGTCGACAACTACTCGATTAATTGTTGCCGCTCTATCTTCTATATAACATGTCAAAGAGCTTTTTTAATATTATTTTTTAGTTATCAAATAATCTGCTGATTATTTTCTCGATAAATCATTTGTCTATTAAACAGCAAAAAAATTTGAAAATGACCATCATAATTTGCAAGAGCTCAAGGGGATGATATATCTATACAAAGATATTCAATTTGCTTTAATCTAAGACACAGAAAAGCAGCACATTCTATAATAAATAAAAAAAAAATAATCGATTGTCAAAATGGATTAATTTTCTTTCGATTGACTAACCATTGCAAATCTAGAAATAATGTTTAATGTAATTAAATCTAATATAATATCTGTGTTTTGTGTGCTCAGCTCTCGTTGCTGGGATTTTTCTTCCTTTGCATTTTCTGAGAGTCTGAGAATTTTTCCCAGAAAAGAGCTTTAGAGAGAAAATCTTTCATGTGCCGGACCCACTGTGCATATAGAGCGGGCACATGATGACAAATCAGACATTTATTCACTGGGATCTGTCGACAATTATTATTTCCAAGTAGCCCTTTATTACACACGTCAGCAGAGACAGCAAAAAGAAAGAAAATAGCCACCAAAATCGAATCACCTTAATCCATTGCAGAATAAAACAATGCGATCCAAGCAAGGAAAGACAGAGGGGAGCATTTGCAATGAGAAAATATTCCAATAAATCATTTCTGTGGATTTCTCATTTGTGTTTTGCATGTGTAATTTAGGGTTTAGATGTGTGCTTTTTGCTTTGCATATCCATGCTGTGCGTCGACATTGTGTGTGTGGTTTTTACGTGTTGTGAGTGTATGTTCTGCGAGCGTGTACTCTGATGTGTGTGTGTGTGTGTGTGTGTAGGTGCTGGTATGCGTCATAGTTAGCTGCTGTGGGACCGGAGTCTGACTCATCCACTGTTACCGGGTGAACAGACGCCGTGTGGTGGAGTTACCTGAAATCTGTCTGTTTGTGTGTAAAAGAGAGAGAAAAAAAAAATTCTAGACAACTGAAAATCACAGCAAGACGCAAAGAATGAGAGACGGTTGTGGGTCGTCGTATCGTTGTGCATTTAGAGTAATGGCAGTAAATATTTTTCTGCTCGGGTGCCATGAAAGGTCACGGAGTGAACTGGAGTCAAAGCGGTAATTTTATATTCAAACAGCAGCGTGGCCAGCAGTGGTGGAAAATTAGATTAAATTAATCAACATGCAAAAACATAAAAAAAAAAAAAAAAAGTCCCTCCATTATCTCCTTCATATTCTGTGGCGGTCACACATGCCCCATAACACGACTGATTATTCAAACTGAGGCTATTGGGGAAATTGAGTTACTGTAATCAAACTATTACCTAAATGCGGTTGTTCACGGTAACAAAGTTATAGCGTCTAAACATACTGAAAGAGGCAGAGACATAAATAGGACAGGGGAGGAAGTGTGAAAGAGGCTGATGACTCAAATATTTGTGCACTTGCGTGTTTCTGTTAAATGTGATTTGCTGCTTTCTCACTTTGAGGTTAGTTTGACTGCGCAGAGAGGGGAAGGCATGAAGAAATGAAAACAGCTCGAGGCAAAGCTGTACATCTGTTGAGTTTAAAATACATGGTGGCTGTAAAGAAAAAAAAATGCATTTAGGGTGACAGTTTGTTTGTTAAGGTTCGTGGTGTCCACACAGATTGATGGTGAAAATTTCATTGGAAATAAAATTTAAAAAGAGAGCACTGTTTTTCTCAAAAAGATAAAGAAGGAGCTAAAAAGGAGGTTCAGCCCAGAATTAATTTAACTTTATAGCAATCACCTTCTCCTTTGCATTTAATGTGAACTGAGATTTACATCTTTGGAGGTGTGCTATTGGGCTATTTGTTGCCACCAAGTTCAACTTAAAAAAAAAAATCATCCTCAAATGAACCGCCACAAACATGCTTGGAGCTCTTTGCTTAGAGATGAAATAAACCGGAAAAAGTCGTCGTTGTCCGTGACGGAAGTTGAGCTTGCGGCAAACCACAATGAAAAAAACAACTCGTGGCGAGAAAACAAAAACAAGTCTACAGCCACGCTAGCGGCTCTGCGAGGCTAACCCTTAGGCACTAGGGCTGTGTATTGGCGAGAATCTGGCGATACGATACGCATCGTGATACAGGAGTTACGATTCAATATATTGAGATATATTGCGATACTGTAAGCAAGGCGAGATATTGCAATTTTTTAAATCTAACTTTAGGAAAACTGTCATAGCATAAAGAACACACCACCATATGCATAAAATCTGAGTAAAATAAAGTTTACTTTTTTGCAAAATGCTAATGTCAACATGTTAACACTCAAAACATGCTGGTGTTTAGCATCTATAATGTATGTAATATAGTGTTCTTTATGTGACATATTTATTATTCACGGAAACCTCTAACCTCTGACCCCCCCCCCTCTCTCCTCAGATTCAGTACGAGACTCCAGTGGGCGAGTGCTGATCCACTGTCAAGCGGGCATCTCCCGCTCCGCCACCATCTGCCTGGCCTACCTGATGAAGAGGAAGCGGGTGCGTCTGGACGAGGCCTTCGAGTTCGTGCGCCGGCGCCGCAGCATCATCTCCCCCAACTTCAGCTTCATGGGCCAGCTGCTGCAGTTCGAGTCGCAGCTCCTCGCCACGTCGTGCGCCGCCGAAGCGGCCGCCACGGCGAGCCCGCTGCTCGGGCCCAAGTCCTCGACGGTCGCCGCGGTGACGGCGGCCACGCCCACCTCTCCGTTCATTTTCAACTTCCCGGTTTCCGTGGTGAACCCCGCCTACCTGCACCACAGCCCGCTCACGACCTCCCCCGGCTGCTGATGGAGAGCCAATCGCAGCCTTCCAACCCCAAAAATAACTGACTCGGAACAGACTGGGCTGCCATTGGCTGGAAGGGCTGTCAGTCTTACTGACCGCCGCAGTATGTACATGCTTCCAGGGCGGGAAGATGAGAAGCGTCACGGTGCCTGATTCAAAACTCAAATACTGAAAAAACAAAACTTTTTTAAGAGTTCAGAAACCAGCCAACGCTCCTTCCATTTTAACACAAGATCTCTTCAAATTGACCAAAAATGAACCGGCTTTCAAAACCTTCGTTTCAGCACACGAGTCCGGACGGAGTGTTGGACTGTTTTTCCTTGAAAAACAAAAACAACAACGTGCACAGGGACACACTGACAAAGAGAGGCATGAGCAGCAGCACACACTCTCTCTCTCTGCCTCACACACACACACACACACACACACACACACACACACACACACACATTCATGCCTACCAACTGAATAAGCTCAGTATGAAGACAGGGTCTGTTGCTATGGAGACAACAGGTCTTTAGGAGAGGAGATGGACACAGGAAGGAAGGAGGAATTTTAAGCACCCGCTCTTTCCCCTTTGGGTGTCCCTCCTGTTGCCAGACAAAAGAGATGGATGGAGAAAAGAGGGGAGGAGACGGTGATAGAAAGCAGGAGCCTCTTCCGTGACAGGTGCTCCGACCGGAGCTTCCTGTCTTTCATACGTCCTCTTCCTCTCTCTGTCTCTCCCCCGCACCTCTCATCTCCTTTTCATCCTTTTATATTCCTCCCTTCCTCCTCCTCCTCCTCTCATCTCTGCCTCTCATCTTCACCCCGTCCGCCCCCCCTCTCCTCCGCTCCTCATCTCCTCACCGAAGAGGCTAAATGAATAAAATAAGATGCCAAATAAAGGCCGGGGCCCTTGTAAACGAACCGGGGAAACCCCACGGCAGGCCCCCCCTGATACACACTGTAGGAAACCCCGTCTGCTACATCACAAAAAAAAGGTAGTTTTGGATGAAAGGGCTGAAAGGAAAAGCTGCGAGAGAATACGCCGTCACAAAAAGTCTGAGCAAGATTTTTCAGTTTTAGATCAGAGGGCAAATTTTGAAGGAATCTTAAAGGACCATTCTGGTTGTTTTGTACATTTTAACGCATTATAAATAATTTCTCTGCTCTTAACCATTTTCCAAAACATACCTAACTTTTAAGACATCGGTTTCAGTTCTTCTCTGCAAATTTATTTTCATAGCAAATGAACTGAAAACATTGGGTCATATAGGATGCTTTGGAAAAATGGTATTTTTTTTTTAGTTAATGGGCTAAAATGTGCATCACCAGCGAATGGTCCTTTTTAAGATGTTTGTGCCTTGTTCTTAAAGGTATCCCAAGGATTTAGGCGTGCTGCTAGAAAGCCGATTGCTGAATGTTAGTCAGACTTTAAAAAAAAAAAAAATTTCAGCAGTGCAGTACACACTCTTATTCAACAATGTCAAAAGAGCAAACGGTTCTCTCCTCATCTCTCACACTCACAGACGGACACAATCACATAATTAACTGTCATTTTTAACACTGACAGTGAATTCGACCTTTGAAAATAGCAATTTTTCAGGCAGACAAAACTTTAAAAAAATATATATTTAAAGCAGTGTGTGAACGGATTTCCCAAGCTACGAAGAAAAATGAATAGACACTTAAACATGAAAGTAAAATAATGAGAATTAGACAAAAATTGCATTTGTGGAGTGTGCTTCAACATCTTAAATATGAGCAAATTGGAGGGCGATATTTTTCTTGCATATAACCTCGTGGCTAGATTTTCAGACAGGCCATTCAAACATCAGGGAAACTCAGTATTGTTCCTTGTGAGGGGGAATCCAGGTTCAAATAAAACACAATCACTTATTGATTTCTCTTTTTAAAATCCATACTGAAAAAAAAGGAGTGATGGAGGAAAAAAAAGAGAAGATAGCTTTGGGCTTTGGACCATAATCCAATAACAGGAAGTCGTGCTTCTAATTCAGTTGATTCTCTTGTTTTTAGAGGATTTGTCGACGGCTCTCTCCGTGGCACTTTGAAGTCTTGCAATACCGTACTTACAATCCACTCAAGGACAACAACAGTGACTTTTTTAGGGCGTCGCACCCGAATATCATGTCCGATTTTCATAAATGCCACAAATTGAGACAATGTTTGTATTGCTTCTGCTTTTGACCAGGCTGAGCTTTACACCCTGTGCTAGACATCCAAAGGCACAAAGTCCAACCCACGGTTGCTTTTATACCCGGATCAAGATGTACGCACGTCAGGTACACAATAAGCACACACACGCATACACACACAGGGTTTCAAAGATAACAAACCTTTTTTTTTTTTTCTGTTTTTTGAAGATTGTCGGCACCTATCTCTGTAGCACTTTGAAGTGATGCAATACCGTATTTATAATTTATGATTGATTTGCACATCATGGTGATGGTAGACCGACTAGACTTTACATAAAGACATTTTGTCCACGTCGAGAGAGTGACAGAGAGAGAGAGAGAGAAAGAAAAAAGAGAGGCAATCAGTGAAAAACGCAATACTTTGTACTGTGTGGTAATTGTCTGTCTGTCTGTCTGTCAGCCTGTCTGCCTCTCTGTGTTAGTCCATCTGTCTAGACTGTCTCTCTGTCTAGTCAATGCTGTTTACCCACCATGGCAATATCAATCCTCCTCTTGGACATTTATATATTAAAAAAAAAAACTTTCCCTCAATTTTACTGTGGAATGAATGATCTGTACATTTATTTATTACTGAAGATCCACTGTTGAATAAACAATGTTCTTAATTAATAAGTTGTATGTGCTTTCTTTGTATGGTGTGTGAACATGAGTAGATATGCAGTATGAATACACACAATTTGATAAAAGACTACCATATGTAAATTGAGAATAAGTGTGTTAAAGGTCTTAGGTGCATCATTTTTAAAAAATGATACTGTATATCCATAGATCCTTTAGAAAGGTGCCGAATAAAACTCGCTTTTCCTAAAAAAAATAAAAAATATATATATTTAACATAGATATATATGTATATATATATATATGTATATATATATATATATATATGTACATACATATATATATATATATATATATATAATATGTACATATTATATATATATATAATATGTGCATATAATATGTATATATATATATATATATATATATATACACATTTATAGATATGTATATGTATATGTATATGTATATATATATTTATATATATATATATACATATATATGTATATATATATATATACATATATATGTGTATACATATACACATATGTGTATACATACATATGTGTATATATACATATAATTTGTTTTGTTTTTTTATCTCCGCGGAAGATATCTGACGTTTGGTTCCCACTTCTAACAAGGTGTGTCATCTAGTGGCTGAATGTTATCAATAGCACCTTTAAAACCTACCGTGTGGGTAATGTATAATTTAGTACACAGAATTAGATTGGATGATGCAGGTGTTGGGTGTCCCTGCTTTAATTGATATGTAACAACAAATCAAATTTTTTCAAAATGTGATAAAATGGGAAATCTATGGACAGCTTGTGTAGCCTGTTATTTGTCATTTATAATACCAGGATCCTCTTTGTGTGATATTTCTTTGACGCCCCATATCAGAGAAAGCAATATTAGCTTGGATCGCCACCCAGTGGGGAGAACATGTGAATGTCCTCAGCCTATTTTAGATGTTACACTTTTTATCATTCGCTTTGGCTCAATTCTTGAATGAGATTTTTTTTTTCTTTCAAAACAATAAATTCAAATCTCTGAACAATCAGTTTGTTGTTCACAGATTAGAATTTCTCATTCATTCAAGCAAATTGCACATGTTTTGGCACGTGTGCAAAAGAATAAGTAAAATAACCACTGGTACATGTCTTGCTGATCAAAACTGAGTGAAGTTGTCATCCTCTTAACAACTTCTAAACTTTCTTTTATCAAAAATGATCCATTCAATTATCAAAATCTGTCAGACATACAATTATATTCCTTAAATATCTATGACGAGAAGGTACAATTTGTTGTTTTTTAACTGAACTACCGCATCGTTGCAGGGTTGTTGTTGTTTTTTTGGCATAGATGTCATTTTGTAACAAATTTTTTGTTCGCTGTATATGACTTTACATGAAAGATCAAAAGTGAATTTTCTGTTTGCAGCACATGCAACACATTGCTACACAAATACATGTACCGTATACATCCAAATGTGCAACACCAACAGCATTCAGCTAGACAAATTCTGGTATAAACAAACAAACAAACAAACAAAACAGATGTTTGTAAATATATTTGTATAGGGTTGAAAAACATTTGTATCATGGTGAAAAACATCTAAACATTTGACAAAACAACTTTTCATTTTGGTTACATTGGCCATGAGTTTACTGACAAAATAACTAGGTTTTGAAGTTTTGGGTGAAAAAGTTACTGTTGCAAAAAATGGGCCAAAGCAATTGAGAAAAACTGTAACAGCCATAAACCATGAGCACTTACTAATAACCCAGCAACAACAGGTATGGCTGTGATTCACGGTTTTTCTTTTTAGGACTACACTACCACTGATGCATTGCGCATCAGTATGTGCTGGAGTAATCAACGCTGATTGAAAACACGTGGGCACCTGTAGTGCCCGCGGGGCGCATCATGGCGGCGGCTTGTTCGATGATGGCTGAAGGCAAGTTGACGCTCCAACAATGAGTTTCCAGCACTAATTGCTGAGCTATTTTGTAAACTATTCTTCTGTCCTGCTTCACGGACGTGCCACACAGGTTACAGGAGCGTCTGGACCCCGTTTCGGAGGACATAATGTATCCCATTCATGTTGCAACTGCTCTCCGGAGCTTTTACTGCTAGAAAATCCTGCAACGGTGAATTGACAGGAGTCACATGGTGCCTTCAAGTGGAGTCGTATTTACCCCCTTCTTGTCGTATTCATAACCTGGTAAGTGGAAAGTTTCTGAAAGCTCAGAGTTCAAGAGTTGTGACGTGTTTGTTGACGTTGTCAGAAATGGCTGCAGGCCAAAGAAGTTAATTTTTCAGTGCATGGTGCATAAGTTAGTTATTGTAATTTTAGTATAGTATATTGTTTTTCTTTGTAATTTTATAATAGGTAATGAGGGAAATGTTGATATTCCCAACTGAGTAATCTTTTTGGCTGGACCGCAGAGGGCCAGCCCTACATACGCAAAAGTCTGTCGCCGAGTGAGTGAGTGACTGACTGACTGACTGAGTGATAGAGTTACAGGATTGGTCGGCTGGGGTTGCTGGAGCTTCCTCATTGGTCGATGCTCTTTCAAAATGAAAAGGCGGAGAACAGTTCTGTGTTTACATTTTCTGGGGAGCGTGTCAGCGGTTTAATGTATCATTACATAGCGCTGTTGTTGTGCATGTGCTATTGTTTATGTTCGTTTAAGTTACGTTATGTTGTGCTTCGTATTGTGTTACTGTACAAATTTTCACCTCGCTTTCCTCCATTTCCGCCATGAACTGACTATCTAGCAGCCACACGTCACTACTGCGGTATGAACCCAAAATAAACAGACTGTGCTGTGATTTAAATGCAATAAACGGATCAAAATAATGCCGAAATAACAACATAAATATATCGATTTGTAAAAAGACATAATCCATTCTTTGTCAAGTCTGTCCGCAACAAAACAAGCAAACAACTTTTAAAATGCTTGTTTTCTGAACGGAGTTCGGATCGATCAGTGCCAGGCTATGATAACACCAGCTACTCAATCAACACTCAACATAACGTCATCTAGGCATAAATACGGCAGCGACGCTGTTGTAAACGGATCAAAGTGTGCCGAAATAACTACATAATGATGCTGATTAGTAAAAAGTCTGAATTCATACTTTGTCGGGGCTGTTACCATGACGACCAGCAAACAACTTTTAAAATGCTTGTTTTCTGAATGGAGTTCGGATCGATCAGTGGCAGGCTACGTTAACATTGCAGCTGCTCCATTAACACTCCATCTAGGAATAAATACGGCAGCAGCAACGTCAGTGATGACAGCTGGAATATCTCAACGCTGATAATCTTTAGTGAAGTATGTATATATTGTTACACACTACTTATATGATGAATGCTTTTGATACAAATGCTTTAATAAAATACTGTATGTCATACTAATACCTTTTCACCTTGTATAAAATGTATAATATACTGAGTAGTAAATGTTACCATTTACTATTACTGAATGTAATTTGCTTCATTATAAGTTGGCTTTCAATCAAACATTAACATATAAGTGAAAAAAACTGTGACCAATGACTATTTGTGTAACAATTTAGCCACAAATTCACATACTGACCAAATACGGTCCAGCCATATACTCGGTTTTGACCGAGTCTTGTTCCTCTCTTATTATGCCTTTGCATTTCCTGCAATATGTTACTACCTTGCTAAATTGTTAGCCTCTATGGCTTCAAGCATGTTGAGTACACGACTTCCCATGTCCTAAACACAAGCTCACCAGTTTCATTTAAAGTTCATCAACAATGCTTTATGTTTAAATAACCGAATCCTTATTTTTTTCCACTAACACCTCTTTTTTTTCTCTAACCCTAGCCAAGTACTGCGAATTCTTTAACTCCTGGAATGCAGCAGAACTTCGGTGACCTCTGATTTATGCCAAAGTGTGTCCGGGTCCGGGAGTCCTCCATTGCCAATGATGGTAAGTGAGCATTTACTGTACTTTCTGAGCCGGGCTTTTTCTGAACTTTAACACTGTGTATGATGTCTAATGGGTCACTTTTTGCTGCTGGACTGTGGAGACCTTGACTGGTCCTGTCTGTCTGTCTCACAAAATCTGTCGCAGACACCGCTGTGTGTCGAAACCCTGCAGTGAGAAAGCAAAAGTTATTCAAACTTTTCATAACTGTCGATCATGCTGATAGTCTAAGGGACCCGATGGTGATACCGAGGGGACTTGGCAGTGTTGCCAGATTGGGCTGGTTTCCGCCCAATTGGGCTACTTTCTGGTTAAGTTTGGCGGAGTAAAATAGCATTGGGCTGGTAGATGAAATATGGGCTGCTTTGCATTTGTGTATTTGGTTGTCCGACTTCACTCTTTGTGGGTTACGATAGCCTATTTATCCAACATTGTATCTTTGGTTATTTGCAGATATGAAGCTTTGTATGCTTATTATGTGTTTTCTATTGTGCATGTAATGGTATTTTACGGTTTTACAGTTTCTGGCAAGGTTATGATTTGGGCTGTTTTTTTTATTGAATTGGGCAGGTTTTAAGTTGTGATTGGGCTGGAAACTGTTGATTTTCTCTGGCAGCACTGGGCTAACCTTCTGTCTGACTTTGTCTGACTGATTTTTTTTTTTTTTTTATGTGAAAGGCGACATAAAAAATACATGCGTTGTTAGAATATGTCGGGATGCAAATAATCTTGTCCCAAGAAATGTTATTTAACATCTTAGGTGTTCATAGGCCTCCTTCTGCAGATGACAATTTCTATAATCAGATCACAGAAGTCTTAAAGGAGTGCAATCTCAACAAAGAAAACATTTTCACGGGTGATTTTAATGTGAACTGTGAGGATAAATCTAAGAAGAAAAAACTAAAAATGATCACTAAGAAATTTCACCTAGAACATATAGAAAAGGTCCAACTTACAAAATGCTCCAGTACACAAATGTATTTATTTGCCAGGGACAATGCATGTAGGCATTGCTACATTTAATTAAAGTGCAACTGATGCAATGTATATAGTACTTGTAGTCATAGCTAATTTGCAGACATTGTCCCTGGTTAGGCTTTTAAGAAAAAATAAAAGTATGTTATACCACATCATATATAAAATAACATAATACAACATTGTACATTGCAATCAATTTACATGTATGTTCCCAATCAGAAATCAGTGATCACAGGTTTGGTTTAGTTTCAGCCAATGTTTCACCCTTTCATTAAACGTTTTCAGGTCAGGTTGTATTTTTATTTCCGTCCGTAGGGCGTTCAAAAAATGTGTTCCTTTTATTGAAAAAGATGACTGACCGAAGGTTGTTTTGCTCTGTGCCGCTCTGCAGTTACCATTTGTTGATCCACTAGTGGCTATTCTATTTGTATTCATTTTTGTGACGTATGGACAAAGTATAACTGGGGCGAGATTGTTTGCACATTTAAAAATCAATTTGATAAAGGAAAACTTGATAAAAACTATCAAAACCGAGCAACTTATACTTTTTCAGAATTATGCAGTGGTGCCATTTCATTTGTTTTTGATCCATTATTTTCAGTGCTTGTTTTTTATATATATATCATGGCATTCATAAACAGTTGAGCTGCATTAATCTCTAATATAGATCTAATATTTACTAACAAACCAGAAAGTATAACCAAAAGTTATGATTTAATCACTGGCTTATCAGATCATAACCTAACCCTTTGTGAGAAAACTGACAAAAAGAGACAGAGGAACATGGCAACTAAGACACTTTTGTTTATACCTAAAGCTAAGCGAGAAGAATTTGTCAGTGAAATAAACGGCTTGAACTGGGACATTGTACTGTCCTCTGACAATCTGGACTATGGCTGGACACTTTTACTCATAGAATCAACTCTCTGAGGGAAATATTTTATTGGAGGGTCCAGATAAAATCTAAAAATAAATATACAATTTACCCTGGTTCACCCTGGTTTTTTTTTGTATGTGAGATAGGAAAAAAAATACAAAAAGGAAACTGGACATTGTAGATCCTGCAGGCCATGTTTTTGAGCTGGTAAAGAATGACGAGACATAAGTGAACATCATCAGCATACATGCTTTTATGACATTGTTATGGCATTCTATACTGTGACCTTTTTATGACATACTATACTATGACTTCTCTATGACTTTTTATGACATACTATACTGTGAATTTTTTATGACTTTTATGACATACTATACTATGAATTTTTTATGACTTTTATAACATACTATACTATGACTTTTTATGACGTACTATACTGTATCTGTATATAGAAACTATACTATGACTTTTTCGGACTTTTTTTTCACGACATACTATACTATGGGTGCATTCCAAATTGCATACTTTTTCTTTTTACTTTTAGTACTGCAGCTGCCCTTACAAAGTACGTACTCCTACATGCAGTATGCATACAATTGGGACATACTACTTCATCAAAACATTGCGCCTTAAACTTTGACCTTCTTTCTCATATCCGTCGCACCCTGTAGCGCACAATTTGAAATAAAAAGAACACGTAGGCGATTATTAATCAACGTTATACACGAGTTGCAAAAATATGTAACGTTAGTAGCCTACTTACACTTGAATGCGTTGTCTGTCGTTGCGGCCTCTGCCAGTTCACTGTCAGTGAGCTGTCAATAAACTGTCATCAGCTGTCAAAACAGCTGTCATCAGCTGTCAAAACAGCTGTCAGCAGCTGTCAAAACAGCGGTCATCTGTCTGTGCTTTTTTTTTTAATAGCAATACTTTATTTTGAATCAGTACAAAATACAGAAATACAAATAATCAGTAATACTTTAAATTAAACTCTTACATACAGGTTAAAATGCATAAAAGCAAAAAAGGATAAAAAGTAAAAACAAAGTTAAATCAATAAAAGTAACAAATCATGCCAGGGGTCAACATAAATAAATAGAAACTTAAGTAAAAACTAGGGATGTCAATCCATTAAAATATTTAAGCACGATTAATTGCAATATTGTCCCAACTTCATTGCGATTAATCGCAAATTAATCTTTTTTTTTAGACATACTATACTATGAAGTTTTTTGACTTTCGTCAACTTACTATAGTATGTCTTTTTTCCGACATATTATACTATGACTTTTTTTTATTTTTCCGACATACTATACTGACTTTTTTTCGATCTACTATACTATGGCTTTTTTGTGACTATACTATGAAAGTTTGACTTTTTAGGCATACTATACTTTGAAGTTTTTTGACTTTCTTCAACATACTATAATATGACTTTTTATGACTATTTTCTGCTTTTCATAATATGACTTTTTTCAAATTTTTCGACCAACTATAGTATTGCTTCTTGACTTTTTTTGTTGACAGACTATACTATGACTTTTTTTTTAATGATTTTTTGACATACAACTACGATTTTTCGACATCCTAAACTTTAACTTTTTTCCAATTTCTTTTTGTCATACTACAGTATTACCTTTTTTTTCTTCTTTTTTCTCTACATTGTATGATATGAAAGTTTGACTTTTTTTGACATACTATACAATGACTTTTTTTCGACATACTATACTATGACTTTTTTCGACATGCTAGCTAGGACTCTTTTTATTTTTTCGATATACTATACTGTGACTTTTTTTTTCAAAATACTATACTAAAACGTCATAGTATAGTATGTCATATTATATGACATACTATACTATGACGTTTTTACGACAAAATATACTATGACGTTTTTAATTTTTTGACATGCTATACCGTGACTTTTTTTCGACATATTATACTATGCCTTTTTTTTCGACATATACTATGACTTTTTAATTTTTTTGAAATACTAACTAGGACTTTTTTATTTTTTCGACAAACTATACTATGACTTTTTAAAAAAAATTCGACATACTATACTTTGAATTTTTCTCGACATGCTATACTATGACTTTTTTTCCATATACTATAGTACTTTTTTTTTGTTTTTTCGACATACTATGCTATGAATTTTTTATTTTTTCGACATACTTAACTATGACTTTTTTTCGACATACTATACAAGGTTTTTTGTTCAACATAGTTGACTAAATTTCTTTCGACATACTATTCTATGACTTTTTTACATTTTTTTCGACATACTATACTAAGAATGTTTTTCGACATACTATACTATGACTTTTTTATTTTTCGACATGCTATAGTATGACTTTTTAAAAAAATTTCGACATACTATATTATGACTTTTTTTTCGACATACTATACTATGGCTTTTTTATTTTTTCGACATACTATACTATGGCTATTTTATTTTTTCGACAAACTATACTATGATTTTTTTAAAATTTTAGACATACTATACATTAACTTTTTTTTACTATGACTTTTATTTATTTTTTTACATACTATACTATGACTTTTATTTCGACATACTATACTATGAACTTTTTCTTAACAACTATACTATGACTATATTTTTTCGATATGCTATACTATGGCTTTTTTTTTTGACATAGTATACTATGATTTTTTTTATTTTTTCGACATACTATACTATTTTTCGACATACCATACTATGACTTTTTAATTTTATTCGAAAAAATTAAAATAGTCATAGTATAGTATGTCTAAAAAATGAAAAGTCATAGCTTAGTATGTCGAAAAAATAAATAAAGATATATTATTGTATGTCGAAATTGAACAAGTCATAGTATAGTATTCAAAATAAAACGTCATAGTATAGTATCTCGAAATAAAACTTCATGTATAGTATTTCGGAAAAAAATGTCATAGTATAGTATGTCAAAAATTTAAAAAATTTATAGTGTAGTATGTCGAAAAAAATTCATAGCATAGTATGTAGAGAAAATAAAAAGTCACAGTATAGTATGTCAAAGAAAACAAAAAAAAACATCGTATTGTATGTCTAACAAAAAAGTCATGGTATATAGTATGATGAAAAAAAAATAAAAAACATAGTATTGTATGTCTAAAAAATTTAAAAAAAAGTCATAATATAGTATGTTGAAAAAATAAAAAAGTCATAGTATATTATGTTGTAAAAAAAGTCATAGTATAGTATGTCAAAAAAATAAAAAAATCATTATAGTATGACGAAAAAGTAATAGTATAGTATGTCGAAAAAAAGTCATTGTATAGTATGTCGAAAAAAAAGAAAGAAGTCATAGTATAGTATGTCGAAAAAAGTTAAAAAAAAGTCATAGTATAGTATGTGGAAAAAAATTTAAAAAAAAGTCATAGTATTGTATGTCGAAAAAATTTAAAAAGTCATGGTATAGTATGTTGAAAAAATAAAAAAGTAATAGTATATTATGTTAAAAAAAACGTCGTGGTATAGTATGTAAAAAAAATCAAAAAATCAGTATAGTATGACGAAAAAAAGTCATAGTATAGTATATCAAAAAATTAAAAAAGTCATAATACTGTATGATGAAAAAAAGTCATAGTAAAGTGTCGAAAAAAAAGTCATAGTGTAGTATGTTGAAGAAATAAAAAAGTCATATTATAATATGTCAAAGAAAAGTCATAGTATATTATGTCGAAAAAATAATAAATGTCAGTTAGTACGTCGAAAAAAGTCATAGTATAGTATGTTCAAAAAATAAACAAAACTCATAGTATAGTATATCGAAAAAATCCATATTATAGTATGTTGAAAATTAAGTCATAGCATAGTATGTCAAAAAAATAAGTCATAGTATAGTATTTCGAAAAAAGTCATAGTATAGTATGTCAAAAAAAGTAAAAAAAGTCACATTATAGTATGTCGAAAAAATTCATATTATAGTATGTTGAAAATTAAGTCATAGCATAGTATGTCAAAAAAATAAGTCATAGTATAGTATGTCGAAAAAAGTCATACTTTAGTATGTCGAAAAAAGTCATACTATAGTATGACAAAAAAAGTAAAAAAAAGTCATGGTATAGTATGTCAAAAAACTAAAAAAAAAGTCATACTATAGTATGTCAAAAAAGTAAAAAAAAGTCATACTATAGTATGTCGAAAATTTTCGTGAAAAAATGTCATAGTATAGAATGTCGAAAATTTTCATGAAAACAGGTATAGTATAGTCTGTCGATTCATTTCAGGGGGAAAAAAACTCATAGTTTAGAATTTCGAAAAACTTTAACCAAAAAAAAGTCATACTATAGTATGTCAAATTTTCGTGAAAAAAACTCATAGTTTAGAATGTCGAAAATTTTCATTAAAAAAGTCATACTACAGTATGTCGAAAATGTTCGTGAAAAAATGTCATAGTATAGAATGTCGAAAATTTTCATGAAAACAGGCATAGTATAGTCTGTCGATTCATTTCATGGATAAAAAAACTCATAGTTTAGAATTTCGAAAATTTTCATGAAAAAAAAGTCATACTATAGTATGTCGAAAATTTTCGTGAAAAAATGTCATAGTATAGAATGTCGAAAATGTTCATGAAAACATAGTCTGTTGATTAATTTCGTTGAAAAAAAACTCAGTTTAGAATTTCGAAAATGTTCAAGAAAAAAAACTCCTACTGTAGTATGTCGAAAATGTTCGTGAAAAAATGTCATAGTGTAGAATGTCGAAAATTTTCATGAAAACAGGCATAGTATAGTCTGTCGAAAATTTTCAATGGAAAAGGAATAGTATAGTCTGTTGATTTCATTTTGTGGAAAAAAAACTCAGTTTAAAATGTCGAAAATATTCATGTAAAAAGAAAAAGTCATACTATTGTATGTCGAAAATTTTCGTGAAAAAATGTCATAGTATAGAATGTCGAAAAGTTTTGTGAAAAAATGTCATAGTATAGAATGTCGAAAATTTTCGTTGGAAAAGGCATAGCATAGTCTGTTGATTTCATTTTGTGGAAAAAAAACTCAGTTTAAAATGTCGAAAATATTCATGAAAAAAAAAAAGTCATACTATAGTATGTCGAAAATGTTCGTGAAAAAAGGTCATAGTATAGAATGTCGAACATTTTCATTGGAAAAGGCATAGTATAGTCTGTTGATTTCATTTTGTGGAAAAAAAACTGTTTAAAATGTCGAAAATTTTCATGAAAAAAAAAAAGTCATACTATAGTGTGACTTTTTTCATGAAAATGTCGAAATTTTAAACTGAGTTTTTTTTCCACAAAATGAATCGACAGACTATACTATGCCTTTTTTCATTAAAATTTTCGACATTCTATACTATGACATTTTTTTACGAATATTTTCGAAAAGTCATGTCAAAAATATTCGTAAAAAAATGTCATAGTATAGAATGTCGAAAATTTTAAAGAAAAAAGGCATAGTATAGTCTGTCGATTCATTTGGTGGAAAAAAAGCTCAGTTTAAAATTTCAACATTTTTGTGAAAAAGTCATGCTATAGTATGACTTTTCATGAAAATTGACGAAAATTTAAACTGAGTTTTTTTTCCACCAAATGAATCGACAGACCATACTTTGCCTTTTTTCATTAAAATTTTTGACATTCTATACTATGACAATTTTTTACGAATATTTTCGAAAATTTTCATGAAAAAAGTCATGTCAAAAATGTTCGTGAAAAAAGGTCATAGTATAGAATGTCGAACATTTTCATTGGAAAAGGCATAGTATAGTCTGTTGATTTCATTTTGTGGAAAAAAAACTGTTTAAAATGTCGAAAATTTTCATGAAAAAAAAAAAAGTCATACTATAGTATGACTTTTTTTCATGAAAATGTCGAAATTTTAAACTGAGTTTTTTTCATTTTCGTCATGGAAAAAAACTCAGTTTAAATTTTCGTCAATTTTCATGAAAAGTCATACTATAGTGTGACTTTTTTCATGAAAATGTCGAAATTTTAAACTGAGTTTTTTTTCCACCAAATGAATCGACAGACTATACTATGCCTTTTTTCATTAAAATTTTCGACATTCTATACTATGACATTTTTTTACGAATATTTTTGACATGACTTTTTTCATGAAAATTTTCGAAAATATTCGTAAAAAAATGTCATAGTATAGAATGTCAAACATTTTCATGAAAACAGGCATAGTATAGTCTGTCGATTCATTTGGTGGAAAAAAAACCCAGTTCAAATTTTCGTCAATTTTCATGAAAAGTCATACTATACTATGACTTTTTCACAAAAATGTTGAAATTTTAAACTGAGTTTTTTTTCCACCAAATGAATCGACAGACTATACTATGCCTTTTTTCATTAAAATTTTCGACATTCTATACTATGACATTTTTTTACGAATATTTTTGACATGACTTTTTTCATGAAAATTTTCGAAAATATTCGTAAAAAAATGTCATAGTATAGAATATCGAAAATTTTCATGAAAACAGGCATAGTATAGTCTGTCGATTCATTTGGTGGAAAAAAAACCCAGTTCAAATTTTCGTCAATTTTCATGAAAAGTCATACTATAGTATGACTTTTTCACAAAAATGTCGAAATTTTAAACTGAGTTTTTTTTCCACCAAATGAATCGACAGACTATACTATGCCTATCTTCATTAAAATTTTCGACATTCTATACTATGACATTTTTTTACGAATATTTTTGACATGACTTTTTTCATGAAAATTTTCGAAAATATTCGTAAAAAAATGTCATAGTATAGAATGTCGAAAATTTTCATGAAAACAGGCATAGTATAGTCTGTCGATTCATTTGGTGGAAAAAAAACCCAGTTTAAATTTTCGTCAATTTTCATGAAAAGTCATACTATAGTATGACTTTTTCACAAAAATGTTGAAATTTTAAAGTGAGTTTTTTTTCCACCAAATGAATCGACAGACTATACTATGCCTTTTTTCATTAAAATTTTCGACATTCTATACTATGACATTTTTTTACGAATATTTTTGACGACTTTTTTCATGAAAATTTTCGAAAATATTCGTAAAAAAATGTCATAGTATAGAATGTCAAACATTTTCATGAAAACAGGCATAGTATAGTCTGTCGATTCATTTGGTGGAAAAAAAACCCAGTTCAAATTTTCGTCAATTTTCATGAAAAGTCATACTATAGTATGACTTTTTCACAAAAATGTTGAAATTTTAAACTGAGTTTTTTTTCCACCAAATGAATCGACAGACTATACTATGCCTTTTTTCATTAAAATTTTCGACATTCTATACTATGACATTTTTTTACGAATATTTTTGACATGACTTTTTTCATGAAAATTTTCGAAAATATTCGTAAAAAATTGTCATAGTATAGAATGTCAAAAATTTTAATGAAAAAAGGCATAGTATAGTCTGTCGATTCATTTGGTGGAAAAAAAACTCAGATTAAATTTTCGTCAATTTTCATGAAAAGTCATACTATAGTATGACTTTTTCACAAAAATGTCGAAATTTTAAACTGAGTTTTTTTTCCACCAAATGAATCAACAGACTATACTATGCCTTTTTTCATGAAAATTTTCGACATTCTATACTATGACATTTTTTTACGAATATTTTAAATTTTCGTCAATTTTCATGAAAAGTCATACTATAGTATGACTTTTTCACAAAAATGTTGAAATTTTAAAGTGAGTTTTTTCCCACCAAATGAATCGACAGACTATACTATGCCTTTTTTCACTAAAATTTTCGACATTCTATACTATGACATTTTTTTACGCATTTCTTTGACATGACTTTTTTCATGAAAATTTTCGAAAATATTCGTAAAAAATTGTCATAGTATAGAATGTCAAAAATTTTAATGAAAAAAGGCATAGTATGGTCTGTCGATTCATTTGGTGGAAAAAAAACTCAGTTTAAATTTTCGTCAATTTTCATGAAAAGTCATACTATAGTATGACTTTTTCACAAAAATGTTGAAATTTTAAACTGAGTTTTTTTTCCACCAAATGAATCGACAGACTATACTATGCCTTTTTTCATTACAATTTTCGACATTCTATACTATGACATTTTTTTACGAATATTTTTGACGACTTTTTTCATGAAAATTTTCGAAAATATTCGTAAAAAAATGTCATAGTATAGAATGTCAAACATTTTCATGAAAACAGGCATAGTATAGTCTGTCGATTCATTTGGTGGAAAAAGAAAAAAAACCCAGTTCAAATTTTCGTCAATTTTCATGAAAAGTCATACTATAGTATGACTTTTTCACAAAAATGTCGAAATTTTAAACTGAGTTTTTTTTCCACCAAATGAATCGACAGACTATACTATGCCTTTTTTCATTAAAATTTTCGACATTCTATACTATGACATTTTTTTACGAATATTTTTGACATGACTTTTTTCATGAAAATTTTCGAAAATATTCGTAAAAAATTGTCATAGTATAGAATGTCAAAAATTTTAATGAAAAAAGGCATAGTATATTCTGTCGATTCATTTGGTAGAAAAAAAACTCAGTTTAAATTTTCGTCAATTTTCATGAAAAGTCATACTATAGTATGACTTTTTCACAAAAATGTCGAAATTTTAAACTGAGTTTTTTTTTCCACCAAATGAATCAACAGACTATACTATGCCTTTTTTCATGAAAATTTTCGACATTCTATACTATGACATTTTTTTACGAATATTTTAAATTTTCGTCAATTTTCATGAAAAGTCATACTATAGTATGACTTTGAGTTTTTTTTCCACCAAATGAATCGACAGACTATACTATGCCTTTTTTCATTAAAATTTTCGACATTCTATACTATGACATTTTTTTACGAATATTTTTGACATGACTTTTTTCATGAAAATTTTCGAAAATATTCGTAAAAAAATGTCATAGTATAGAATGTCGAAAATTTTCATGAAAACAGGCATAGTATAGTCTGTCGATTCATTTGGTGGAAAAAAAACCCAGTTTAAATTTTCGTCAATTTTCATGAAGTCATACTATAGTATGACTTTTTCACAAAAATGTTGAAATTATAAAGTGAGTTTTTTTTCCACCAAATGAATCGACAGACTATACTATGCCATTTTTCATTAAAATTTTCGACATTCTATACTATGACATTTTTTTACGAATATTTTTGACGACTTTTTTCATGAAAATTTTCGAAAATATTCGTAAAAAAATGTCATAGTATAGAATGTCAAACATTTTCATGAAAACAGGCATAGTATAGTCTGTCGATTCATTTGGTGGAAAAAAAACCCAGTTCAAATTTTCGTCAATAGAATGTCGAAAATTTTCATGAAAACAGGCATAGTATAGTCTGTCGATTCATTTGGTGGAAAAAAAACCCAGTTTAAATTTTCGTCAATTTTCATGAAAAGTCATACTATAGTATGACTTTTTCACAAAAATGTTGAAATTTTAAAGTGAGTTTTTTTTCCACCAAATGAATCGACAGACTATACTATGCCTTTTTTCATTAAAATTTTCGACATTCTATACTATGACATTTTTTTACGAATATTTTTGACATGACTTTTTTCATGAAAATTTTCGAAAATATTCGTAAAAAAATGTCATAGTATAGAATGTCAAACATTTTCATGAAAACAGGCATAGTATAGTCTGTCGATTCATTTGGTGGAAAAAAAACCCAGTTCAAATTTTCGTCAATTTTCATGAAAAGTCATACTATAGTATGACTTTTTCACAAAAATGTTGAAATTTTAAACTGAGTTTTTTTTCCACCAAATGAATCGACAGACTATACTATGCCTTTTTTCATTAAAATTTTCGACATTCTATACTATGACATTTTTTTACGAATATTTTTGACATGACTTTTTTCATGAAAATTTTTGAAAATATTCGTAAAAAATTGTCATAGTATAGAATGTCAAAAATTTTAATGAAAACAGGCATAGTATAGTCTGTCGATTCATTTGGTGGAAAAAAAACTCAGTTTAAATTTTCGTCAATTTTCATGAAAAGTCATACTATAGTATGACTTTTTCACAAAAATGTCGAAATTTTAAACTGAGTTTTTTTTCCACCAAATGAATCAACAGACTATACTATGCCTTTTTTCATGAAAATTTTCGACATTCTATACTATGACATTTTTTTACGAATATTTTAAATTTTCGTCAATTTTCATGAAAAGTCATACTATAGTATGACTTTTTCACAAAATTTTGAAATTTTAAACTGAGTTTTTTCCCACCAAATGAATCGACAGACTATACTATGCCTTTTTTCATTAAAATTTTCGACATTCTATACTATGACATTTTTTTACGAATATTTTTGACATGACTTTTTTCATGAAAATTTTCGAAAATATTCGTAAAAAAATGTCATAGTATAGAATGTCGAAAATTTTCATGAAAACAGGCATAGTATAGTCTGTCGATTCATTTGGTGGAAAAAAAACCCAGTTTAAATTTTCGTCAATTTTCATGAAAAGTCATACTATAGTATGACTTTTTCACAAAAATGTTGAAATTTGAAAACTGAGTTTTTTTTCCACCAAATGAATCGACAGACTATACTATGCCTTTTTTCATTAAAATTTTCGACATTCTATACTATGACATTTTTTTACGAATATTTTAAATTTTCGTCAATTTTCATGAAAAGTCATACTATAGTATGACTTTGAGTTTTTTTTCCACCAAATGAATCGACAGACTATACTATGCCTTTTTTCATTAAAATTTTCGACATTCTATACTATGACATTTTTTTACGAATATTTTTGACATGACTTTTTTCATGAAAATTTTCAAAAATATTCGTAAAAAAATGTCATAGTATAGAATGTCGAAAATTTTCATGAAAACAGGCATAGTATAGTCTGTCGATTCATTTGGTGGAAAAAAAACCCAGTTTAAATTTTCGTCAATTTTCATGAAAAGTCATACTATAGTATGACTTTTTCACAAAAATGTTGAAATTTTAAACTGGGTTTTTTTTCCACTAAATGAATCGACAGACTATACTATGCCTTTTTTCATTACAATTTTCGACATTCTATATTATGACATTTTTTTACGAATATTTTTGACATGACTTTTTTCATGACAATTTTCGAAAATATTCGTAAAAAAATGTCATAGTATAGAATGTCAAACATTTTCATGAAAACAGGCATAGTATAGTCTGTCGATTCATTTGGTGGAAAAAAAAAACCCAGTTCAAATTTTCGTCAATTTTCATGAAAAGTCATACTATAGTATGACTTTTTCACAAAAATGTTGAAATTTTAAACTGAGTTTTTTTTCCACCAAATGAATCGACAGACTATACTATGCCTTTTTTCATTAAAATTTTCGACATTCTATACTATGACATTTTTTTACGAATATTTTTGACATGACTTTTTTCATGAAAATTTTCGAAAATATTCGTAAAAAATTGTCATAGTATAGAATGTCAAAAATTTTAATGAAAAAAGGCATAGTATGGTCTGTCGATTCATTTGGTGGAAAAAAAACTCAGTTTAAATTTTCGTCAATTTTCATGAAAAGTCATACTATAGTATGACTTTTTCACAAAAATGTTGAAATTTTAAGCTGAGTTTTTTTTCCACTAAATGAATCGACAGACTATACTATGCCTTTTTTCATTAAAATTTTCGACATTCTATACTATGACATTTTTTTACGAATATTTTTGACATGACTTTTTTCATGAAAATTTTCGAAAATATTCGTAAAAAAATGTCATAGTATAGAATGTCAAAAATTTTAATGAAAACAGGCATAGTATAGTCTGTCGATTCATTTGGTGGAAAAAAAACCCAGTTTAAATTTTCGTCAATTTTCATGAAAAGTCATACTATAGTATGACTTTTTCACAAAAATGTTGAAATTTTAAACTGAGTTTTTTTTCCACTAAATGAATCGACAGACTATACTATGCCTTTTTTCATTAAAATTTTCGACATTCCATACTATGACATTTTTTTACGAATATTTAAAATTTTCGTCAATTTTCGTAAAAAAATGTCATAGTATAGAATGTCAAACATTTTCATGAAAAACAGGCATAGTATAGTCTGTCGATTCATTTGGTGGAAAAAAAACCCAGTTCAAATTTTCGTCAATAGAATGTCGAAAATTTTCATGAAAACAGGCATAGTATAGTCTGTCGATTCATTTGGTGGAAAAAAAACCCAGTTTAAATTTTCGTCAATTTTCATGAAAAGTCATACTATAGTATGACTTTTTCACAAAAATGTTGAAATTTTAAAGTGAGTTTTTTTTCCACCAAATGAATCGACAGACTATACTATGCCTTTTTTCATTAAAATTTTCGACATTCTATACTATGACATTTTTTTAAGAATATTTTTGACATGACTTTTTTCATGAAAATTTTCGAAAATATTATATTCGTAAAAAAATGTCATAGTATAGAATGTCGAAAATTTTCATGAAAACAGGCATAGTATAGTCTGTCGATTCATTTGGTGGAAAAAAAACCCAGTTTAAATTTTCGTCAATTTTCATGAAAAGTCATACTATAGTATGACTTTTTCACAAAAATGTTGAAATTTTAAACTGAGTTTTTTTTCCACCAAATGAATCGACAGACTATACTATGCCTTTTTTCATTAAAATTTTCGACATTCTATACTATGACATTTTTTTACGAATATTTTTGACATGACTTTTTTCATGAAAATTTTTGAAAATATTCGTAAAAAAATGTCATAGTATAGAATGTCGAAAATTTTCATGAAAACAGGCATAGTATAGTCTGTCGATTCATTTGGTGGAAAAAAAACCCAGTTTAAATTTTCGTCAATTTTCATGAAAAGTCATACTATAGTATGACTTTTTCACAAAAATGTTGAAATTTTAAACTGAGTTTTTTTTCCACCAAATGAATCGACAGACTATACTATGCCTTTTTTCATTAAAATTTTCGACATTCTATACTATGACATTTTTTTACGAATATTTTTGACATGACTTTTTTCATGAAAATTTTTGAAAATATTCGTAAAAAAATGTCATAGTATAGAATGTCGAAAATTTTCATGAAAACAGGCATAGTATAGTCTGTCGATTCATTTGGTGGAAAAAAAACCCAGTTTAAATTTTCGTCAATTTTCATGAAAAGTCATACTATAGTATGACTTTTTCACAAAAATGTTGAAATTTTAAACTGAGTTTTTTTTCCACCAAATGAATCGACAGACTATACTATGCCTTTTTTCATTAAAATTTTCGACATTCTATACTATGACATTTTTTTACGAATATTTTAAATTTTCGTCAATTTTCATGAAAAGTCATACTATAGTATGACTTTTTCACAAAAATGTTGAAATTTTAAACTGAGTTTTTTTTCCACCAAATGAATCGACAGACTATACTATGCCTTTTTTCATTAAAATTTTCGACATTCTATACTATGACATTTTTTTACGAATATTTTTGACATGACTTTTTTCATGAAAATTTTCGAAAATATTCGTAAAAAAATGTCATAGTATAGAATGTCGAAAATTTTCATGAAAACAGGCATAGTATAGTCTGTCGATTCATTTGGTGGAAAAAAAACCCAGTTCAAATTTTCGTCAATTTTCATGAAAAGTCATACTATAGTATGACTTTTTCACAAAAATGTTGAAATTTTAAACTGAGTTTTTTTTCCACCAAATGAATCGACAGACTATACTATGCCTTTTTTCATTAAAATTTTCGACATTCTATACTATGACATTTTTTTACGAATATTTTTGACATGACTTTTTTCATGAAAATTTTCGAAAATATTCGTAAAAAAATGTCATAGTATAGAATGTCAAAAATTTTCATGAAAACAGGCATAGTATAGTCTGTCGATTCATTTGGTGCGAAAAAAACCCAGTTTAAATTTTCGTCAATTTTCATGAAAAGTCATACTATAGTATGACTTTTTCACAAAAATGTTGAAATTTTAAACTGAGTTTTTTTTCCACCAAATGAATCGACAGACTATACTATGCCTTTTTTCATTAAAATTTTCGACATTCTATACTATGACATTTTTTTACGAATATTTTTGACATGACTTTTTTCATGAAAATTTTCGAAAATATTCGTAAAAAAATGTCATAGTATAGAATGTCGAAAATTTTCATGAAAACAGGCATAGTATAGTCTGTCGATTCATTTGGTGGAAAAAAAACCCAGTTTAAATTTTCGTCAATTTTCATGAAAAGTCATACTATAGTATGACTTTTTCACAAAAATGTTGAAATTTTAAACTGAGTTTTTTTTCCACCAAATGAATCGACAGACTATACTATGCCTTTTTTCATTAAAATTTTCGACATTCTATACTATGACATTTTTTTACGAATATTTTTGACATGACTTTTTTCATGAAAATTTTCGAAAATATTCGTAAAAAATGTCATAGTATAGAATGTCGAAAATTTTCATGAAAACAGGCATAGTATAGTCTGTCGATTCATTTGGTGGAAAAAAAACCCAGTTTAATTTTCGTCAATTTTCATGAAGTCATACTATAGTATGACTTTTCACAAAAATGTTGAAATTTTAAAGTGAGTTTTTTTTCCACCAAATGAATCGACAGACTATACTATGCCTTTTTTCATTAAAATTTTTATAATAATTTTTTTAGAAATTTTGAATTTTCATGAAAATTTTCGAAAATATTCGTAAAAAAACATATATGAATTAAAATTTTCATGAAAACAGCTAGTATATCTTTTCTTTGGGAAAAAAATCTTTTTAAATTTTTCAAATTTTATGAAAATTATATTTTTTAAATTTGAAATTTTAAACTATTTTTTTTCCACAAAAATGACAGATAATATTTTTTTCATAAAATTTTCACATTATACTATGACATTTTTTTCGAATATTTTTGACATGACTTTTTTCATAAATTTTAAAAATTTAAAAAATGTCATAGTATAAATGTCAAAATTTCTAAAACAGGCTAGTATAGTCTGTCGATTATTTGGTGGAAAAAAACCGTTTAAATTTTCGTCAATTTTCATGAAAAGTCATACTATAGTATGACTTTTTCACAAAAATGTGAAATTTTAAATATTTTGTCAAAAATCACAGAAACTATATTTTCATTAAATTTTCGACATTATTATGACAATTTTACGAATTTTTTCATGACTTTTTTCAAAATTCTTAAAAATTTTTTAAAAAATTTACATAATGTCGAAAATTTTTGAAAATTTGAAAATCTGTCATTATTTGTAAAAAAATCATTAAAATTTTCATAATTTTCTGAAAAGTCATATATAGTAATTTTAAAAATGTTAAATTTTAAATGATTTTTTTCACCAAATGAATACAGAATTATGCATTTTTAATTAAATTTTCCCATTAACAAACATTTTTTTCAATATTTTAAATTTTAATTTTCAAAAATCATACTATAGATTTTTTCACAAATTAAATTTTAAATTTTATTTTTTCACCAAATGAATTTGACAGAATTTTGCATTTTTAAAAAATTTTACATCTATAAAGACAGATTTACATATTTTTCATTAATATTTTCGAAATTTTCGATAAATTTGTAAAAAATATCATAGTACAGAATTTTAAAAATTTTATAAAAAAGGATAGTATATTCATATTTGGTGGAAAAAAAACTTTTTAAATTTTCGTAATTTATGAAATCATACTATAGTATAAATTTTTCAAAATGTAAATTTTAATGAATATTTTTCACAATGAATGACAGACTATACTTGAAATTTTTATAAATTTTACATTCTATAATGAATTTTTTACAAAATTTTTGACATGTTATTTATGAATTTTTGAAAATATTTAAAAATTTTAGTATATGTCAAAAATTAATAAAAATAGTATGATTTTCATTTGGAAATAAACCAGTTTATATTTCGCCAATTTTCATGAAAAGTCATACTTTATTTTTTTCCAAAAATGTAATTTTAAATGGGTTTTTTTAAAATTAAAATTTATAAAGCCATTTTTAAATTTCGACATTCTATACTAAATTTGTTTAGAATATTTTTGACATGACTTTTTTCATGAAAATTTTCGAAAATATTTAAAAATTTCGATATAAGTAAAAAAAATTTTTAAAGAAAAAAGGATATTTTATATCATTTGTGGAAAAAAAACAGCTTAATTGCATTTTCATAAAAGTTACTATATATACTTTTTTCAAAAGTGAATTTTAATGATTTTTTTCATTAAAATTTTCGACATCTATACTATGCCATTTTTTTAAATTTTCATTTTTTTTAAAAATTTTAAAATATTTGACATATTTTATATAAAATTTTGAAAATTTTCATGAAAAAATGCATAGTAGAGTTTCATTAAATGTGAAAAAAAACTAGTTTAATTTCTCAATTTGAGAAAACATACTATACTTCTTTTCAAAAATGTCAAATTATATGAGTTTTTTTTCAAAATGTTGAATTTTCGATTTTTTCACAAAATATAAATCTATACTATCATTTTTTAAAATTTTTGACATATTTTATGAAAATTTTCGAAATATTGAAAAAAATTCATTTTATAAATGTCAAATTTTAATGAAAATGTCATATATAGTTTAATTCATGGTTTAAAAAACCATTTAAATTTTGTCATTTTTTAAAATAATATAGTATGACTTTTTTCACAAAAATTCAAATTTTAAATGATTTTTTTTCACCAAATTATCGACAGACTATACTATGAAATTTTCATTAAATTTTCAAATTTATATATACATTTTTTTACGAATATTTTGACATGACTTTTTTCATGAAAATTTTCGAAAATATTGTAAAAAAATGTCATTATAAATGTGAAATTTTCATGAAAATGCATATATAGTTTTGATTAAATTGGTGAATTAAACCAGTTAATTTTCGCAATTTTCATGAAAAGTCATACTATATATGACTTTTTCATAAAAATTTGAAATTTTAAACTGATTTTTTTTCCACAAATGAACGATATCTACTTTTTTCATTAAAATTTTCGAATTCATATATGACATTTTTTTACGAATATTTTTGCAGACTTTTTATGAAAATTTTAAAATTTTCGTAAAAAATTTCATATAAATGTCAAAATTTTTTAAAAAAGGCAATTAACTGTTTTTTGTGAAAAAAATATTTAAATTTCGTCAATTTTCATAAAAGTATATTAATACTTTTTCAAAAAATGTTGAAATTTTAAACTGAGTTTTTTTTCCACAAAAATCGCAACTATACTAGCCTTTTTCATTAAAATTTTCGAATTTTATAATGCATTTTTTTACGAATTTTTTCACCAAATTTTTACGAAAATTTGAAAAATCGTAAAATTTATACTATTTTTTCAAAAATTTAATGAAAACAGGAATATATCTTCATTATTTGTGAATAAAAATTTTCAAATTATCTCATTTTATAAAAGTCATATATAGATGACTTTTTCAAAAAGTTCGAAATAGTAGTTTTTTTTCATCAATGAATAAAATTTAATGCATTTTCATAAATTTTCGAATTCATACTATGAATTTTTTCAAATTTTCGCAATTTTTAAAAGAAATTTTCAAAATATTTCAAAAATTTATATATATTTCAAAAATTTTATGACAAAGGCATAGAATTTGATCATTTGTGAAAAAAAAATTTTAAATTTTCTAATTTTCATGTAAATCAATATTGAATGATTTTTCAAAAATTTATTTTAAAATGTTTATTTCCCCAAATGAATGCTATATACTTTTTTCATTAAATTTTGCATTTATATATGACATTTTTTGACAATATTTTTCATGAAATTTTTCATAAAATTTTCGAAAAATTGTAAAAAAATGATATTTATGCAAAAGGCATTTTTGAAAACGGTTATTTGCAAAGAATCTAGTGAAAAAAAGCCATTTTCAAATTTTCGTCATTTATAAATTACTATATATGAATTTTTAAAAATGTTAAATTTTCAAATGAGTCTTATAATATGATTTTCATAAAATTTCATTTTTATCTTAATTTTCACATTCAATACTATACACTTTTTTTAAAATTTTCGAATTTCTATTTTATAAAATGTCATATATAGATGACTTTTTTCATGAAAAGTTAATTTAAACTAGTTTTTTTCCAAAAAACAGTTAATTCTATTTTCATGAAAATGTCATACTATACTATGATTTTTTTACAAAAATTTTACTATTTTTTCTCAAAATTTGAAAATATAATAATATGCTTTTTATAAAATGTTGAAATTTTATAAACGATTTTTTCGAATTATTTGGTGAAACATTTTCATTAAAATTTTCAATTTTATAAATGTCATATATAGATTTTTTCAAAAATTTTGAAATTTTAAATAGTTTTTTTCAAAAAAATCACAGTTAATTCTTTTTATAAAAGTCATACTATATCTATGACATTTTTTTAAAAAATTTTAAATGATTTTTTCTCAAATTTTCGAAAAATTTAATAATATGCTTTTTATAAAATGTAAAATTTTAAAAACAGGCATTTTTTTCGATCAATTTGTGAAAAAAACCTTTTTTAAAATTTTCGAATTTTATAAAAGTCATATATAGAATATTTTTCAAAAATGTGAAATTTTAATGATTATTTTCACAAATGAATAGTTAAATTCTAACTTTTATGAAAAATATAGAATTCTTACTATTAATTTTTTTAGAAATTTTTACCTGATTTTTTCAAAAATTTGAAAAATTCTAATAATATGTTTTTCATAAAATGTTGAAAATTTTCATGAAATTTTCATATTAATTTCGATTCATTTATGGAAAAAAAATCCATTTAAATTTCGTAATTTTCATGAAAAGTATTTTAAGAATTTTTACAAAATTTGACATTTAAATAGTTTTTTTTCACAAAATATCGACAGCTATACTGCATTTTTTCATTAAAATTTAATTCTTCATGACATTTTTTAGAAAATTTTTGACAATTTTTCATGAAAATTTCATAATATTGTAAAAAAATGTATAAAGAATGAAAATTTTTCAAAAAGGAAAAGACGTTATTTGTGGACAATTTCATTAAAATTTTCGTAATTTTCATGAAAATATTTTAATATTTTTTCACAAAAATTTGAAATTTTAAAAGTTTTTTTCATAGAATATGACATTCTACTTTTATATAAAATTTTATTTACTTGACATTTTTTTAGAAAATTTTCAATTTTTTCATGAAAATTTTGTAAAAATGTAAAAAATTTTAATAAATGTTGAAAATTTTATGAAATTCAAATGTGCGATCATTGGAAAAAAACCTTTTTAAATTTTCGTAATTCTATGAAATTTTACATATTGAAATTTTTCAAAAATTTTAATTTAAAACAGATATTATGTCTTTTTAATAATATGCGATATACTATCGCTTTTTTTTATCAATTTGACTATGACTTTTTTTTCATTAAAATTTTCGAATTTCATAAAATTTATATAGTATGTTTTTACAAAATTTCAAATATTAAAGAGTATTTTTCACAAATGATAAAACATTAAACCTTTTTTCATTAAAATCGCATACTATAGTATGACATTTTTTTACAAAAATTTTATGAAATTTTTCATGAAAATTTTGAAAATATCTAAAAAATGTCTTTTTAAATTAAAATTTTCATAAACAGCATTTTTTACCGAATCATTTGTGAAAAAAAACTTTTTTAAATTTTCGTCAATTTTATAAAATGTCATATATATTATGATTTTCAAAAATTGAAATTTTAAATGTTTTTTTTCCACAAATGAATGACAAGTATAATGTCTTTATTTTAGAAAACGCATACTATAGTATGACTTTTTTTAAGAATATTTACATAATTTTTCATAAAATTTTAAAAATTCTAAAAAAATGTATATTTTCATAAAATTTTACATTTAAATGCATTTTTCTCGAATATTTGGGAAAAAACCTTTTTAAATTTTCGAATTTTCTAAAACATACTATATTTACATTTTCATAAAAATGTAAATTTTAAGTGATTTTTTTTCAAAAATAAACATTAAACTTTTTTCATTAAAAAGTCAATATATATAGATTTTTTTACGAAAATTTTAATATTTTTTTAAATTTTCAAAATATCGAAAAAATGTATATTTTAATGTCAAAATTTTCATTAAACATGCATATTTCTTCGAATCATTTGTAAAATACCTATTTTAAAATTTCTCAATTTCATAAAATTCAATATGTACGAATTTTTACAGAATTTAAATTTTAAAATGTTTTATCCACCAAATAATGCATATATAAATGTCTATATTTTAAAATTTCGACATTTATATTGACATTTTTTTGAAAATTTGAAATTTTTAAAATTATTTAAAAATGTCAAAAAATGTCAATTTATTGAAAAATTTTATAAAACTGGATTATTTGTCAAATTAATCTAGTGAAAATACAATTTCATTAAAATTTTCGTCAATTTTCTAAAATATTTAGAATTTTTAAATATTTAAATTTTCAAAAAATCGAATTTTTACCACCTTTTATGAAAGATTACTATCTTTTTACATTAAAATTTTCGACATCTATACTATGACATTTTTTTTGAAATTTTAAATTTTATAATTTTCATAAAAGTATATATAGTTGACTTTTTTCATGAAAATGTCGAAATTTTAAACTGAGTTTTTTTTCCACCAAATGAATCGACAGACTATACTATGCCTTTTTTCATTAAAATTTTCGACATTCTATACTATGACATTTTTTTACGAATATTTTGACATGACTTTTTTCATGAAAATTTTCGAAAATATTCGTAAAAAAATGTCATAGTATAGAATGTCGAAAATTTTCATGAAAACAGGCATAGTATAGTCTGTCGATTCATTTGGTGGAAAAAAAACCCAGTTTAAATTTTCGTCAATTTTCATGAAAAGTCATACTATAGTATGACTTTTTCACAAAAATGTTGAAATTTTAAACTGAGTTTTTTTTCCACCAAATGAATCGACAGACTATACTATGCCTTTTTTCATTAAAATTTTCGACATTCTATATGATATTTTTCACAAAATTTGAAATTTTAAACTGATTTTTTTTCCACCAAATGAATCGACAGACTATACTAGTTTTTCTAAAATTTTCGACATTCTATACTATATTATTTTCGAATATTTGTGGACATGACTTTTTTATTTAAAATTTTCATGAAAATCGTAAAAAAATGTCAAGTTTGAAAATTTTCATGAAAAAGGCAAGTATAGTCTGTCGATTCATTTGGTGGAAAAAAACCTTATTTTTCAATTTTCATGAAATATACTATTTACTTTTACAAATTTTGAAATTTTAAATGAAATTTTTTTTCCACCAAATGAATGACTATACTATGCCTTTTTTACATTAAAATAACATTCTATACTATCATTTTTTTACGAATATACATGACTTTTTTCATAAATTTTAAAAATTTAAAAAAACATAGTATAGTTTCAGAAAATTTTCATGAAAAAGCATAGTATAGTCTGTCATTCATTTGGTGGAAAAAAACCTTTATTTTTAAAATTTTCATGAAAATATACTATATTTTTTTCAATATTAAATGATTTTTTAATGAGTATTTTTTTCCACCAAAGAATCGACAGACTATACTATGTTTTTTATTAAAATTTTCGACATTCTTATATGACATTTTTTTACGAATATTTTTGACATGACTTTTTTAAATTTTCGAAAATATAAAAAAATTTCAAATATGAATGTCGAAAATTTTAAAAAGGATTTTTGTACCATATTTGGTAAAAAAAACCCAGTTTAAATTTTCATTTTCTAAACATCTATATATATTTTTCACAAAATTTTGAAATTTTAAACTGATTTTTTTTACCAAATGAATCGACAGACTATACTATGCCTTTTTTCATTAAAATTTTCGACATTCTATACTATGACATTTTTTTACGAATATTTTTACATTTTTTTTCAGAAAATTAATATTCGTAAAAAAATTTCAATAAAATGTCGAAAATTTTAATGAAAATTGGCATAATGATCGTCATTATTTGGTGTAAAAAAAACCAGTTTAATTTTCGTCAATTTTCATGAAAAGTCATACTATAGTATGACTATTTTCACAAAATTTCGAAATTTTAAACTATTTTTTTTCCACCAAATGAATCGACAGATTAATGCTTTTTTATTAAAATTCGACAACTATAATTTTTTTCAAAAATTTTCACATTCTATACTTGACATTTTTTTAGAATAATTTTTGAAAATTGAATTTTAAAAATTCATAGTATAGAATGTTCGAAAATTTCGAAAAAATTTTCATATTATGAAAAAAACGTATTTTGTAATTTTCGAAAATTCATATATATGCTTTTGAAAAAATGTTAAATTTTGTGAATTTTTCAAAATATACAATATACTTTTTTCATAAAATTTCAATGTCATATTAATTTTTAAATTTTGAAGACTTTTCTAAATTTCAAAATTTCAAAAATCATGTATGATGTCAAACTATCCTGTTTCATAAATTTTGACATTCATACTATGGAAAAAAAACCATTTAATTTTCGTAATTTTCGAAAAGTCATACTATAGTATACTTTTTCACAAAAATGTTGAAATTTTAAATATTTTTCCAAAATGAATCGACAGACTATACTATGCCTTTTTTCATTAAAATTTTATCATATGAATTTTTTTACGAATATTTTTGACAGACTTTTTTCATGAAAATTTTGAAAATATTCGTAAAAAAATGTCATAGTATAAAGTTGAAATTTTTGAAAACAGGCATAGTATAGTCTGTCGATTCATTGGTGGAAAAAAAACTCAGTTTAAATTTTCGTCAATTTTCATGAAAATCATACTATAGTATGACTTTTTCACAAAAATGTTGAAATTTTAAACTGAGTTTTTTTTCCACCAAATGAATCGACAGACTATACTATGCCTTTTTTCATTAAAATTTTACAATTCTTACTAAATTTTTAATTTTTCAATTTTCATGAAAATTTACAAGTATGATTTTTATGAAAATAAAGTTTATGAGTTTTTTTTCACAAATGAACGCAATATATCTTTTTTCATTAAAATAATCAATATAATTTTTTCGAATTTTTTACATGATTTTTCAAAAATTTTCGAAATTTTAAAAAAATTTTTCATCAAAAATACGACAACAGCTTTTTTCATTAAATTTTGATCAACTATACAGTTTTTTTAATTTTCTAAGTATTTATGACTTTTTCAAAAATTTTTGAAAATTTTTCAAAAAAATTCATATTCAAAATTTCGAATTTATATAAATTTTACAAATTTGCATATTTATAATTTTCGAAATATCATTGGTAAATAAATAAAAGTTTTAAAATTTTCGAATTTTCTGAAAAAAACCCAGTTTAATTTTCAATTTTCATAAAAAGTAATACTATAGATACTGATTTTTTTTCCACAACAAATGTTATCATAAAATTTTCACATTTTTTATTACAATTTTCGACATCTATACTATGACATTTTTTTAATATTTTAAAATTTTAAATTATTTCATGAAAATTTTAAAATTTTATAAAAATATTGTCTTTATAAAATTGTGAAAAAAATTTAATTTTCTCAATATAACAGCATACTATAGTCTGTTTCAAAAAAATCGAAATTTTACAGTTTTTTTTAAAGAATTATATATCTTTTTCATAAAATTTAATTTAACTAGTTTTTTTCAATATTAAATTTTCGTAAATTTTCATAAAATATATATTTTTTTACAAAAATTTGAAATTAAGTATTTTTCATAATGAGACTTTAGCTTTTTCAAATTTCGAATTTTACAGAATTTTTTACGAATATTTTTGCTTTTTTCATGAAAATTTTCAATATTCTGAAATTTTTCAATGATTAAATTTTTGAAAGCAATATTCGTAATAATTGAAGAAACTTTAAATTTTATGAAAAGCATGAAGTCTATCATATTTTGTACAAAAAAGTTTAAATTTTCGTCAATTTTTCATGAAAAGTCATACATAGTATATTTTTCACAAAAATGTTGAAATTTTAAACTATTTTTTTTCACAATATTATCGACAATACCTTTTTTCATAAAATTTTCGACATTCTATACTATGCATTTTTAGAATTTTAAATTTTCATCAATATATGTCTTGAAAATGTCATAATAAAAGTTTAAATTTTTCAATTTCAGAAAAGTCATACTATGTATGCTTTTTCAAAAAAAAATGTTTAATTTTTTTTCCACCAAATGAATCGACAGACTTTATGCCTTTTTTCATAAAATTTTCGACATTTATACTATAATTTTTTTACAATATTTTTAAATGACTTTTTCATAAAATTTTCAAATTTTAAAATATACATGTTTTCATATATAAATGTCGAAAATTTTCATGATTTTTAAAGTCATCGATTATATGAATATATATAATTAAATTCATTCATTTTATGAAATTTTTACAATTTTTGCATTTTCTAAAGTAAAATTTTATGATTTTTACAAAAATGAATGAAATTAAACTATTTTTTTCATAAATTTCGACTTCATCTTCATTTTTTTAAAATATTTGACATTCTTTTTATGAAAATTTTAAAATATTGTAAAATTTTCAAGTATAGAATGTCGAAAATTTTAATGAAAACAGCAAATATAGACTGCATTCTTTTGGAAAAAAATCTCATTTAAATTTTGTCAATTTTATGAAAATTACATATATGATTTTTACAAAATGGAAATTTTAAATATTTTTTTCCACAAATGAATGAATGCAAACTTTTAAACATAAAATTTGACATTCTATCATTTGTAAAAATATTTAAATGTCATTTTTGAAAACAAATGTTTTTTCATAAAATTTTGAAAAAATTATAGTTTTTTACAAAAATGTCAATATAGATTTTCAAAAATTTACATATACTATGCATTTTTTCATATTTCTGACTTTTTTCATGAAATTTTCAAATATTTGAAAAAAAATAGTTTAGAATTTTCAATTTTCATGAAAAAATAGTATACTTTGATATAGTATTTCGATTTTTATCAAAAATGATTAAATGTCGAAATTTTAAACTGAGTTTTTTTTCATCCAATGAATCGACGTTATATGACTTTTTCATTAAATTTTGACATTTTTATGACATTTTTTTACGATTTTTTAAAATTTTTCAATTTTCAAAAATGAAAAGTCATAAATTAATATGACTTTTTCTGAAAACAGGAAAAGTTGATTCATTGAAAAAAAACATTAAACTTTTGAATTTGAATTAATAGTTTTTTTCCACCAAATGAATCGACAGACTATACTATGCCTTTTTTCATTAAAATTTTCGACATTCTATACTATGACATTTTTTTACGAATATTTTTGACATGACTTTTTTCATGAAAATTTTCGAAAATATTCGTAAAAAATTGTCATAGTATAGAATGTCAAAAAATTTAATGAAAACAGGCATAGTATAGTCTGTCGATTCATTTGGTGGAAAAAAAACTCAGTTTAAATTTTCGTCAATTTTCATGAAAAGTCATACTATAGTATGACTTTTTCACAAAAATGTTGAAATTTTAAACTGAGTTTTTTTTTCACCAAATGAATCGACAGACTATACTATGCCTTTTTTCATTAAAATTTTCGACATTCTATACTATGACATTTTTTTACGAATATTTTTGACATGACTTTTTTCATGAAAATTTTCGAAAATATTCGTAAAAAAATGTCATAGTATAGAATGTCGAAAATTTTCATGAAAACAGGCATAGTATAGTCTGTCGATTCATTTGGTGGAAAAAAAACTCAGTTTAAATTTTCGTCAATTTTCATGAAGTCATACTATAGTATGAGTTTTTCACAAAAATGTCGAAATTTTAAACTGAGTTTTTTTTCCACCAAATGAATCGACAGACTATACTATGCCTGTTTTCATTAAAATTTTCGACATTCTATACTATGACATTTTTTTGCGAATATTTTTGACATGACTTTTTTCGTGAAAATTTTCGAAAATATTCGTAAAAAAATGTCATAGTATAGAATGTCGAAAATTTTCATGAAAACAGGCATAGTATAGTCTCGATTCATTTGGTGGAAAAAAAACTCAGTTTAAATTTTCGTCAATTTTCATGAAAAGTCATACTATAGTATGACTTTTTCACAAAAATGTCGAAATTATAAACTGAGTTTAAAATCGAAAATTTTCATGAAAAAGGCATAGTATAGTCTGTCGATTAATTTGGTCGAAAAAAAACTCAGTTTAAAATTTCGAAAACTTTCACGAAAAAAGTCACACTATAGCATGTCGAAAATATTCATAAAAAAATGTCATAGTATAGAATGTCGAACATTTTAATGAAAAAAGGCATAGTATAGTCTGTCTATTAATTTGGTTAGAAAAAAAACTCAGTTTAAAATTTCGAAAATTTTCATGAAAAAAGTCATTCTATAGCATCATGAAAATATTCGTAAAAAAATTTCATAGTATAGAATGTCGAAAATTTTCATGAAAGCAGGCATAGTATAGTCTGTCGATTAATTTGTTGGAAAAAAAACTCAGTTTAAATATTCGTCATTTTCATGAAAAGTCATACTATAGTATGACTTTTTTCATGAACTGTTGAAATTTTAAACTGAGTTTTTTTTCCATTAAAATTTTCGACATTTTATACTATGACATTTTTTTACGAATATTTTCGACATGCTATAGTATGACTTTTTTCATGAAAATTTTCGAAAATATTCGTAAAAAAATGGCATAGTATAGAATGTTGAACATTTTCATGAAAACAGGCATAGTATAGTCTGTCGATTAATTTGGTGGAAAAAAAACTCAGTTTAAATTTTCGTCAATTTTCATGAAAAGTCATACTACAGTATGACTTTTTTCATGAAAATGTCGAAATTTTAAACTGAGTTTTTTTTCCACCAAATGACTTTCATTGGAAAAGGCATAGTATAGTCTGTTGATTTCATTTTTTGGAAAAACAACTCAGTTTAAAATGTCGAAAAATATTCATGAAAAAAAAGTCATACTATAGTATGTCGAAAATTTTCGTGAAAAAATGTCATAGTATAGAATGTCTAACACTTTCAGGAAAAAAGGCATAGTATAGTCTGTTGATTTCATTATGTGGAAAAAAAACTCAGTTTAAAATGTCGAAAATATTCATGAAAAAAAAAAAAAAGTCATAGTATAGTATGTCAAAAAAATTCATAGTATAATATGTCAAAAAAAGTAAAAATAAAAGTCATAGTATAGTTTGTCGAAAAAATTCATAGTATATGTCAAAAAAAGTTAAAAAAAAATCATATCATAAAACGTCGAAAAATGTAAAAAAAAAGTCATAGTATAGTATGTCGAAAAAAAAAAAAAAATCATAGTATAGTATGTCGAAAAAGTCATAGTATAGTATGTCGAAAAAAAGTAGAAAAGTCATTGTACAGTATGTCGAAAAAGTCATGGTATAGTATGTTGAAAAAAAAAAAAAAGTCATAATATAGTAAGTCGAGAAAAAAAAAAAAAAGTCATAGTATAGTATGTCGAAAAAATTCATAGTATAGTATGTTGAAAAAGTAAAAAGTCACAGTATTGTGTGTCGAAAAAAGTCATAGTATAGTATGTCGAGAAAAGTAAAAAAAAGTCATAGTATAGTATGTCGAAAAAATTCATAGTATAGTATGTTGAAAAAGTAAAAAGTCACAGTATTGTGTGTCGAAAAGAGTCATAGTATAGTATGTCGAGAAAAGTAAAAAAAAGTTATAGTATAGTATGTCGAAAAAAGTCATAGTATTGTATGTCGAAGAAAAGTAAACAAAGTCATGGTATAGTATGTCGAAATAAGTCATAGTATAGTATGTCGGAAAAAAAATGTCATAATATAGTATGTCGAAAAAAGTAAAAAAAAAGTCATAGTATAGTATGTCGAAAAAAGTCATGGTATAGTATGTCGAAAAAAGTCATAGTATAGTATGTTGAAAAAAGTAAACAATCATGGTGTAGTATGTTCGAAAAAGTCATAGTATAGTATGTCGAAAAAAGTCATAGTATAGTATGTCGAAAAAAGTAAACAGTCATGGTGTAGTATGTTCGAAAAAGTCATAGTATAGTATGTCAAAAGAAGTCATAGTATAGTATGTCGAAAAAAGTCCTAGTTAGTATCTTGAAAAAATTAAAGTCATGGTAAAGTATGTCGAAAAAAATCATAGTATAGTATGTCGAAAAAAATAAAAAAGTAATTGTATAGTCTGTCGAAAAATAGGTCATAGTATAGTTTGTCGAAAATATAAAAAAGTCATAGTATAGTATCTCGAAAAAAAGTCAGTGTAGTATTTCGAAAAAATTTAAAAAGTCATAGTATAGTATGTCGAAAAAAAAGTCATTGTATAGTATGTCGAAAAAAGTCGAAAATATAAAAAAAAAAGTCCTAGTCATAACAAAGTCATACTTTATTATGTCGAAAAAAAAGTATAGTATAGTGTGTTGAAAAAAGTGGAAAAATTCATACTATAATATGTCGAAAAAAGTCATAGTATAGTATGTATGAACATCATGAATTGGTGTTTCGAGTCAACTGCCTCCCTAATCTCAGACAAGAAAAGAAACAACATGTTCTCATTCCAACTCGTCAAATAGCGGCGCTTTGTCACGCCCCGTGGCGTCACTTGATGTTTGGCATCATTTTTGGAGCAAAACCACAAAAGTTAGGTTTAGGAAAGAAAAACATGGCTGGGCTTAAAACTACTACACTTGTACAGTGAAAATGATATTGAACGTTGTGAACATGGGACACGAACAAACAACTGATTGTAACTCCTGGATGAAAGCCTTGTGTTTGTTGGACCCATCCGCCTCCACTCCAACCCGCCCATTGTGTCTTTTTCACTCTTTAAACTACGTCACCACACTCCCGGCGCACTTACTTTATAGTTAATGGAACGCACGGTGCGTTTCATACCGGCGCAAAAGGGTGCCATGTGCGGCGGTACCAGAATCCGACGCCTGTGACAAAGCCTCGGTATTTAACACCCTGGGAATGAGAACGGGCTGAAATAGATTTTAAAGTTTTTTTTTTTTTTTAGTCTTGGTCTACCAAATCTCACTGTGTCTGGATTAAATTTAGCACCAATACTTAGAGCTACTTGTTGATTATCTTGTTCTGCCCTAAAAGTACATTAATCATACCGGGTTAGTTTGGCACTTAAACGGTGCAGTGGAAGGTCAGAAAACGAAACAAAAAAACAAACATTAAAAGTGATCACCAGTTAGCTAATTTTTGCTCTAGTTCCTGTAATAATATTGTAGCATGTGAACCCATTTTTTTTACACAAAACAAAATCGACTTGCCCGCGTCAGTTGGAGGTGAATTAACAAGGGGAAAAAAAAAAGAATACTTTGAATTGAATTGAAAAGTATATTCTTGTTTAGTAACCGCATGGTGCCAATTAACTGAACTAAGAATAAGACTTAACACAAAATTACACTTTAAGTTCTTTTATTAAGATGTTCTTCTGTACAAGTGTATCTTGTTCCACATGTTAGCCGGTCAGCAGCTCTGTACAACCGTCTGTACAACAGGAGGTCAAACATTACTCATGAGGAAACGTGTTAATGAAACCGGCGGCTTTTGGTAGAAGGCAGGTCAGAAGGTGAGGCATGGATCGATTGAACACACACACTCGCACACGCGCGCAACCCCTCCAAACTATTTACACAACAAGATAGCTGACTGGCCTCTTGAGACAGATAATTAGAGACAGGCCAGCTAAAACACAATTCAAATAGTTATCACATAAAAAAAAAAAAGTCTTTGAAAAGTCTTTCAAAGGAAAACAAAAACAAGAACAATAAACTCAAAATCATCCATAAAAAAGCCGCTAAAAGGCCCATCTGGAGTTAGTTTATTTACAGTTTCGTTTTTAAACAAAGCCCACGGCTCTCTGCTAATAAATCATACATCGGTGCTGACCTTAATGAGGTCAACGCCATAAACTTCACCTGCTCTGTGTATGCCAAGAGAGCCAACAGTGATGCTGCCACTTCATCTGAAACCTTTGTTAGTGCTCATTGATCAGGGAGAACACGTACGGTGTTAAAAAAACAAAAACGCGAATATCATAATTCTGGCTGGTTACTGAAAACTGTCTTTAAACTTGCTTTGTTATCATTCACCAATTAAAAAAAATTTAATCAGGGTTTTATAAATGAGTCAGTTAGTAACTTACTTGAGGAAAAACAGTAACTAACTTTAGGAAAAACAATAACTTGTTGGACATGTTTGTAAGAGAAATGTCTTCAAGGCAGGTGAAATCATTACCATAGTCATATTTCAGGTATGTATTCAAAACATACTTTTACTGACTGGCTTTTACATAGCGCCATATACTGTTTTACCTCTGTCCCGGTGCTGAGACTCTTAAAACTTTTTTGCCATTTACAATTCAATTTCAAGCTTATTAGTTCTTCTCATTTTTACTTCAGTCATCAGTATGTTATTCCGCCTACTTATTAAATTTAATTTTTTAGTTCATTTCCTTTCTCCCTGCAATAAATCACTTTGTAATTTGCCGAAATGTTCTGCTACTCAAACAATTATTGTTATCACTCATTGTTATTGGGATGAACTATTGCTATCAAACGTGTGGGCCGCAAAACTGAGGGGATAAAAAATGCTGATGTGAGAATTTCACAGCTTGAAAATAGTCTGACAAAAAGGTTTAGTTTAATAGTCTCAGGGGTTGGTGGCTATTTTAAGCTACCGGTTAACTTGAGAACATTTCTTTATTTGAGATTTTAGGCTCAGTTCACACTTGACATAGATTTAATGTTTGTTTGCACGTAGCTCAGACCAACGTCATCTTCACCTTGAAAATGCAAATCAGCTGAAATCTGAGTTTTTATTGGCAGACACTGTAATGCTAACATAGTCAGGATAAAAAGACAAAGATAAAAAAAAATATTTTGATTTTACAACAGATATTAACCAGCTTTTTTTTTGTTGCTGCTGCCTGATTTGGGTAAACCTATCGTAGTACGTTTCCAAGCGATTTCAAAGGCAATCTGTTCGTTCTCAAAAAACGGTTAAGGCCATTTCCCTTTCCATGTCAAGGAATTTCAAAGATCTCAGCACTGCTTGACTTGATGATTGACTGACATGATTGACATGAAAGAAACTAAACTTGTGTGTGGTCCCGTGTGATGTACAATGTCATTAATAATAATAAAAAAAAAATCATAAATAATCAAGAGAAAAACATGGTCAGTATAGTAAAAAAAAACAACAACAGTTCAAGCGTACAGTACGTAGTGTGAGGAGTTTGCTAATCTTGCTGTTATTATGAGGTTTGTCGTACATGTTAGTGTGTCACTATAAATGGTTAATACAAACAGAAATGCGATAGCGTCTTAAAGTATATAACATATCCATTATCCTCAGTGAACCTGCAGATCTCTGGTTACGTAAATATATTTTCGAAGCCCGTGACCAGCCCGCTGAATGGCTCGCTAAGACACAGTGACTAGGGGTCACTTTTCACATTTGCTTATAATGTTTGCGGAGTGTAAACTCAGGAGATATAAAGACGACCTAAAACAAAAAATGGAAACATGCGAGGAAGAAAACAAAAATGGAATAGGCCTCAGGAAAACACAAATAGCACTGCGTAGAAATGTATTCCTACATAAATGCCTTCCTGATATACAGTATATTTGTTCCCTTCAACTCAATACTACAAGCCAGCAATTCCCGTGTTGCACCACTAGGGGGCATCAACGGTTACAAGTAGAGAGGAACGAGGGCTAGAAGGCAGCAGGTTCGTGTAAACAACAATGACAGGGAAATGTGGGTCCGTGTGAGAGACATTAAAACACAAAACAAAAAGATGCTCCAAAAGATGTGTAGCAGAATGTTATGTAATGTGAATGTTAAACTGCAATTGACCCCATGTCCTTTGTCCCTAAACTATTTCTAGTGTTGGTAACAGTGACTACTCACACTAAAGGAGATGATGTAACAAAACTTTATGATAGCAGACAGCAAGTGCACCATCCAGAGAAAGTTGACTCACATACTAGCTGGTTTGGTAAACGTTTAGTGACGATATTTCTCAGTTTTGGATTAAAAATTTTGATTTGCCATGTGCCGCTTTGAGTGAAGGAAACGTGTGACTCAAGTTTGTGTGCAGTGTGTGTACGTATGTTTGTACATCTATGACAGTGTCACAGTCTGGTCTCTTGTGGTCCTCCTGGTTTCTAGTGAAAGAAAATTTGGACTGTTTTAATCTGAGCTGGGCTGAAACGATTGACTGTCGAAGCCAATGTGGAAGGTCTTTCGGATGTAGTTCATATAATGACGGCTAGGTACTGAAACTTCGATTGAATTAAAAAATCTTTAGTCATACAAAGTCGGCTTTCAAATTGTACTTGATAATGTCTTAAACAAGTGATTTTGGCATATTCTAATGCCATGATTCCATCATATACACTGATCTTCATTAATGCATATTTTGATGAGTTTGCCTGCCTGATTGTAAATATGTAGTGAATTACTGTAAAGGAAAATTAGGCTTCTTGTACGTTTTAGCAAAAACAGTCTGGAAATAACTATTAATAATTACAAACATGGTTGGGGGGGAATGTGTTTTTAATCCAATGTCTTATCTAGCCTACTGTGTGTATTGGTTTTAAATTAAATGATTAAAAACATGTAAAAAATAACTCTAAAATAGCAAAACATGTTAATCACGTGACTCAAATCATGTGAATCTACTAAATCAACTCAACTTCTAAAAGCGCAATGTAAAGATAGGCTAATTAATGAATTTGTTAATTCATTACGCCCGTAAACGTCTGTGTGGCGTGTATGGAAAATGCAGCGCTTTCAGTTGTCTTTTTAATGCTTACTGCGCAATTGTCATGTTGCACACGGGGTCGGGCGTTTTCGGGCGGGCGGGACAAAAAGTGACAGAGCAGCGTTCCGAGTCAGTTATTAATAACTTGCGTGCAATAGTCCACCTTCTCTTCGTCTCTTTCTCAAACACACACCAGCCGTGGTGGTGGCACGGATTGTGTTAAAAGTACGTGATGTAATGCCCTGTCAAGATGTCATGAACATTTCACATATTACGTTGCGAGTCTGCTTCTCTGTCCTCGTCTCAGACCTCAGTCCTCTTCGGATCTAGACCATTCACACACGTCATCCAAATTGACGTGAAAAAAGCGGCATTTGCCGAAAAGCGAAATGTTTGCATCCCCGTTAAAAGGAAGTTTAGACTCCGGTGAGGGCATGTTGGCTTGATTGACAGGTGTCTCAGGTTGCTGCTTGCTTAAGTTGCCACTATTTAGCTCTTCACAAAATTTTCATTTTCTGGCCAAGTAAACAAAAAAAGCCTTTTTTTTAAATGACGTTTCTCTGTGTGGATTTGAAGTTGTGCGGGCAGCAGCTGTCCTCTGACATGAACTGGTTTGGTCTGACTGCTGGATGTAGAAGAAGATGGTCCCGGTATGGACTGTAGTGGAAAGTCTTGCAGCCAGCACTGATAGCAGCAGTGGATTGTGGTCTCCTGTTTGTTTTCTGCTTATTGACTTCTGGATATTTGTCCGCTGTAATCTCTTTTACTTCTCTCTGCTCACACTTGTTTCATACTTCCCTCTTTGCTCACAGCAGAAAAGATGTGAGCGAACACAGAGCGCCGTGTCTTCTTGTTAACATGAGCCTCATTGGCGAAAAATGTGACAAGCTGCAACATAAAATGTACTGGATTTCTGTTCTCTCAGTACGACAATCGCTGTTTTCTGGAAGTGGCCTCGGGGTGTTGTTTTGTTGCCTTGGATGATGCACAAAGCCGAACGAGGACACAATATCAAAACGGCACATTAAAAACTGGGGGTCGATTATGTGAGCACTGCGCAAAGGTGCAAAATTGGGGATTTTTTGTTTTGGACTGTGTCCTGTTGTAATGGCTTTCTTAATTGTTTTTTAGAATCAAGCCAGAGGCCTGCAAATTAGAAAAACTAGCTTCCAGAAATGTTGATCAAACCATTTGCATTTTCTCCTGCAAAATTTGACCCAATTAATTAAAGAATCGGATAGATTTTTGCTGTCTGCTGCTTTGGACTGAGCATATATCACACCCCGATACTCATTTTCCTTTTTTTCTCTCCCCTCCTGTTTCTACACATCCAGGTCTGTTTCCGAGGGTCGTCCGACTACTGCCCGGTCGACGCTTCACCTCACCCACCTCAAGTTCAGCTCTGGAGACTTTAATTTGGGGGATCTGAGGTTGGAAACACCCTCCAGTTTGTGTCCTCTCAAGAGAGTGGCTCTAGTCCGTTGCAGTCTGGCCTTATTCGGATCCAACCGTGATTGCGTTTTAGGACTTCTGCTCGGAGGTGGCAGCGGGCGTGGCCAGACTCTCCGGCTTCACAATCTGGTAAGTGATTAAGTATTCTGGGTAAGCCTGTGGACAGAGAACATGTCAAATTTAAGTAAAACTAAATATTAGGCTTATTTGTACATGCATATATTAATAGAACAGAAAACAATACTGATAATTGATTAATCAGCATATATTTTAAATGTGAGGATTTGCTGCTTTTCAGCTGTATATCTAATATCTAATATTAATACTGCATAGTAAAAGTTCTGCATTATCAGCACAATGTACTTAAATTTACCGGTAGAACAATTAGGCCTACTCAAAACTTTCTTTCTAAAATAAAACTATTAATACTGCATAGTAAAAGTTCTGCATTATCATGACAATGTACTTAAATTTACCGGTAGAAATATTAGGCCTACTCAAAACCTTCCTTCTGAAGTAAAACTAGTAATACTGCATAGTAAAAGTTCTGCGTTATCAGGACAATGTACTTAAATTGACCGGTAGAAGAAGTAGGCGTACTCAAAACCTTCCTTCTGAAGTAAAACTATTAATACTGCATAGTTAAAGTTCTGCATTATCATGATAGTGTACTTAAATTTACTGGTAGAAGAAGTAGGCCTACTCAAAACCTTCCTTCTTAAGTAAAACTATTAATACTGCATAGTAAACGTTCTGCATTATCAGTACAATGTACTTAAATTTACCAGTAGAAGAATTAGGCCTACTCAAAACTTTCTTTCTAAAATAAAAGTATTAATACTACATAGTAAAAGTTCTGCATTATCATGACAGTGTACTTAAATTTACCGGTAGAAATATTAGGCCTACTCAAAACCTTCCTTCTGAAGTAAAACTATTAATACTGCATAGTAAAAGTTCTGCGTTATCATGACAATGTACTTAAATTTACCGGTAGAAGAATTAGGCCTACTCAAAACCTTCCTTCTGAAGTAAAACTAGTAATACTGCATAGTAAAAGTTCTGCATTATCATGACAAGGTACTTAAATTTACTGGTAGAAATATTAGGCCTAAACAAAACCTTCTTTCTGAAGTAAAACTATTAATACTGTATAGTAAAAGTTCTGCATTATCAGTACAATGTACTTAAATTTACCAGTAGAAGAATTAGGCCTACTCAAAACTTTCTTTCTAAAATAAAAGTATTAATACTACATAGTAAAAGTTCTGCATTATCAGCGCAATGTACTTTAATTTACTGGTAGAAGAATTAGGCGTACTCAAAACCTTCCTTCTGAAGTAAAACTACTGTACTTAAATTTACCGGTAGAAATATTAGGCCTACTCAAAACCTTCTTTCTGAAGTAAAACTATTAATACTGCATAGTAAAAGTTCTGCATTATCAGTACAATGTACTTAAATTTACCAGTAGAAGAATTAGGTCTCCTCAAAACTTTCTTTCTAAAATAAAAGTATTAATACTACATAGTAAAAGTTCTGCATTATCATGACGATGTACTTAAATTTACCGGTAGAAGAATTAGGCATACTCAAAACCTTCCTTCTGAAGTAAAACTATTAATACTGCATAGTTAAAGTTCTGCATTATCATGACAATGTACTTCAATTTACTGGTAGAAGAAGTATGCCTACTCAAAACCTTCCTTAGGAAGTAAAACTATTAATACTGCACAGTAAACGTTCTGCATTATCAGCACAATGTACTTAAATTTACTGGTAGAAGAAGTAGGCGTACTCAAAACCTTCCTTCTGAAGTAAAACTAGTAATACTGCATAGTAAAAGTTCTGCATTATCATGACAATGTACTTAAATTTACCAGTAGAAGAAGTAGGCCTACTCAAAACCTTCCTTCTGAAGTAAAACTATTAATACTGCATAGTTAAAGTTCTGCATTATCATGACAATGTACTTCAATTTACTGGTAGAAGAAGTATGCCTACTCAAAACCTTCCTTAGGAAGTAAAACTATTAATACTGCACAGTAAACGTTCTGCATTATCAGCACAATGTACTTAAATTTACTGGTAGAAGAAGTAGGCCTACTCAAAACCTTCCTTCTGAAGTAAAACTATTAATACTGCATAGTAAAAGTTCTGCATTATCATGACAGTGTACTTAAATTTACTGGTAGAAGAAGTAGGCCTACTCAAAACCTTCCTTCTGAAGTAAAACTAGTAATACTGCATAGTAAAAGTTCTGCATTATCATGACAATGTACTTAAATTTACCGGTAGAAGAATTAGGCCTACTCAAAACCTTCCTTCTGAAGTAAAACTATTAATACTGCATAGTAAAAGTTCTGCATTATCATGACAATGTACTTAAATTTACCGGTAGAAGAATTAGGCCTACTCAAAACCTTCCTTCTGAAGTAAAACTAGTAATACTGCATAGTAAAAGTTCTGCATTATCATGACAATGTACTTAAATTTACTGGTAGAAGAAGTAGGCCTACTCAAAACCTTCCTTCTGAAGTAAAACTAGTAATACTGCATAGTAAAAGTTCTGCATTATCATGACAATGTACTTAAATTTACCGGTAGAAGAAGTAGGCCTACTCAAAACCTTCCTTCTGAAGTAAAACTATTAATACTGCATAGTAAAAGTTCTGCATTATCAGGACAATGTACTTAAATTTACTGGTAGAAGAAGTAGGGCTACTCAAAACTTTCTTCCTGAAGTAAAACTATTACCGCACAGTAAAAGTCCTGAATAATAATACATCATTTTATATTTTGTGAGTAAAATCTGAATCTGCAGCATAACCAGTAACATTTCTCTGTCAGGTAAATGTAGTACTACAATATTTTCCTCTGAGGTAATAGTATACCGTAAGTAGTATATAGTTGAGTTGCATATTTATTTTTAAGTGCTTTGGGGGCCTTTTGTAAGTTATTTCAGGGCACAGTGAGTTAGAATAGTAACATAAATTGCAAATTGAATATATTTGGATTTTTAGACTGTTACTCTGTGAAATTGTGATAGGCACTTTAAACTGTTTTCTGACATTTTTATAGACAAAATGATGACTCAATTAATCACAATAGTCCAAGACAATTGATAATGAAAATTGGCTACAACACTACTTATTTCAAACAATTATGTAACACAAATGATTTAGACACATGAAAAGACTGTTTGTGGTCATAAAAAGTGTGTGTTCACTGACCTGCTCCCCTCTGTAGATGACGTACTCTGCATACGCCAGTCCGTTGACACTGGGTCGTCCTATAACCGAGTGGTGTCCAGGGGGGGCGTGGGCCATTTTCATCGCACTAAACTGAAGAAACGACTTCCCCAGCGTCACTCTGCAGAACAGCATCTGCCTGAAATGCAGAAACACACAGAATGATGCTGTCAACGGTAAGGTCACATAAATATTTGTTTGATTTGCAATTTAAGTTTTTATATCAATTAAGTTTAATTTTGCTCCTCGATTTTGCCTCCCGCAACAACACACAAACAGTGATTTTAGTTGATAAAAGGTTACCAAATTCCTGCTCGGTCTCTGTCCCAATTCCATACTACATATTGATAGTATATACTATATTTAAATTTTCATAGCATCTTGTTTTTGCAATTAGTACACATGAAATCAATGTGTTTTCACTGTTTTGCAGGAAATGATACAAGCGCCGACGGACGTCAATGAAACTGTGGCTTTGGAATACGACTGCCAAGTAAGTAAAAAAAGCAAAATGTTTTTGTTTCCCTTCTTTTCCTCTTGTGCAATGTATTGTGGGAAAATGGTCCATCAAAAGCACATCTAAAAATCAAGTGGATTCAGTATACATAGTAGCATCTTTGAGTAAACTGTTGTCACTTGTGAACAATGTGAACAAACTACATAATCAAAACCTGATTTGACTCACTACTTAGTGTGGAATTGGGACATAGGTACTGACTAGTCGTTCTCTCCTTCCATACAGGAAGAAGCGAGTTGTTGGAACAATCAGGAAAAGAGAAACATGCCACCTTGGTAAGGATGTTTTTTTTTTTTTTTTCTCTAAACTAATAAGACGCCTCACCTGTGGCACACGTAGCAGGAGCGGTCTTTGTGGGTGGGACATCCTGTGCCTCCACCGATCCCGTACACGTACTGGTTGCTTTTGGAGGAGTTCTCGGCGAAATAGATCCCGGCGCCGAACATGCCGCCGATGTAGGCGTGTCGCTCGTCGAAGCCCTTATGGATGATGGCATTGATGAAGGGAGAACCTGGCGGGAAAAAGGACGCAATTCATTATGAAGTCCATAACACCACGGTGCCTGCAGACTTCCACTGTGGGTACAGGGACACTTCCTGTAAGGACATGTCTTCTTTATGGGCACCTGGAAAACCTCCCAACACATCTTTTGTTTGTCCAGAAGAGGCCCCAAATATAAGTAGCGAACAATAATAATTTAAAGAGTTATCGTAAAAACATAGTGTCTCTGATGTCTACATTCAGCATCCGCTGCAATTATTACACCTCCCATTTTTATAAATAGCTCTAACAGCTCTCTTCCTCAAACAGTGAATCAAATAAATAAATAAAGCACAAATGTAAAAAAAAAAAAAAGCAGACAAGGAGGAAAGATCCAGATACTGTTCGACTAAGTGTTATCCTGGGAAATCCATGATCTAAGAGAACTACACTGCGTGTTAATTTACCGTGAAAGAGCATTCGCTCGTTGTGATGGTTGTGATTCTCGTCCGCTATTTCCTTTTGTCTGTGTGAGTATCTCTCCCGTAGCTTCTTATTCACCACCTTCTGAATCTGCAGAGTCGGAGGAAGGAGAGAGGGATGAAGAGTCAATTAAGAATTAAAATGTATTTGCAAAAGTCAAACAAGACACCAAATTGAAAATTGAATAACTCTTTGGAAGTTAATTAACTTCAAACTCCTCCTTTGTGATCAGAAAAAGAGAAAACCGGTGCAGTGTGTGTGTGTGTGTGTGTTGCGAGTACACACCTTAATGATGTTGTACCGGCTGAAGACTCCACCCGCGTTGCCTCCGTCGCGGTGTTCTCTGATAGTGCTCTGTAGCTGAGGAGGAAATAAACAGACATAATTACACACTTATGCGAAGCTTTTAAGGTTAAACTGGAAAGTGTGTGGGATAAAACATGCAAATGAAATGCAGTTTTTCATATATCGTGAATAACATGAGATGTGATTCATACAGTTCTCTGAACAGCATTAGACCACCTAGATGAGTCATTTTTTTTACCCCAGGAGTGTTTTTATAATCAGACAACGGCCGTCTCGATTAACAATTCAAACTTAAGTTTTCTATTGTATTTTCTGCTAAATATAACATTTTTAATTCTATAAGGATCGATATCTCATGGCTCAGCTATTCTACTCAGTTGCCAATTTTTGAGTTACACTTGGTTAAAACCAATGCAGTCTAATACAACAGTCCTGTCCAGGTTTGTTGATTTCGAGAGGTGTCGATCTGTATGGGCAGTTGGAGGATGTCGTTTTTTTAGTTTTGTTATTTAGCCTACGCTCTGTGATGTAAATCAGGTGGACAAAAACTGAACATTATACCCTTCATGAGGGTCGGATTTATCGCAGGACTGTTTTATTAACTGCACTCACTTTAGTTAGGCGTACCAAATACAACTGGCGACCGAGTGTAGATTACAGAGCCATATAGTCGGCGATGAAGTAGAGCGGGAACTCATTCAATCACGGTAGATGCCTAAATAATGCCCGTGGGAAATTCGGTGCAGCTGCAAAAGCGTCGGCATCGGCAGCGGGAAAAAAAAGAGACAGCTCGACTCACGAAAAGAATCTAAAGTAAAATAGTGCAGAGGCTGCAGCAGCAGCTGGATTCACAAACCGATGGAGCCGTTTGAACAAAAGTTTGCTACGATGCGGATTGAAGTGATCACCCGCCTTTCACAAAATTAGTTATCATCCTAATGACTGAAATTATTGACGACCTATTAAACACTACAGCAAATAGGCGGAGGCACTCAATCTATTATTAACAACGGTCTACAGAGACCTCGTGTCAGTCATTTATCAAGTTCTCAAGGAAAAAATTACAGTTTAAATTACTGGTTAACATCTGACGGTGCTCATTAATTTAAAATCCATTCAGACTGATATGTGCTGTCTCTTTCAGTTACTGCTTTCATTTACGAGAAAAATGGAGCCTGTCACCACGGTGCAGCAACACTGTGTGGTGTCTCTTTTGCCAGATGTCTTCAATTACTAACCAAATTTAGAACCCACCTAAAGAAATTAATTAAATTATTTGACCAAACTGCTTTAAAGTCATTCAGGTAGCGAAGAAAAAAAGAAAAATAACTACTATCAACCTAAGTCTATGTAGTGTCTGGATGCATGTGTGTGTTAACGTGTTTGCATACCTCCTCCTCCACAGACTGGAACTCCTTGTCGTCCGTTGCCAGGTCGATCAGCACGGTGCCCTGGCTGGAGCAGTGGAACGTCAGGTATGGGTTTCCACCTGTGAAAAACACATTTTGAAAGTGAATCAGGACGGGGGTGAATCAAACAAAGGATAAATGATGACCCCAACGCTGAATTTGTTTGTTTTTTTATCATAAATTCCAGGTATTATCAGGAGAACTTTCTTGATTGTGTTGAAGATATCCTGTCACAATCATATGTTTGAACTAGGGCTGTCAATCGATTAAAATATCTAATCACGATTAATCGCATCGTTGTCCATAATTAATCGCAATTAATTGCAAATGAATTGCACATTTTTTATCTGTTCAAAATGTACCTTAATAGGAGATTTGTCAAGTATTTAATACTCTCATCGACACGGGAGTGGGCAAATAGGCTTGCGCTATGCAAATGCATGTATATATTATTATTGGAAATCAATTAACAACACAAAACAATGACAAATATTGTCCAGAAACCCTCACCTGTACTGCATTTAGCATAAAAAAATATGCTCAAATCATCAATCACATGGCAAACTGCAGCCCAACAGGCAACAACAGCTGTTGTTGTGTGTGCTGATTTGACTACGACTTGCCCCAAACTGCGTGTGATTATCATAAAGTGGGCATGTTTATAAAAAGGAGACTCGTTGGTACCCATAGAACCCATTTTCATTTACATATCTTTAGGTCAGAGGTCAAGGGACCCCTTTGAAAATGGCCACGACAGTTTTTCCTCACCTAAATTTAGCATAAATTTGGAGCATTATTTAGCCTCTTTCTCGACTAGTATGACATGTATGTATGACATGGTTGGTACAAATGGATTCCTTAGGTTTTCTAGTTTCATATGATACCAGTATCTTCACTCTAGCTTTAAAACTGAACCCGCAACAACCTAAAAATCGTTAATGCGTTTAAGAAATTAGTGGCGTTAACATGAATTTGCATTAACTTTGACAGCCCTAGTTTGAACATTTCCAGTGTTGCTTGTTTAACATTACATATTCATTTCAATTCAACGTGTCTGTGTGTTTCCCGACCTTGCTGGCCTCCCAGCAGCCTCTCGATGCCCTTGATGAGTTTGTGTCTGTGACCGTAAGCGTTGATGCCGATCTCTTTCAGCTCCTCGTGACCCATGTCTGCCAGCACATCCAGCGAAATCTGCCCAGAAACAACAACAAATAAGTCGTGTCAGTCTTGCTAATGGTTGTTTTATATGTATAATGGTTGTTACTTTATAATCCTAATGTCCAATAACTTATTCTATCCATACGTTGTTCTACTGTATTTAACAAAACTGCACAAACAAATAAAAAGCATTACAGTTTAATGGTGACAACAGCAAGTCGTGCTAAAAACTGAACATCGAATTGCCAACGATAAATACAAGAGTTCAGTGATCTAAGACTTATCGCAGAGACGATGGGTCTGACAAATATTCATTGAAAAAGACAGCAGCGGCACGAAGAAAAGGTCAATGAATGAATGGCAGTAATCAAGCCATTGATATGCAAATTGATGATGGTGAAGTTTGCGAGTTTTTTTTCAGGGAGAGCAGAGATGAGATTCATGCTGGAGGCTGGAGATAACCTTTAACTACTTTCCTCTGAGTTGCTGCAATCACTACAACAGGTGTAAATCACCATAATAACAACTTATTTAAAAAAATACTCTGTTGGGAGTTTACGGACACGAGCACCAGGCAGAAATAAGCCAAACAGAAACTGGAAAATTTGTCTGCCGCCAAAAAATTAATACAAGAACCCCGATTTCATGTCAGAGATTTAACTTCTGCAGAAGCCTGTATGAGTTTTGTCACACCAAATTTGAAGCAATCACCTAAAACTAATGAAAGCGACGCATCGGCCCGGTTCTAAACCACTGGCTGACGCTTAAAGCTGCCATCTTACAATTTCATCACTGCGGTGAAAAAAGGCAGCATCTGAGCCTGATCTGCCATCTGGAACATCCAACTAAATATCTTCTATTTGCTTCTACTAATTCCTTGCATCGTTCGTTCTGCGTGAAGGAGCTAAAACTAGACAGTAATAAGGGCCAATCTCCATGTTTTTGGCATAAACTGTGTGATCAAACTTTATGTTGACAAAGGTTTTCTGCTAATCCTCTTCTACGACAACAAACACATCAGCAGCGGGGGCTTTACAGATGGAGCAGAAGGACGTCGTTTTTTTTTTTTTTTTTTATAATCAAGTATATTAAATTGACTGAAGTAATGATGCAAAATCTGTTAAACCTATGTATTTGTTGTGACTCTGAGTCCTTGTTCGTGTTATTCTGAAATAAAAATGTACTTTTCCATTAACACCGAGCTGACTCTCACCTCCGTCTCGCACTTCATCTGAATATTAATGATGGCTCGTTCCCTTTAGGGGAACCAATATCAAGTGCAACGCAAACACACATATCCTCCCACACTGCCTTTCTATGCTTAGCCTTTTGCCCGCTGTCACCTTTCAATTTCACTCTCTATTTCCGTCTCTGTTTTTTCTCCTCTTTCTGTCACCCCATCTGTCTCCTTGTCTCTCTCTGTCTATTTTCTCCATCTTTCTCCTCGAGCCTCTCTCGCTCTTTATCTTTCTTCCTCGTTCTCTCACTCCGTCCATCTGTATCCCTCTTCTGTCTCTGTTGCTCCGTCTACATCGCCGCCTCTTTCTGTCTTACCATGTCAAACTTATTCTGTGTTGCTTCGAGCTAAATGCTAACATCCTCACAATAACAATGCTAACATGCTGATGCTAAGCAGATACGATATTTACCAAAGAACGTGTATTGATAAGAAGTGAAAGTCAATTGGTCGTTCCATTGCAACATCAGCAAAGCTACATTTCCGCCATTTTGGCCTGAAAGCGAATACCGGACGCCAGTAAAACGTCCGCCTCAAAGCGCCGTACAAAAGTAAAACAAAATTATTTGTATTCTATTGTCATATTTAATATCTCTACCGAAATTGCCTGTGTTGAACAATAAAAGTATTATAAATATGCATACCATTACAACTATTTACTTACTTATTTATTTGTTAATTAAACTTTTTTGACCGGCCGCTTCCCAGAGGAGCCCATGGGTGTATTATAAGATAATAAAAGTGATGAATTAAAGCCAATATATCCATTATTACAGCCGCATACAGCTAGCAGGAAGCTGGCAGATCCGGATTTGTCATATATAAGCGTGCAGGGCGGTGCAGTCCGATGGGTCTGATACACGTTCATTATGCCGAGGAAAGTAACTCCGGATTCAGCTATTAGTTAATTTTACAACTTTTATGACGATTTAAATGAGGGCTGTTTAAGTGTTCGTACTGGGAAGTTGATTTATCTCAAAAAAAAAAAAAATTATCCTCTGATTTACAGACTCTTTATACATTCATGGCCATAGACTCATTGGCATTTTCAGTCCAAAATGGCGACAGCGCTGTTGACAAAAAAGCACCGGAGTTTCGTCTCTTTGCATTTACCATGATCACCATCTTAGTTTAGCCTGTTAGCTACCATTTGCTAATTAGCACTCAACACAAATAAGAGTTGAGGCTGATGGGAATGTCATTAGCGCTATATTCATCCATAAACCTAGCCTATAATAAGCCATAAAAGTGTTGGGACAAATCAAAATGATGATGGCCCTAGATAAACAGTCGAGGGATCACTGGAGTTATTACAGTTTGTCCCGAGGGGGAACTTGGATGTCTGAACCAATTTTTATGGCAATCCATCTGTTGTTGAGATAATTCAGTCTGGACCGAAAACGGTGGACCAACAAAACAACACCGCCATCCCTAGAGCCGCGCTGCTACAAACAGGAGGGATGTAAAATGGAACAAAAACAAAGGACTAAATAAATGAGTGACTGAATAAGTCAGTAACACCCTGAAAGAAATAAACTACAAGCCTAAAAAGTCGAGTACGAAGTTGGATATTTACATGAGAAAATATTGCCTGAAAAATACTTCACTTGCAATTTGAAGCTCTTCCCTTCGTCTGTCTTTCCAACTTTCATCCTCTCTCTAAACCTCTTGTACCTATGTTTTGCTGTTCCCTCTCACTTTTGTTTTCTCCCAGACACATAAAAAAAAAAAAAGTGTGTGTGTGTGTGTGTGTGTGTGTGTGTGTGTGTGTGTGTACCTGTTCTCGCTGGAAGGTCTCTCGGAGGTGTTCCAGCCCTAGACTCTTCAAGAACTGGTTGATGGTCATGTCGAGCAGAGCTGCAAGAGACGCGGTGATGTCAGCGGGGGGGTTAATAAATAGAAGAATCCCGGCTGTTACACGTTTACATCATGCATTTTAATTAAAAAAAAAAAAAAAAACAGCGTCTGATTTCGGATACTTACTGTACGTACACTCTCCTTCCTTCCTGTCGGACCCGGACGCTCCGTCTGCCGGACCGGTGGCCCCGCCCACAGTGAGGTCACTGAGGGGCGCGGTCAGGTTGTCTATGCTGCTGGCTGCAGACAGGCAGGACGGGGTCGGAGAGGGAGAGATGACCACGCCCCCCGCTGCACCCGTGCTCACCACACTTGCGCTCACCTGAGAGCGGGAGAGAGACAATTTTGGTTTAAAAGGGGCCAATAAGTCAAATTTTATTGCTAAACTGTTGTACTTACTGACATTTTACAACTTTTTACAGTGAAATTTTGAATGTTTTAAGCTGTTTTAACACTTCAACTGACACCTTAACATCTTTCTATGTTTACACTTCAACTGACAATTCAAACTATTTCAGAGCTTTAACTTCAACTGACACTTCAACTCTCACACTTAATGTGCTTCGGCTTATCATTATATTCATCGATGTACGCTTTTCCAGTTTCCACATATGTTAGCAGTTAATTATGTTTCAGCTGAAAGCCCTCTGTCTGTAGCTACTTGTATGTACGCGTGTGGACACTCACCACAGTGGCCTGGGGTTTTAAACAGCTTGGCAGGGCATCTGGCGGCATGGCGTCAATCAACAACGCTCTGATGTCATCAGCCTGCAACAGAGAAAGAGACGAGATGTTGATGTACTCGATGTATGATTATCTACTTAAAAAAGCAGTTTGCTTGTATTTCAATATAATATAATTAGGGCTGATTAATCGCAAATTAATCAAACTTTTTTCTTATCTGTTCAAAATGTACCTTAAAGGGACATTTGTCAAGTATTTACTACTCTTATCAACATGGGAGGGGGCAAATATGCTTACCTTATGCAAACGTATGTATGTATTTATTATTGGAAATCAATTAACAACACAAAACAATGACAAATATTGTCCAGAAACCCTCACAGGTACTGCATTTAGCATAAAGAAATATGCTCAAATCATTACACGGCAAACTCATACCCAACAGACAACAACAGCTGTCAGTGTGTCAGTGTGCTGACTTGACTGTGACTTGACCCAAACTGCATGTGATTATCATAAAGTGGGCATGTCTGTAAAGGGGAGACTCGTGGGTACCCAGAGAACCCATTTTCATTGACATATCTCGAGGTCAGAGGTCAAGGGACCCCTTTGAAAATGGCACTGATAGTTTTTCCTCGCCAAAATTTCAAGTTTGGAGCGTTATTTAACCTCTTTCACGAGCTAGTATGACATGGTTGGTAACGATGGATTCCTTAGGTGTTCTAGTTTAATACGATACTAGTATCTTCACTCTAGCTTTAAAACTGAGCCCGCTACACCCTCTGAAAGAGCGACTGCATTAACGTGTTATTTCCACAAATGTGCGTTAAGTTTGACAGCCCTAATTTTTACTATAAAATAATTTGTTGTTGGCACATATTTCTCTCTTCAGTGGATAAATCAGTGTAGGTCACCTGCAAACATTTGCTGGGAACTTATTGAGACAACAGCACCCTGAGCCAATCAAGTCAAAGCAAAAAAAACAACAAAGCATCTCACATTTCATGTTAGAGAGCTGTTAAATAAGGACACATGAGAAGCTTCCTTTTAAAAGGGAAACTGTGTAACGTTTATTGAACTGTGGTCACCGTGGCTACAAATAAGCATTATGGGATAATGATAAATGCTGAACTCCTTTTTTTTGTTGCATTTAGCTAAAATGCTAAGCTATTGTGACAGTAAGCACAAGTGGAGATGAGTCATAGAGTCAGTGAACTAACACGGTAATGTGTGGTATATAGAAATATCTATCTAAAGCTATCAAATATTAGCCTCCACAAGCTACAGGCCCTGAGAATGGTGCGTTTTGTTTTCCTATGAATTCAACTTTTCATTTGTAAGTGGAAGAACTTTTTCTCTTTCTTAAAAGTTGAATGATCTCGCTGCCAAGTTGCTTTTGCTTGCATCTTTTTTTTGTGTGAGCAATGCCTTGAAATAACAGCCAGGAAGAACAACGAAATATCTCGCCCAGTTTACATCCACTTTAATGAATGGTAGGGGCAGTGAAAAGTTCTCCCAAAAAACTAGTCTGCTCTTTTATTTAATGCACTTTGAAGAAGCAGCTGGTTGTTCTTTGGGAATGCCCGAACACTGCCTAGTTGAGGCTGCTTTATAAATGACCTGACTTCACGTTATTCGCTGCATCTACTGCGTTAAAATAACATCTTCATTGTCAACAAGTACACAGCTACCAGCAGATTTTTTTAGTGTCCTCTAATCTGCAGCAGAACTTTGGGCTAATGCAAGCAACGATACGAGTTGCACTTCACTTCCTTTGGACGTCAACTGTAGTGACATGTTTTTCTCTAGGGGAAGACTGGAAAACTATGGTACCTACAGGCAAAAAATAAACCCTATTAGGAGGCTTATTAGGAAGCCTCATTAGGGTGCAAGGACGCTACCGGTTGCAAACTCTCTTCATGGTTGCTCCTCTTTCTGAATAGTTAACCAGTCAAACATCAGTTGAAGCTAATGATACGACTCATTACAGGTACGAGACCCCTAATGTGAAGAAAAGAGGACGAATACATTTCTGAGAAAGACTCTCGTACCGTCGCCAAGTCCAGCGGCGTCTGTCCCTCCTGGTTCTTCATGGTGGGATCGGCCCCGTGGGCCAACAGCAGGGCGCAGAGCTGAGTCCGCCCCTTCTGGGCCGCTTCGTGGAGGGGAGTGAACGCCCACTTGTCCGTGGCGTTGACGCACGTGTTGTACTTGATGAGCAGGGCGGCTATGTCCACGTGCTGGACGGTAGGAGAAGAAGAGGAGGTAGAGGTGAGGATGAGGAAGGAGGAGGAGTTGTTGACGGGACACAAAGGGAATAAGACAAGAAGATGAAAAGGAGGGGAGATGCGAAGGGAGTCGGAGAAGAGAGATTAGAAAAATGAGAGCAGAAAGAAGAGGAGGTGGTGGTGGTGGTGGTGGGAGGAGGGAAAAGAGACAACAGCAATAAAAGCCTTTCACGAGAGCAAAAGCCTGGTGAATGAGCGCTATAAAAAATCGTGATTAGCACAAAAAAAAAAGAATTGTAATATGTGGGATTCTCTGGAACAGAAAGTGTGTGAATTATTAACTCCCATCGTGATTCTTGTTTTTCCCCGCAGGTCTTTCCTCCCCTTCTCTTCCTGTTCTTCTCCCTCGTCGTCTGTCTCCGACTGTTATCTTAGCGTCAAACACAATGTAGCTTGTTTCTGAGCACCAGTGGGGGGATGCTAAAGTGCGTGTATGCGTGTGCGTGAATCTCCGAAACGCAGAGCTCATCAAGTTTTCATCCAAACATGTGTTTCATGACTCTTTCAGTAGCAGACGGCTTTAAGAAAAAATGCGGTTGAGAGACGATCGAGGACTCCGGATGAAGGAAAAAGCTTCATCTTCAGAGAGCCTTGAGTGTAACAATAAGGTTAATAATGTAAGTGGGGGAAACAGGGTGGAGATAAGTGAGCTTCTTACTGTCAGCACGCAACAAACAGAATGGGAAATATCTGCAGGCGTTAACTGAGCTTGCGAACAGCGGGAAGCTGAGGTTTTTCAGCCCCCCTCCCTCATCAGCTCTAAGTAGACGTAAGCTACGAGAGCCAGAAATTGACGTACGCATCCCACGTGCGATATGGATTTAAAGCCTCGAATATGAATTCATAAATAGTCGCCTTAGCAGTTAGCAAACTTCATGACATTCGCCTAAGACAAACGAGGCAGAATTGGAAGCGTTAGAGTGGACGACAACAAGACAAATGAAAGGAAATGAAGCCAAATAGTCAATTAAGTTTTATAGTGGTCTCTGTTGATGCTTTTAAAAAAAAAAACCGCTAAAGACTCACTTATATAAAGTGGCCTTGTGTCATTTTGTGCCGTCTAGTTTTATACTTTTTTGGTTCTTTACACTGTTTTATTTATTGTTTTTTTACTGGTTTGTCGTTTTATTGTTTTTAATTAAATTTTTATTCTTGTAAATTACTTTGTGAATTATGTTCTACGAAAGGTACTTTACTAAATACATTTATTTTTATTATTATTAATAATAATTAAATAATTGATGATAATTTTATTTATCATTTAGTCCCCAAAAAATTGTGAAAAATGGCCATCGCAAGTTCCAAAGGTGATGTCATCAAATAGCTCGTTTTGTCAAACAAAAAGTCTCAAAACTATAAGATATTCTTTTATAATTTGACAGAAAAGCACCAAACCTTGATTTCAGCAGCTGGAACTTTTTGCTTTTGAAATGAATAAACAATCACTCAATTATCAAAATTGTTGTTGATTAATTGCGAGTCCCATCAAGTAATAATTGTGTTGGCACTAAGTTGAAGAGTTCATACTGTTATGGGTCGTGAGTTGCACCCTAAAATGAATATGAACAGATATCAAAAAGAATAAGCATCTTTGAACTGAACTCACGTCTGCAGTGTGGGTGAAGAATGTGTCTGTGTGCGTGCGTGTGTGCGTGCGTGCGTGTGTGCGTGCGTGCTTGTGTGTGTGTCTTACCCCGTATGAAGCAGCATTGTGTAAAGGTATCAGCCCTCCTTTGTCCTGTGCATTCACATCGGCTCCATGTTCCAACAGATACTCTGCTACCTCCAAGTTGTTATAGCCGGCTGGAGAGTGGGTGGGGGGTGAGGGGGGGGGGCAGAAAGACAGACGGTGGTTGAGAGATGGAGGCAGATAAATACAAAACAAGAAGAGAAACAAAAACGCAGTCAGGTAATGAGAGAGGAGGAAAGACAAGGAGAGACAGGTCGGCCTACAGTGCGACAGCGTATAATCATCTTTTCCTTTTATAAGCGAGCAGATCAAGGCAGAGGGTGCGTGGGCGCGTGTCTACGTGGTCAGATCTATGAAAAAAAAAAACCTTCAAAGTGTTTTTCAGCAGTTTCTTCACTTTAAAAGTGCCAGTCAAAACATTTTCTAATTAAGATATTCGTTTATCAGCATACAAAAGCTCGCCTGGTCATGAAACACGGAAGGACGAAAAATCAGTTTGCCCACCAGGATAGGATTATATGGAGAAAACACTGCAGGAAAAGTAGCCTGAGACTCTAGTCAAGAGGCGTTTACCTGTAACCCTGACGACCACGGTTCAATTCTCAATTCATATTAATAACGAGTTTTCAACTGTGGAGTGACTTCATATAAGACTAAGACCCCGTGCTTTACTGTGACCTTAAGCAAGCTGTCAGAATATCCCTTTGTGGTGCGTGAAGCTAATCTTCGCATCATGTCAGAGTTTGTGCGGAAAATATGGAAAGCGTGAATCTAAATATTGACCCTCGTTGACATTTTAAGGTAAGGTTTGAAGACATTTTTGTCCCGTGTTTATGCATACGAGTGGTGTTCTTGTAATCTCTGAAGCTGACGTTATCATGATTACAGATTCGGAATAAATACACGAGTGCGAGCGTGCGCGCCTTTGAAGACCTACAGTACCTCTGCTATCAGGATTTAAAAACTTCTTCAAGTTAGCGTGAGATCCAAGGTCGCTACGGTGCACTATAGCTACTAGTGTTACGTCGCCACAAATTAGTTTCCAGCTTATCCAAAACGCTGCTGTCCAGCTCTTCACAATAATACAAAAAAAAAAAAAGGCAACGCATTGCTCTCATCGTTGCCTCTCCTCACCGGCTCCCTGTGAACTTGTGTCAAGATCCTGCCGATAACTTTGAAGGCACCACATAGTCAGGCTCCCAGTTATATTTTAGACATGTTGATTCCCTTTGAGCCACAACACAGCCTGAGATGCTGAGGCAGCGGTCTCCAGGGGCCTTTTCAGTCCAAGGCCCCTCAGCTTTTCAACTCTTATTTTACCAGCCTTTTTGCACTGTCTACTTCTAATTTATTCATTTAAAAAAGATAATTTTTATTGTATTACTATTCTTCTGCCTTGTTTTGTTTCTTTTAGAAAATCTTACCGTTTCCCTGTTTTTCTTTGTTGTTTTTACTATAAAACACTGTGAAAAGTTATATACAAATAAAGTTTATCGATTGCTATTATTAACTACCTCCATGTAAAACTGTTGTGTTACTTGAACAAACACGGATGTAACTTGTTAAAGATTCAAAGAGAACCAAACAGCTTCTTTTTTCCATGGATGTTATTCCCATCATAGAGCCACATGGCACTGTTACTATGCCAACAATGACGTAAACCGGTCTGGTGGTGACATTTAGGAGCTCGTACTCCACGATGATATCGACTTTTGAGTGTCCTCGTAAAGTTATTGTAGCGCACCGGTGAAATAAGTGTGGTTTCACACCGGGGATCTGCATGCTAAACCTTATGCATAAAAAAAAAAAAAAAATTGTTGTTATCAAAAACCATTAATAAATTGTCCCAGCCCGTCTGTCTCTCAACAAGGTGTTTTTGCCCTCAAGGCTTTAGCTGTCTGGGTGTGTTTATTGCCTTGTTCTTGGCACTGAGCTGAGCCAAAACCCCGGGAGGTTCTGAGAAGCCGCAGCCGGAGTGATTGGCACCAGTAAATACGCCATGTCCAAAAGTCGCTTAAATCCTGCAAACTTCAGCCAAACAGGAACTAAAAACCCTCTGGCTTTATCTTTCATTTTAACGTGTCTGCAAAGTGAGCTTTTATATATAACCAGGGAGGTGCTTGCTTATTAAAATGACCTGTGATGTGTGTGTGCGGCTTTTTACGTTTGGTGATTCTACACTACGTTGCATATTACCTGCGAGGTGCAGAGGCGTCGAGTTGCGTCCCTGCGTGTCCCGACAGTTGATGTTGTCGGGGCTGCACAGCTTTTGCACCCGGGCCAGGCAGCCTTTCTTAGCGGCGTCCAGCAGCGCGGCGTCTCCTCTCAGCAGGTCCTGGATGTCGGTGTCCCCGTCCTTCACCAGGTCCAGGGGCGTGTTCCCGTCTCGGTTCTTCTTGGTGGGGTCCGCTCCGTGCTGGAGAGAGGATGCAAAAATGGAGTAGTTTGCAATGAAAAAGCAGAATTTTTTTTTTTTATCATAACAAAGGACAAAATTGAACGTTGGTACAAAACGTTAGCTGTCATTGACTCGATTCTAAAAAAAAAAAACACATCAGTCCCAAAAGTCCCTTATCGTTTGAACTCCCCCAGTGGAAGCGTTTCACTTAGACGATGACAAGTGACGAGTGAGGAGGACAGGATGAAGGTAATTCGGCGGAGAGAAGAAGAGAGGGAGAGACGGAAAAAGGAGGTAGAGAGGTGAGGACGGGACAGCCAGTGATGTGGAAAACACCACACACACCCTGGAGACGGGCTGGAAAGCAGACGTTTTCATCGTTCAACGGTCGCCTGGGTTACGGTTTAACTTGTCATTTCATTGTAGATTTTGAAAATCCCCCTCATTAAAATGGGATGTTGTGGGACCACTCCCCTGGGTATCCGCTGCTGGCCTGAAACTGTCCGTTATACGTCTCTCACGGCTGTATTCCCTTTTTTAAAAAGGTTTTTTTGAACCTATCCATGTTCTGATTATTCTGCCCTACTTCTCCATTTCTATTATCTTTTTTTCCTGCTGCTGTAATCATACTCTCGCCGTAATTTATTCGCTATCCAGGAAAATTAGAATAGAGACCCATTTAAGTAATAATTGGGGACATTTACATATAAATACAAGTCGGTTTTGTCACTCTTCCATTGGATTCAGACCGTATTCGGTTCATAGAAGATTCAGTGAACAATTTTTGGAACCTGTAAGCTCTCTGAACGATTATCTGGCTCATAAAAAGGTAATGCATTTTACATTTCTGATGGGTTTACAAACAATATTAAGAGGCTGCAGCCATGCTAGCGGCTCTGTGAGGCTGCACTTAGTCACAGCGCTAACGCTAGCATGCTAATATGCCCAAAAAGGATAATGCTGACATGCAGATTTTAAAGGACCAGTGTGAAGGATTTAGGGGGATTTGTTGGAAGAAATGGAATATATTCATAACGATGTTTTCATTAATGTATAACCACCTGAAACTAAGAATCGTTGTGTTTTCGTTAGCTTAAAATGAGTCCTTTGTATCTACATAGGGAGCGGGTCCTCTTCCACAGAGTCCGCCATGTTGCTCCGCCATGTTTCTACAGTAGCCCAGAATGGACAAACCAAACATTGGCTCTGAAGAGGGCCTTAAGTGTTTTTACGTTACCCGGAGGCCACCGTAGTTCTCCGACACGCTTGGAAAGGGGGTATTCAGTTGGTTGCAATCTGCAACCTCTCCGTTAGATGCCACTAAATCCTACACGCTGGACCTTTAAGTTAATGTTTACCATGTTGTTCGCCATCTTGGTTTAGCATGCTAACATTTGCTAATTAGCGCTAAACCCAAATTAGAGCCGAGGCTGATGGGAATGTCATTAGTTTTGCAGGATTTTTTGTCTTAAAGGTATTGAACAAATTGAATGTTTGACCTGATGATGGCATTATATAAAAAGTTAAGGGACCATCTTGAGAGGAAAATGTAATGTCTGAAACATAGACTGTATATAATAAGTGGACGTAATAAATGTGACGTCACCCATTGGTTTGTGGACTACAGTTCTGAAGCCTCGAGATTGGCATTTTGGCTGTCCCCATCTCGTGACACGAGAGGGTGGAACTAAGTACAACTAAATGTTGAATAAGACATCTCTAGGCGACCAAAAATACTTCAATTAACTTTCATGAACTGAAAACACACTGTGAAAGGGTTAAAGTTCTAAGAGGAAAACACAGACAACTCCCAGACCGGACAACGCCATGGTAGCGACCTGTCAATCACCAGGTAGCCACGCCCTAAAGCATACCCTGCGTTATGGTCTATTAGACTCTAAATGGGACCATAATTTACGAAATGAACATCATGCTGTATTGAAGAAGACTTGAAACTAGCGATTGAGACCATAAACTCATGTTTACAATGTTTACTGAGGTAATATATCAAGTGAGAAGTAGGCTCGTTTCTATATAATCAGACTTCTTTTTGCAACCAGAGGAGTCTCCCCCTGCTGGCTATTAGAAAGAATGCAAGTTTAAGGCACTTCCGCATTGGCTTCACTTTTCAGACCCAGGAGTTGCCAGCTGGTCTGAAATCTGATGGTGCTAGAGGGAAAATTAGGGATTATAACAGTCATTAGGATTCATCATCTGGATATCTGCACCGACTGGACTCATGGCAATCCATCCAATAGTTGTTCAGATACGTCAGTTTGGACCATCCAGCATTCATACCAAGCGCAAACGAGGCAGATTCACCTTAAATCGAGGAGAAATTCATTATGTTTCCTGCACTTCTTTCCTAACAAAGAATATGCTAATGCCCATTTTGTACATCTCACAAGATCCCTCCAGAATATCACAGCACCGGGAGCAAAGGCAGTTTTATTCGGAGCACAAATCCAACACGGGGAGGGGAGGACAATAGAAAGTTGACAACAAACAGAGCAGACAAAAGGAAAAAACCTACTGCTGAACTCCGGAATAGTTTATTCAAACGAGAGAACAGTTGCATCCCGAGGCCGTGGCGGATTAACACCAAAATGCGAGAACATTTGGGTTACTTGTGTGCATGCGTGCGTGTTAAAGGGGAAATGAGGGCGCTGCCGTGTGTACACAAGCATCACAATCGCAAGCTTAGTACAGTGTGAGGGTTTTTCCAACCAAGTAGTGGAAAAATGCCAAAACCCTCCCACCACCTTGGAGAATCGATCATCTGTGTGTGTGTTTCTAACCTCTGCCTCCAGACCTCTTACTGCAACCATCAGATCGGTGAAAGTGCGGCCCGGGGGGAGCTGCTGTATCTCTGAACTCCAGGACTGTTTTGAGAGTACTTACTGGAATATATATCTGCACATTGAGGCTCCACCACACCGACACCGAGGCCATTGCTGAGGTTACACCAGACGAGGACAAACAATCACTTGTGATAAAACTCCCACGGAGCGAAGCGAGCCTCGTGTTGGACGAACATAAACAAAGCTGCCGGGGCGGATTGGTGTTCCTGGAGCATCGAAAAAGCACCTCGCTGTTGCAGGTCAGAGCTCCCTCACCGAAAGCCAACATTAAAGAGGACCTATTATTCTTTCGTTGTCTTTCCCTTTCCTTCAGTGTGTTATATAGTTTTTTTTGTGCATGTAAAAAGTCTGCAGAGATACAAAGCCCACGCCAAAGGGAGTTACTCTCCCCCACGGAAACACTGCTCCTGAACTGCCTGAAACGCCTTGCTGGAAGTCCCGCCTTTTCTTCCAAAATGTGGCGATTAGGGCCGGGTATCAGTACTCGATACCTTCAAGGTATCGACCGAAACAACCCAGCCAGCGCCAAGTACTATCGAAACTTCTCCAGTCGAACGATACCTGCAATCGATCCTTTTTGTGTCCAGATCTAGAAAAAAGATGACTGCATCTGCTTTAAGTCTTTACTCAGGTTTTTTCTTTGCAACCTATCTGTATTTGTCCAGCGCCAAAACTATCATCTGTTAATAGTGCGAACAACGATCGCCCCCGTGGCATTCTCACACCCTCATAATAACAATGTGTTTCAAGAAAAAGAAAACCTCCTTCCCCCCAATTCGAATCAGTATGTGTTTGCCTACGGGGGCGATCAGGTCAACGGATAACAGCATTTCACTTGCCTTTCACACATACTGTAATAACAGAATGTTAAATAATAGATTTTACATTCACGTATTCACCGGCAAAAGAAAATGCATATTATTATTAGTGCGTTTCCATCCACTACCGTTATGCGGGGCAATAGGAGTTCAAGATAAATATTTGGTGGCAAACATAAAACGATGTGGAAAAGCGTGTTAATCTGAGGAACGTGACAGTCTCCTCATCGCTCTACAAAAAGATCTGATGTTTTCTTTTGCTCCAGGTTTTTAGTCCATTTCACATTGAAACTGCTCCCCCCCCCAGAGATGTCTCCTTCCTTAACACTGCCCACTCCACTCAACCATAACTGTCATCGCAGCGACTCCACTGCACCATAAACACACACTCGCTGCATCATCGCGCTTTTACTTTGTCACCACCGGCGCTTCTCGATCGCAGTTAACTTCAACATGATTATAGATTGCTGCTGAGTGTGAACCGTTGCGTGCAGTACTTTCTTTTTTTTTTTTTTTACTAGTTTGTCAGTCTGACCTTGACAATCTCACAATAAGTTCTGCAGTTCCAGTAGCACCACCTCACTCGCTGCTGATTTCTTTGCTTGATATGCTGCTCACGTAACAGCTCATGCGATGCTGTTTTTTATTGCAATATTTAACTGACCGTGAGCATTAACTTTAACCTTTCTATTTGTCCTTGTACAAATGCAGTATTTTGGGGGGTTATCTTAGCAGTCAATTTCATTATTAGGGTTATTTTATTTCCTTCGATGCATCCGACACAGATCGCTCCAAACTTAATCTCGCTGTGTAATGACAGTAAAGGGATCCTGAGTTAAAAAAATCTTGAAGCAGCTCATTTTCCCCGCAGCTGATGTGTGTGTTGGTTTGCCGTGTTGCCTCCTGTGTGTTGTTGTCAATCTAATAATAATTTATGCGGCCCCATATGGCAACAACGCCGCGCTGGTGTAGCCTCGTCTGGAGGTGTTTGTGATGGGAAAAACAAAAACGCGTTCAGCTGTAAAGCTGCAACATTTCACAGGATTCATTTAGACTCTACGAGATGTGACAATCAGGTATTACATAACGGTTATTTTCAGCCTTGTGATCTGATTGCTCGGCGTTTGTCCCGACGGGGCTGAAATACTCGCCAATTCACGGGCCCCGATGGGCCAAATTAAGCACCGCAACGACTGTTATTTCAAAGAAAAGTCTGATCCGTGTTGATTTGTACACTTTATGCAGCTTTAAAAATGCAGCACTAGTCTTGATGACAGCACTTAGGTTGCCCATGTACACGAATTAACATGCATTTATGGCACTGAAAGTTAGATAGTCATTAGGAGAGGAAAGGGCTGGTCTAACCTTGAGCAGCAGTTTGCAGATCTCGTATTTGCCCTTGGCGGCAGCTTCATGGAGCGGCGTGAACTTCCACAGGTCGGCCACGTTGACCGAGGCCCCGTGTCTGACCAGCAGCTCTGCCACCTCGTAGTGACCGTACGAACAGGCGTTATGGAGCGGAACCAGACCGCTGTAGAGGAAGAAAACACACATACAGAATTAGTTTTTTAAAAAAAATGATTTTATCAGAAATTATTACCTTCCATAACTTTACCATGACTTTCTAATTAATTATGGAAACCAAAATCTGTCTGTAAATGTTCACTTTAAACCTGCAGTAGGCAGAATATTTTTGGCATCATTGGGCATCCATAATAACCTTTCAGTATATTGTAATTCAAGTGTTCTGAGAGATAACTAGACTTCAGCACCTCCTCATGGCTCTGTTTCCAGGCTTTAAAAAATCTAGCCCGTGACGGCAGATTTTGGCCATTCACAGGTCATTTCAGAGAGAGAGCTTTCCTATTGGCTGCTCATTCAAATCTTGCAGATGCCGTTAGGAGCACCGGAGGACACAGAGTCACATGATTTTTTTTCAGATTACGTGTCACATGCACTACTGTCAGGATATAGTGACCGTTTTATAAAAAATATTTTTTTTTGAATCCTATTCGCTCCACTCTGCCTACCAGAGCTTTAATGTTTGCTACATATTAAACCCTAACTTAAGAGTCCCACCCTTTGTCCTTGGCGTGCACGTCGGCCCCGTGGTGCAGCAGGTACTCCACCACTGCCACTCTGTTGTAGCCGGCAGCAAAGTGAAGGGGAGTCGAGTGTCTTCCCTCCAGATCTCTGCAGTTCACGTTCTGAGCCGTACACAACGACTGGAGAGAGAGAGACAGATGGACAAAGAGGGAGGATTAAAATGAATATCTGTTTTCAAATTAAACAGCTAATCTACCAAAGAGCCACGGAGAAAAATAAATCTACTATCTCTGGCTGCACAACCAATCACATAGTACATTATTGTTTCTATTATTCAGCTTTAAAAGGACAAAGAAAGATTTGATTTAAAGATTAGATAATTTCAAGGTTTGTTTTAATCAAGTGCAATGTGAACATTGACAGTTTTTTTAATATTCAAGTGCAATAACACCACTTTCTTACTGATGATGGACGATGAGTCATAATAAATAATCAAGATCTGAAACATTGAGAGAAGAAAAACTGGTAGGATATGGACACATCATTTTTCTCTGATAACGGGGGGAAATCGTATGTAATTTACATACAAATATGAACCGGGAGCGTTTCTCTGTTTGGCCTTGAATTTTGCAGGTTTAGTCTTTTCTCTGCAGACTGCATTTCTTTGGAGTTGGTGTCACTGTTCTTTGCTTATCGTGACATTTTTCTAGGACTGTCAAAGTTAACGCGATAATTGCGCGTTAACGCTAATTTGTTTTAACGCCACTAATTTCTTAAACGCATTAACGCAACTTGCTATTTTTAGGTTGTAGCAGGCTCAGTTTTAAAGCTAGAGTGAAGATACTGGTATCACATGGAACTAGAAAACCTAAGGAATCCATTGGTACCAACCATGTCATAGTAGCTTGTCGTGAAGGAAGCTAAATAACGCTCCAAACTTGGGCTAAATTTTGGCGAGGAAAAACTGTCACGGCCATTTTCAAAGGGGTCCCTTGACCTCTGACCTCAAGATATGTGAATGAAAATGGGTTCTATGGGAACCCACGAGTCTCCCCTTTACAGACATGCCCACTTTATGATAATCACATGCGGTTTGGGGCAAGTCATATCAAGTCAGCACACTGACACACTGATAGCTGTTGTTGCCTGTTGGACTTGAGTTTCCCATGTTATGATTTGAGCATATTTTTTATACTAAATGCAGTACCTGTGAGGGTTCTGGATAATATTTGTCATTGTTTTGTGTTGTTAATTGATTTCCAATAATAAATATATACCTACATTTGTATAAAGCAACATATTTGTCCACTCCCATGTTGATAAAAGTATTAAATACTTGACAAATCTTCCTTTCAGGTACATTTTGAACGGATAAAAAAATAATTAGCAATTTAATCACTATTAAATATGGACAAGCATGCAATTAATCGCGATTAAATATTTTAACTGATTGACAGCCCTTTATTTTAATTTTTTAATCATATTAACTACCTGAAATTTACCTAGAGGGTTTAAGGACGGAGGGTGTCGTCGACTGTACAGATTGTAAAGCCCCTCTTGGCAAATTTTTAATTTGTGACATTGGGCTGTATACTGTATGTCATCCTTTTTATTCCCTAAAAAAAACATAGCCAACGAACCAAAACCGACATCAAACAGCACTTCTGAGAGACAGCGAGAAAGAGCAACACAAATAGAGAAAAGAGCAACGCCGTTCCTCTGCCGACCCGCCACGATTTATGATGAAAAATATGTCTGTGAAATGAAATATGTGGAGAGAAAAAATGGGGTTTTAGGGAACAACAGCAAGTTATTAACTGCAGTTGATTCACGTCTGCTGAACTGAGCCAGACACCTGCTACCCTGCTGTTCACAGAGAAATAACAGCGCTACGTTTCTGTTATTTCAGAGCCAATTACACCTTGGTTAGAGAGGAGACACGTTGCGAGATTTACTTTAAAGTTTCCTTCTACCGCGCGCTCTAGCATCCTCTTCCACGGGACATAAAACGAAACATCCCGCTGGCAGACGTGTTCCTCAATCTTCAGCTATTATCCCCTCACTTCAACTTCAACTGCCATCGAGGCAGCGTCGCTTCTGATTGTGAAAGCTGCGTTTCCAGGAAAAGTGTTAAAAACCCGCAGCCTGAGCCACGGCGAGTGGAATTTGAATTCTGCACACAGTGAAAATGATACGATTAGTTTCGATAGAAGCTGACGGGTACGATTAAAAAATTGCGGGAATTTTGGTTTCGCACAAATCGAAAAGGCGGGAACGCTGGCGTGTAGAGACTTGGTCGGGATGACGCGGGGTCGTTTGGGGATCAAATCCAGTTTGGACTGGAGCTTCTGAATGTTTGTTAATAAGATACTTATGCTGTTCATACATACATTTTATATCAATATAGAGAGTAAGCTGGGCTACAACTGAAAAAAGAACATTATTATTTATGTATTCCTGCTCAGCTGACATGACAATTTCTGTGTACACTGTGTCCGGATGAGTGTTTTCCCTTTCACAATCTAAATGTATACATGTAAATGTACAGAGTAAAGAGGACTCCATATCTAGCAACAATATCGGTAATAATAACCAATGTAGAGTTGCCAAACCTGCAGCAAAACCTAAGGAATCCATTGGTATCAATGTGTTAACTTGTCAGGAAGGAGGCTAAATATCGCTCCAAATTTTGGCGAGGAAAAACTGGCGTGGCCATTTTCAAAGGTGTCCCTTGAACTCTGACCTCCAGATATGTGAATGAAAATGGGTTCTATGGGTACCCACGAGTCCCCCCTTTACAGACATGCCCACTTTATGATAATCACATGCAGTGTGGGGCGAAAACCATGTGTATAAATGTGTTATTTTCGCATATTCTAAAAATTTGAATATTTCTTGCATACTGGGGTCCCCAAACAGTCTCGGAATTACATAAATTGGGTATCACTGTAGAAGCCGAGACTCTTGTGGATCCAACTGAGCCCAATTATATTCATGTGTGATGATGTTAGTCCCGATAGTAGCCATTATATATAGTGAGACCATTTTGATGGTGGTTAAAATGGTTAAATTTGGCACCAAAGTCTGTGTAACAGATGGTATCAACTCCAAAAATTGTTGCTTCAACCTATGAGACATAATAAAGCATGAAAATGGCCATCATATACTTCTATCATCATGTTTTAATGTTCCACTATGTTCATCCCTTTTGATAATATTTCAAAGTACAGCAGTAAATGAAGCTGCTTCAAACTGAGTAGAAAACATTCCTATTCCCTCTTTGACCATCTTTTTAACAGTCACAGTCCGAACATCCTTAACGTCGGAACAGGAGACAGGGATCAGCTCAGGAACGGTGCAAAGTGTTATTTTTCTTCTGTCAATCAGCGGCTCAGGCAGACCGTTAACCCCCGGTCCGCGTACGAGTGTGTGTGTGTGTGTGTCTGCGCATCAGGTAAAAAGACACTGACAGGAAGCCAAGACCAGAGCTCATCGTCTGCTCTGCTATACGATTCCCTGCCTCACCTGCCAAAGCATCACACTTCAGCCAGCTGACAAGACCCTCTTCATCTGGATAAACCCCATTACTGTCCGTCTCCGCCGGCTAAAAGACACAACGATTTTCACTCTACACCAAATGCTTCTGTCAAATACTTTGCCGGATCTCACGGGGTCCTGACATTAGGTGGGTGGTTTTATCCGAGGCATATTACAAGAGCATCATGAGCGCCTACATTTTCTAACACGAGTGGGCCCGGTGCAAATCAAAACTGCTATAAAAGCGGCTATGATTACACTGCGAGCGTTGTGGTCGGGGAATTTGATGAGATGGGAAATTTGGCCTTTAAAAAAAGGAAGAAAGGTTTGCAGTTTTTTTACAGGGATCAATGTGGACAGAAGTACAAAGATATTAACAGAAAACATTCGATTCAACGGCGAGCAATATCCACCTGACATTTAACAAAAAAAATCACTACGACCGGGACTCAATAAGTAAAACAAGAGCAGTCACAAAGGTCAGGACGTTTTGTTCCATTTTCATTTCAAAATAAAAGACAAGATTATTTGTGCCACAATTTCACTGAGTCACTGTCAAATTTACATTATAAAAGGTTTTAGCCCCTCTATAGTTTATCTGTGTATCATTGCTTCACGTGAATGAAAGTCCTTCATTACAGACTCAACAATTTAGATTTTTTAAGGACAAGAAAGTCATATATTTATCTCGTTTTTCTTCTCAACCACTGAGCTCAACAGGTGTCTGTATGACCTGTTGAATGTCAGCTCAAGCATTTTTAGGGTTTTATAAAATTCAGTCTGTGTTCACTCGTGCGGCTGGTCAAGTTTCACACACATTATTCTGGACAGGATTTTCAGGAAACCTTAATGAGGCAATTAAAGAAAGATTTCTGCTCCCTCAGAGCAAATTAATTCCAAGGATCGGTGTCGCTACACGCACCGAGGCTACCGAGGTCATGTTTTAGTCCATTTCCATTTTTTTTACAAATTAAGGCGATCTCGATCGTTTGGAGGGGATTGAATTGTCTCTCGTTTAACCCTTTTAATACTCGCGCAGTGCAATACGTATTATTCATATTCATGTAGCTAAAAACTCTCAAGCAGGGGGACTGCATCGAGTTACAAAATGTGACAAATGACGACCGAACTAACCTTGACGGTGTCCAGGTCTCCGGCTTTAGCGGCTTCCAGAAGCCTGTAGTCCACGTCCGAGTTTCTCACCGGGACGTTCTCTACAGAGCAGAACATACAGGAGAACATTGGAAAAAAAACGTAGAATAGAAATGCTTTGCGCAAACATTAGCAAAAAGCTACAAATGATCACGAGAGTAAATGTATCCTCTACAAACGGTGAAGAAAGAAGATGACATTAGACGAAAAGTCCCCGCCCACATTGCAACCCAGGATCTCAGTGGTGCTTGGGATGTGTCACAGAACTCCATGAAGCTAGAGCACTTTGAATTCACTTTGCACACACACAGTAGATGTCAGTTTATGGACAACTTCAAGGGTGGGCATCTTACGTATGAAAATGTCAAATTGCTACAACTACATTTTCTCTTAAAAATGTTGTTAAATGACCAAATTTCTACCGTCAACTTTGTTGATTTGCACCTCGACACTAACTGACAGGAAAGAATGATTCATCAGTTGTCTGCCACCCCGTACAGCAGAACTTACAACTGACTGATCTTAGTAACTGCCATTTCTTTAAAGGTGTATTTTCCTACAGACACAGAGCGCAATGCGTCATGCCCACGGAAGGGGAAAACAATTGGTGCCACTATATGCAACCAAGGGCTGAAATGCTAACAAAATGCCTGTAGCTATAGCTAAAACATCGGATTACAGCATGTCAATGACGATTCTTTTAGCGCCCTATGTCTACCAGGGGGTGCAGTTGATAACTAACATGATGATGGATGATGAGGAAAATGATGAAATTAGCTGTCAGCAAGCTACCGTAGTTAGTTAAGGCATTAGCAAACATAACACTGCACACATAACAAATTCCTGCTGATGCCTCACATCTTATCGCCCGTATCCTCAACTTCTCGGTTCGGCATTTTATATAAACTTAGTTCTGGGTTCTTTACCCTATTGGTAGTGCATCTCACCACACAGCAGCTTCTAGGCCTTTTTGTGTTGTTTGCAAGCAGACGTAATTGACAGGCAGGCTGCTTCATGCAATACAAAGACAATGGAGAGCGACGAATTGTCCTCCTCTCTATCGATGGTTACAATGAGGAGAAAATAATGCCAATATATGAAGCCAGGCTGATACGCTGGACGTTTCTCTGCAGCTCCTCTACTTAAAGGAACAGTTCGACATTTTTGGGCAATAAGTTTATTCTCTTTCTTATCGAGAGTCGGATGAGAAGATCGCTCTCGCGTTTGTACGGTAAATATGAAGCTACAAGCCAGCAGCTGGGTGGCTTAGCTTAGACTGGAAGGAGAGGGGAAACAGCTAGTCTGGCTCTCTTTGAAGGTTAAAAGGAATCCACCTACCAGCGCATCTAGAGCTCACTGATTAACACATAATAACTTTTCTAATCTGTACAAAAACCACCAAGCTGTTGTTGTCGTTGTCTGGCACATAACCCTTTGCAGAGGGTTATCTGCCAGACTATTTCTTGGCTGGTGGCAATAACTTCTTGAAGTCTCCGCATTTTATGAGAAAATTTGTCCACAAGAAAACTCCACAGTGCACCGTTAATCTGGAATTACTGCAGCGGTGAAATGTGGAGTTTTCCGCCACCACTGAACAGGTGAGTTGGCTCACTAGGCCTTCACTTTTACTCAATCTGCACCTTCAGTCTGAAAGTATCAATACTGACATTTCAAAAACAGTCCCAGTTAATCCCACTGTTGCCAGCTGGTGCATAGCAACCAAACCACGGCACCTACACATCTGCACACCCACCCACACACACCCACCCACACACACACACACACACACACACACACACACACACACACACAAAGGGCGGCATACCGTTGAGTATTTGCTGAACGGCTTCATTTCCCATTTGAGAAGCAGTGAAGCCCTGCAGGGACACCAGCGAGGCGTCTGCCCCGTATCCTAGCAACAGCCTGCAGGTCTGGAGGTGGCCTGCCATCGCCGCGCGGTGCAACGCCGTCTGACCCAGCGTGTCCACGGCGTTCACCTGCAAACACAAAACACCTTTGTATTATGATTGTTGAAAGTTACCTTCATTCACATTCTTACCTAAATCCATCTCGAGATATTCTTAAAACGTTCATCTCTAACACAAGATATTTGAAAATATGTAAACATGTGAATAAACGTATGTTTCTGTGGACTCAAGTATGTAAGTAAAACTCTGTTTATAACCAACAGAAAAGCCTCAGAACAAAATGCACCACAAAAAACAGTCAAATATGATCAAATATGCTGTGTTTAATTTATTTTATTAATCATTTATTTTATTATTATTTATTTAAAAAGTTACAATCTTATTTATTTTTTATTTTATTATTATTTAATTTTTACCTTTTTCTCCTCCCTTGTTTTTGAATACCTTGTTTATCAATTTACAGTTACTATCTGTTTTCATACGCATATAATTTCATTTGTTATGGTTTAGGTTGCTGTAGTTATTTTTCTTAAGGAAACAATTGAAAGCATGATTAAATGGTTGTGTTTATGTGTGAGATCAGACACCGTTTACGATGGTTACAGGGTGAAACTAAGGAAGGACCAGAGATGACATTAACTGCAGTCAGTCATGTGACTTTGTCCCTGTATTCTTGCCCAAATTTAGCTGCATATTATGTGCATAATGTGTATGTACACCTACACGCATCAGTATCAATAGCGATTGCACAGTAAGAGCAAGAGGACACATTTGTTCCAGTAATGAAAATGGGATGAGTCACCACTTTTACTGAAAAAAAAAAAAAAATCAGTGCTCCCTCCACACTGAATGTATGACTGTTGGATATCAGATCAAAATGGCAGCTCTAAAAGTAAACCTCGCGGAAACATTTACTGCAATTATTTCTATTTGGTATTTTATACTTGTAATTAATTTAGATCACTTTGTAGAGATCTGTTCACTTTGACATTAAAAGAGTATTTTGTTGTTGATCAATTGTCAGAAAAAACACATAAAATTTACTTTGATTCAAGAAGACTTTTGATAGGCTCTGTACAGAGAATGAGACACCCCCAAACCATAAAACAGAAAAAAAATAAAAAAAAACATTTGTGATATTAATTTATGTGTGGATAAGCCGATGGATGTACAAACGGAGATATCTAATTATAAAAAAAGATGCAAATGAACGAAGATGCACAAAGATGTACTAAATACACGCGCGGCCGGCCCGGCAATGTCAACAAAGCAGATAGAAGCTCTGATTCCAACGCACGCAGAGGGAGAGCAACTTCATTCTCTGCTCAGGTAGACATTACTCCTCTATATCTTTACATAGCAAATAGTTGCCATGATAATTATCTGGATATCGTATAGAGCATCTTTAAAAAGGATTGAGGTGGAAGTAGAGGGATAAATAAATGGATAGCTGCATCAAGATGAAAATGAAGATGATGAAAGTGAATATAGAAAATACCGTGGTTTACCTTGGCACCATGTTTCTGTAGCACCTCCATGATGTCATTATGAGCACGTTCCGCTGCCACATGGAGAGGAGTCATGAAACTGCAGTGAGAAGAGAGAAAGGTGAGCGTTCGACATTCGTTTATCTGCGTTGTTTCTAACGCAGTAAATTATTTAGCAGCTTTAGTCAAGTGCTGATATCAGCCTGCAGTCATCTCTATAGGTTCAATCACTTTGTTGACAGCGTGCGGCTCACGTACGAGCATAATAACGATCTCACTCCGTGTTAATGAGCAGGTGAAAAGAGCACTCACTCTTTATTCTTCTCATTTACGTTGGCGCCTTTCCTCAACAGCAGCTCCGTCACCTGTTTCCTCTTGGGGTGCGGCGACGCTACGGCACAATGCTGTAAAACACACAGACAGAAACATCATCTTAGCATCGCTGCGCCAGTGTGAGAAGCTGTGCGCGCGGTAAAGCACGTGTGTGTGTGTGTGTGTGTGTGTGTGTTGATCTCACCAGCGCAGTCTCGTGTGTGTGAGGGTGTTTGAAGTTGATGATCTCCAGCGCCAGGGTCTTCTTAGCCTTGGCCATGTCGGCTTCGCGAGCGGCTTGAAGCAGCGAGTGGCCCTTGAACTCATCTGAACACGCACAAAATGTCAACATGTCAGGGAACAGAGAAAGAGACAGCCTCGGTTTCAGTGAAAGTTTGAGTTCATCTTGACAGGTTTCCTACAGTATCTAAACCCACAGAGGAGCATCTGGCGCTTCCACTGGAAAAAAAAAAAAAACTTGACCAAAAACTGGAGTTACGAGGTTCTCATCCGACCACAATGTATTCTGACCCTGCAGCATACCAATACTTCAGAAAGATGACTTCAAAGTTTTTTTTTTTACCAGCGAACTAATAACCTATGAGGCAAAAGTCTGTGGTGCTGGAACTGGAGCGGAAACAAGTGATTATCCCCCCCCCCCCCCCACCGCCCCCGGGGACTGAAAATTACAAACAAACTATTTTGCTTCAGAAGCATTTCAGGCTGCTTAAAAAGGAAGTCTATCTACCGACTTTTAAACAAACGGTTTAAGCGCCACACAGAAGTCACATCTTCAAAGGAACGTGGTCAAGAGAGAGAGAGAGAGAGAGAGATGAGTTAAAACTACCGACATAAAAACACAGCTGATAAACAGAAGCGGAACAGAAGCTGCCTCTGCGGTCTGCATTTTATTCTTTTTAAGAGAAACTTGAAGTTGTTTTTCATCCTTTGTTAGTCTTCCACAGTGTCTCACAAAAACGTTGTCTACTTTTGACCTCTTATCACAGCCAACCGCCTCAGTGTGGACATTTAACCAAAAATATATTTTCCTTCTCTGATTGTTTCATTTAAAGGCTTTTTAGACTCCTGAAAAGGAGAAAGTATTCTGTATTTTTTTTTAAAGTTAGAAATTATAACAGAAACAGTTCTACATTACTGCAACCTATCTGCAATCGCACCAGACTGATTTCCCTCCTCACGTGCAGCTACTTTCATGTCAGTATGAAAGGTTTAACGTTTAGCGCCTTAAACACGCTTAAGATAGGGAATCCGTTACAGTGAACATTTCATCTGATTCATTAGTTGCTGGTGTTGTTGTATTAAATGACAGACAATCCAAGATGTGACAAGAAGCTGCAACAGCTAACCAATCAAATGTTCATGATGTTCATGGTTATATGTTCTTGATTTATGCATTTAATTAGCTGCCTAGCAACTCCATGATGTACATACACAATCCATACTGAATTTTTTTAAAGGAATAATTTAATTCAATTTTGGGAAAACCGCTTATTCACTTTATGGAATGGATGGCATCCCCTCTCATATCATCTACTGGATGCCACTCTCATATCTGTAGGGTAAATATGGGTCGTGTCTAGATGGAAACCCTCTTTGCGAAACTCTGGTGAGAAGGTCGAGGTCAGGCATTGAGCTTGAATAGATAAGGTTTGGATAGGTCGTCAGGCAGCGAGTCTCACGAGAGTTTTCGCAAATCTAGGGTTACCATCTAGACACGGCCGTAAATATGTAGCTACAGCCAGGAAATGGTTACCTTAGCTTAGCATAAAGACTAGAAACGGGGATATAGCTAGCCGGGCTCTGTCCAAAGGAAAAAAACACAAAAAGAAAACACATCTAAAGTTCACTGATTAACAAGTCACGTCTCGCTTCTGTAATTCATGAAGTGCAAAAATGACGAGTTATGTTTTTACATCAGAATATGTCAAACTATTCCATTAAAACACTATACCTGGCCTACTAACTTTTTCGAAGCCTGTTACCCTGAACTACCTTCACCTATGTCTGAGTCATCTGGGCAAACTAGGCTTTCTATATTGAATTTCTATTGTCAACAAAAAACTTGTATCCCACATTTCAGGACAACAGGAGGCTTAATACCAGGGTATCAAAGGTCCAATACAACACATCCAAAGTATTTTTCAGAGTCTGTACAGGTCAGGTAACAATTTGTTTCAGGAAAAGAAAAAGGCAGGCACAGAATTTCTTCAGAACTCGTGCAATCTATATCGACACTAAACACAGAGACTTTCACATAAAAACACACACAATTACCATAGGTAGAAACCTCCTTTCACCAGCTAGAGGACCCATCTCTACACTAGAGGTATACAGCACACGCCCAAATATGGTAATACAATTTGGAAGAAATACTACTTAGAATAGTCGGATTTTAAAACCGAAAATCAGTTTTAGTTTTGTTGTCTTGTTATGTCTGCGCATGTCCCACTGAGACGTGTTTTCGAAGACACACTCGTCAAAAAACACACAGGAACAACTGTCCCGCAGTTATACATAAACTCAGGATGGCTTCTGATTCATGTAGCATTTGATTTTTGCTTTGATCCGCCTCATTACAAAGATAAAGCAACAAGTGCAGCAGCGAGAGAGCTGACTCACTAATTAGGTTTCAAAGAGTTGCACAGAGCTTTCTGGCAGAGACAAAGACTCGTCTGCTTTGACTCGGCAGACGTAAAGAACATTTATCTAATTATAGCGCTCTTTCTGTTTAATTAACATATCGTACATCTGCTAAATGCTCAATTAAGAAAACACATGCATGGGGATGTACTGTACCGCACAAATACACGTTCCGAACAGAAACTAGAGTTACCGCATCGCGGTTGAATGCCTCCGCCAACAAGTCAAGCTGCAAGTTAACATCCATGTCTGTCCAAACATCATTTTATCCTGTTATACATGAATTCTTGAGTTATGACCAAAAACGTGTTTTGTGAGATCACGTTGACCTTTGACCACCAAATTCTAATCAGTTCACCCTCGACTCCAAGTGGACGCTTGTGCCAAATTTGAGGAAATTTGCTCAAGGCGTTCCTGAGATATCACTTTCACGAGAATGGAACGGATGTAAGGTCACGGTGACCTTTGACCACCAGAATCTACTCAGTCCATCCTTGAGTTCAAGTTTATACATTTGTGCCAAATTTGAAAAAAAATTCCTCAAGGCGTTCTCTAGATAGTGCGTTCACGAGAATGGGACGGATGTGAGGTCACAGATGCAGTGAGCTTGACCTTTGACCTTTGACCTTTGACCACCAAAATGTAATCAGTTCACCCTTGAGTCCAGGTGGATGTTTGTGCCAAATTTGAAGAAATTCCCACCAAGCGTTCTTTAGATATCGCATCATTCATACGAATGGGTGGGACGAATGGGAAGCAACAGTGTATAATATATTCAGTAGGTGATTTGTTAATTGTTAACAGTGGGGACGGACTAGCAAACCATCCCATGACCCCCCCCCCCCCCCAGCTATGTAGTTTAGAGAATATTATAGATCCAAGACGAAACGGACAGAACAACGGGATACAATTACAAAACAGTATGCTACTTCAGCACCACGGACAGCGGCATGGATTTATCAATACACAGCACAGTTGGGCTACTGACATTTCAGAGCCGTGGTCGGGGCCGTAGACAGGCAGACTAGACTGACATACAGGGGATTGGTGAGGGGGGATGGCAGGTAAACCAGGGGGATGCATTTTGGTCCTTTTGCTAACAAGGGGAATGGCATCCCCCCTCGCCTACTTATGAGAAAGATTATATGGATACACACACACATCTTGAGCAAAACTGAATCAACTTTAAATCAAAATCCCTGTTAAGTGTTGCTTTAGCCAAGGTTAACCTAAAGGCGTTTCTGTCAGCTTGTGTAAATTTTGTTGCCACAAAGGAAATGAATCCATGACGAGTGGAAACGAGTGGAAAGCGTCTCCCGACATCTTTACCGCAGAAGTGAACTGGGCACCAAATGATCTGCTAAGCAGCTAAGAATTACAAATGACATGATTAACAAATGATTCTGGCGAATATTTCTTGATTCATTTGTTAATCTTTTGGACTATAAGGTGTCCAAAAATAGTGAAACGGTTCTCCAAAGCCCAAGTTTACATATTCAAATGCCTTGCTTTGTCCGACCAACAGATAACAGTTTGTTATCGCAGAATACTGTGAAAAAATAGCAAATATTCAAACTTGAGAAGCTGCAACAAGCAAAGTTTTGGCATTTTTGCTTTAAAAATATGCTAACAACAGGTGTTGGAATGGGGTGGGGGTGGGGGGGGTGGTCGTATATTCAGGCCAGTACAATATTTTTGATATATATACGTCTCTGTATACGGAGCCCAATTACAAGCTGCGCGGGAACTTGAACACAAGATTTGACAGTTCGTTTTTTCATAGATTAGAGATTTTGGAAGCTCCCTTAGAAGTTATCTTTCTAAACATTTTCTAAATAAATGATGGACTTCTGCATTCTTCTTCTGTGGTGGAAAAAACAAACGGTATATGTATATGAGTATATATGTATATGAGTTGAGGCTTCATTTTGTTCTGCTCAGCTTTCCAAGCATGTGGAACTGTTCACGTCAGATGCTATCATTTGTCTCTCTTCAAACCCATAATTCCTTGTGTTCGGCTCCAGAAAACAATAGTTCTCTTATCAAAAGACCGGGATTCACATTTTCCACTCTCCGAACGCTCAAATGAGCTCAAATCAACTGCTCAAAAACACGACTGGAGTAAATACACCCTTCCCTAAAAACAACCTATTCATTAATTCAGCACCGTGACACATTTAGCAGTGTGCGCTGCAGCTGCGGTTTATGTAAATGAAGCACACCACACACTCACATGTAAGTCTCTCCTTCAGCTCGGGAGTGGGCGCCATGTCCACGGAGCTCTTGCTGTGGCAGTTGAGCAGGGTCGGGTCGGCCCCGTGGCTCAGCAGCAGCGAGCAGACCTCGACTCTGTTTTTAGACGCCGCTTCGTGGAGCGGGGTGAACTGCCACAGATCCATGGCGTTCACGCACGCTCCGTGCTGGGGGGAAAAAAAGGGGAACGGCGGATGAATTAATGGGAGGGAAGCACGTATTAACGGGAAGAAACGGAGATGAAAACAGCAACAGGGAGGAGGAAACAGGGCAAAGTTTGCATTGTTAAGCACAATTTTCTTTTAATTCACTTTGGATAGTACTAAAAATAATGAAGCAATCGGTCCTGTTTTTAATGAAAGAACAAAACGGTGGAACTTGATTCTCTTGGGATTGAATTTCTATTTTTGTTATTAGCAGAAAATACTATCATATTGAGAGCAAGCGCCACTGTCCAAGTAGATGCTGAGCTAGCATGTGTGTGAGTGTACCTTTAGCAGCAGCTCGGTAACTTCGTAGTGTCCATAAGAACAGGCATTATGTAGAGGCACCAGACCACTGGAAGAGCAAAAAAAAAAAAAAAAACAGCATTCTTAGTAACAATAAATCTACATTTTATTATTCAGAAACAGAACTAAACACCCTCAATCTTTACCCCTCGATTATAGTCACAATATATTCTGTAGGATGAAATTTATTTTATATTCATTTACATTTTATTATATTTTACCTTATCGTGCTCTCATTACTTTAATTTATTTGTACGTACCCCTTGTCCTTGGCGTGAACATCTGCTCCATGCTGTAGTAACAGCTGAACTATCCTCACCCTGTTGTATCCGGCTGCCAGGTGGAGTGGAGTGGACTAGAGGGACAGGAAGAAAGACACAGAAAGAGACAGAGAGGGACCATAAGAGCAAGAGGAGAGAAAAAAAAAAAAGAGGAAGGGAAAGAAGGAGACAAACAGTGGGAGGAAGAAGAAAAAAAGAGAAATATTAAGTAAATGTTGCCCACATCATGTTCGTTCTACAACATGACAAGCCTATCATTACGGTTTCATAACATCAGTCTTATACTGTATACAAAGGAGGTACACATTCTGGTTCTCACTGAGCAAAGCCAGCTCTATGTCATTTCCATAAGGTGAGACTTTTCAGAGAGAAATGAGCCGTCCCACCACTGAATCGGTCTGCAGTTACAAAGCCCCGACTACATTTCCTCCATAAAACTGATGAAACGCCGCAGTCGTGAATGCGTTAAGATGGGGACCGAGATGAGATGGCTTCGGCTCTCTCTGTATGCTCTCAGCAAAAAGGCCATTCTTCTTCAAAGCCGGAGCGACAACCCACACCGGTGGAGAAATGTTACGGCGGGCGAGAATGTTCCCATTATTCGGTCAAATTGAACTCGTTTACGGGAAGAAAGTAATGGGAAACCTGCCTCTGAGTCATGATATAAAAGCCGTTTTACAACACTGGATGTACTGGGGGATCAAATAGTGAATTAGACTGGGATTAAAGTTACATGAGGCGGGCAGATGTAAGAGTTCTCACGTAGCACGCCGAGCTAACTAGAAATGTCTCTTCTCACGCATGCCGTTTGAACTGCCATCTTCCAGAAACTTTCTGTCTGGGTCACGCTAAGAGTCAGTACATACATGTTCCAGAAAAGCTGTTCCACCAATTCTTCGCCTTCAACACGTACTACAATTCCTGTAGATCAAAACACTCACAATGCTAATATAAAAACTGTGAAAGGGTCCATTCACACAAAATACAAAAAAAAAGTATTTCCCCAATTACATCTATTGGTATCTACCCGCTAACACTTTGTCATTATTTATTCCGTAGCTAATTGTTCCAATGAAAACTGTGGGCGTTTACATCCGACCTCAGTGGAAACGCTGCACTAAAAAAATATATAAAAATATCGTAGCATTTTCTATGCTTGGCTGAAGTGGAAAAGTTGGTGAATCGATTAAAAACTCAATGCAAGATATGTATGTACATGCAAGGTTATACTAGTTTTGAATTTTCAATTACTTTTTATTTTATTTTAGTTTTGACTTTTCAATTTCATTTTAGTTTAGTTTTAGTTAGTTTTCAGTGTGTGTTTAGTTTTAATTTAGTTTCAGTTTTGCAGAAAGGTTTAGTTTTAGTTTTTATTCTGGCAGCCGCATTAACACAATCGATCTTCCGGGGGATGTAGCTGGCTGAGTTTTAAAGCTACAGTGACGATACTGGCATCGTATGAAACAAAAAAACAAACTATGGAATCCATTGGTACCAACCATGTCGTTGCGAAGGAGATTTAATAACGCTCGCAACTTGTGCTGAATTTTGGCGAGGAAAAACTGGCATGGCCATTTTCAAAAGGGGTCCCCTTGACCTCTGACCTGAAGATATGTGAATGAAAATGGGTTCTATGGGTACCCACAAGTATTAAATACTTGACCAATCTCCCTTCAGTGTACATTTTAAGCAGATAAAATGGACAATCATGCGATTAATCGCAATTAAATATTTTAATTGATTGACAGCCCTATGCTTTTATATATTTAGTTTTACAGTAGTTTTAGTTTGTTTTGTTAGGGACGGTTAACGGTTGACGGTTAACCCAGATCTTACGACAAAACATCAGCACAATGCCCATCAAACAAACCAACTCAAAACCCCAAAAACAATGCACCAATCTGAGCTGAGCAAGCCAGCTGTAAGCAAAACAACTTTCCATTTTTTTTGGATGTCAACTGCTATCACTGTCACCAAAAACACAAACACAAGTTGAAATATCAACAAAACAAAAAACAGCAGAAAAATAACAATGATGGCAGCACAGTTAACAGACCGCAGCCAGCGGCTGTACTTTAGAAAACGCTGATATTGGTGTTCTGGGACTTTCAATTATAAAGCCAATATCAAGGTAATTCACAGGTCACTTAAGATTTCTCTTTTATAAGTCAGACTACAACATTATTTCATAAGCCATGATGCAAAACCTAAGCAACATCGAAAATGTTTACAAAGCACTGGTTTTCAAAGTGGAGCTTCTCTAACTTTCAGACTTTTTTTCAAACAAAATGAAGAAAAAATGTTCTCACTGCTGGCTGCCTGTGTTGTAAATTATGCAGAGTGGTTTCAAAAGGTTACACAGACACAATACTAGATACTGAAACTCGTATCAAAGAAGGAATAGGTTTAACTTTGGTCAGAAAAACAGAAATTAGTGTTAAAAAATAGTTGTTTTTTTTCCTCTGAGTAAAGGGGAGACAACCCAGATGAATAGGGTATTTTTTTTTTTTAACAAATAGATATCACCATGAAGCCTCCCCAGTTGATTACTTACATCAAGGCAATTATTTTTTTATATTACAAGTTTTCTGAAATTTGATGTTTACATATGCAGATGATGCATTACGTAATGTTAACTCTAGGTGAACTCTACAGACGCAAATGGACAAAGCGTCGTAAAACAAACACCTAAATGTGTATTTGGGATGTTTTCTTTCCACTAGTCTGAAAGAAGACATAATATGGAAGCACAAAACAGCCCCAAATTTTCAAAATTGACCAGTGCATGCCCGGGGGTGTCTCGCCTAAAATTGAAAATTTAGCTCCAGGGTGCCATTTCGCTTTGAGCCCGTCTCCTGCTTATAGTGTTGACCAGATGTCTGAGGAGATCTGGGGAAAAAATAGATCATCCTTGGCGATCTCCGAGTTCGGCGGAGAAGCAGCAGCAGCAGCAGCAGCAGTGAGGCGGAGAGGCAGAGCCGGGTGGACAGATGGTACCCTCGTATTTACAGGATGTGACAGCGGCATTAGGAAGGAGCGGGGCCGTGCTACACAGTTAGTCATCATCCTCATTTTTAATGCGGCGTCGTTCTGTTTGTGTGTCTGTACTTGTTATTGCAAATCGTCGATATAAATAAACATTAAAAAAAAAAAAGCAGAGATGTGTAAAGCATTTACATACATTAAGCCTCCTTAAGCCTCGCTACCAGAGAGTCTTTAGTTAGGCCTCAAACACAAACACAAACACACACACACGTGTAAATACTGTTGCATCACCGTGATGTTGTTGCCAGGGTCAGACTGGGTTTAAGCTCCACCTCCTCAATCTGTCAACCCTGCGAGAGCAGCGGGTACATGCATATCTGTGTGTGTGTGTGTTTAAGAGAGAGAGAGAGCGAGAGTCTCGTATTGGATTCTCCACACAGAGTGGATTTGGATTCAAGTCGTAAAAAAAAGCAGCTCCGACTGAAACTTTTATTACGATCCTCTGCTCTGACCTCAGCAGCCACGAGCCAATAATAATCAAGCGTGTCGCCCGTTTATCATCCATCTGAGCCATAATGCATTCGACATCCTGCGACTTTCCCTCCACTGCAGCCTGCTCTTTTTCTGGTCCACTGAATTTATGAAGCAAATATGTGTTTGTTTTTTCGTATTTTTTTGCTATTTGAAAGGTCACGTAGTGACCCTTCAGATGCCGGAGAAGGAATGAAATATTTGTTTTATTTATTTATTTTATGAATGATCTTTAAAGAAAGTGCAGCAGCAGTACATGCGAGCAAAAATTAGGGTTTTAAGATGTGTAGCTGTGTTTACCCGAGCATAATATTTCCGCTGGCGCCGACGCTGCGAGTGTAGAGAAGGTCAGATCGGGCCGTTTATGACGGTTCATAGTTTATGACTTTGAAATGACAAACGAAGTATGTATTCAAGAGACGTGAGAATGAGAGCTTTTAGTCTAAAAAGTAGAATTACCGCGTCACGGTTGTACGCTTCCGCCAACCAGTCAGGTACAGTTTACATCCATGTCTGTACAAAATGTCATCATTTTATCCCATTAGACATTTGTGTGAAATTGTCATAATTAGAATATGAATTATTCAGTTACAGTGACTTTGACCTTTGACCACCAAAATCTAACCCGTCCATCCTTGAATTCAAATGGACGTTTGTGCCAAATTTGAAGAAATTCCGACGGACAACCTGAAAACATACGTAATGCCTCCGGCTTCGGCTGTCGCTGGCGTGGAGGCATAAAAAGGTTGAACCCTGGGCTTATGGCACGTTTTAGCCATGCAAGCCATATACTGTCATTGTCAGGATAAGTTGGGTTACTCAGAAATAATATCATTTGGCATGGGAGTGATACTAGTACACACGTTTAAGTACACTTTTAGTGGAAAAAAGGGTTTTGTGCAATTTCAAAGTGTTTGTTTTTAGCTATGCTCTACAGATGAATCGAGTTGTTAGTTAGATGCAGTTCGTTTTTTGGTGACCGCATCCTTCAATTTGTTGGGGTTTCTATTCACAAAGTGCTCTGATACTTGATGAAATTTGTTGCCCCAAAGTGAAAAACCTAGTACGCGATATTTCAAAGCGAGGGAATCGGCACTCACAGTGGCAGACTGAAAGTGAACAACAGCAATAAAAGAGAAACATTCTGTTGTGTTTTAATCACCTAAAAGCCTTCCTGTGGAGGAGGAGGATGAGGGTGGTCAGGAGGAAGAGGAGGAAGGAGATGAAGGAGGGAAATAAAGGAAGCGAGAGGAGAGATGCGGAAGGCATGTTAAAGCTAAGATGGAAAATTTTCCTTTCTGACTTCCCCTGGCAGCATTTTTCTTCTTTTCATTATCCCTTCCCCCTCCATAAAAACACTATCCATCTGAATGGTAGCTCCTCACATCCCATTTATTCGATTTTGCTTATCAGGTCATCTAACAGCAAACATAATCGTCTAAAAAAACAGCACGAAAAATAAGTCGGACTATCTAAAATGTCAATCACACATTGGGATTGAACATATGGGGGGGGGGGTGTAATCTGCTGCTGTGTTGGCTCCTTCTTTGTGATGTTTCCCTGTTTCCATTTTTCTTTAACCTCTCTTTCATCCTCCTCTCCCCTCCTCCCTCGCCGTCTTCCTGTTCTCTTTACAAGCCTGTCAAGCTGTTCCCATGACAACGGTGACTGCTAGCTGTCAGCAGTTGCCATAGCAATGAGACATGATCTATCTGGGAGGGTTGAACGGACACATTTGGACCGTTTTGTTTGGTGTCGTTTGCATGAGAGAGACAGTGTGTGAGGAGCTCCGATGCTGTTCCTTAACTTTGCCCTGCAGGACCAACCGTCTCTATTTATCCCATAAACCTGTAAATGAATTCACCAGTCTGATTACAGCAACACACACCCACACACACTGCAAATTGTCCTCTCTATAAACAGATTCTGTAAGGCAACGGGACAAGATTTTGGCAAACAATCCGGTCGTACACGTCGCCTCTCAACTCCAACTCCAGTCTTTCGTCTCAAGTTGCTAATCAGACTGTAAACACTGAGCAGCACACGGAAGAGGAAGTCTTGGCCCGGATATCCGCTGGCTAGACTGGAACCCCAGAAATACAGCCCCTTGCCCCCCCAGAGGCTTATCCGTCGTCAGATCGATAGCCGATGGGTTCCGAGATTGCACCGTGCTCAGACAGCAAGAAGGGTCCATCTACAGTCTTGCATTCTACACGACAAGCCCCCTAAAATAACTTCTGGGATTCATATACTTATTTTTTCCCAAACCATGAGTTTTTTGCCTAAACCTAACAAAGTTTTGACGCCTACAAGTTTTTCCTAAACCTAACCGAACTGCGACCGTTTCGAGGGCGAGTCATGTAGTAGGCGCGTCCTGTAGTACCGTGGAACTGCAGATAGACCTACTTGCATACGACAGTTACCGCTGATAACACCGTCCGGACCCACGACTTCGACACTGTTATCTCTGTTGCCGCTGTTTGCACTGTTCGTGCTGTTTGCACTGTTCATGCTGTTAGCTGCTAACCGCCAGCTCAGCCGTCTCCATGTTGAGAGCCGCGTGGACGCAATAAATATGCTCTGAATTCAGTATTGAGCACCTTTAAAACGAGGAAGAACCATGGAGGAAAGTAGGTGAAATAAATAACTGGTCTGTACTTGAACTGAAACTGAATATATATATATATATAGATGTACCTTTAGCACACTGTCGGTGTGGAAACTAGAGGTGCAGAGATGTGATCTGCAGCATTTGTTTTGAGCATCAATCAGCAAATTAATCTGTCTGTTTCATATTAGACATCCTTTTCACAAAATGCCCTTTGGGGTAATGAACATCTGCTGTGAAGAAAAAAAAAATGGCACAGGTGTGGACATTCTTTACAATTGATTAGCAGGATGACACTGTCTTGGCTTCATGATACAGACTAATATGCGAGTAAAGCGTCTTTCTAATGTGTCAAAACTAAACTAAAACAATCCACTGGGTTGTTGCTGAGGGCCGACTTTCAGAATTCATCTAAATGATGCCCTCAGATTTAGTTAAATCCACAGTACCCCAATGCTCAGATACATATAACATCAAAACAAATTTCAAACTAGGCGTTTCTCCCTAGGCTTCTCTTGAAAAGATACTGGACCCACCCGTGCTTGCGGTCATATTGATTAATTAAATAAAAAAAAAAAAAGTTTTCTTATTACGCGATGACATAGGAGATTTAAAAAAAAGAGGCTAAATTACAGTTAATTGTAAAATAATTACGAGCTGTGGTCGATTAACAACAAACTTACGTTAAAACAAATAGCGGAACATCTCTGTAATCTGTCCTCGACTCTTTGAGCTGCCTTAGTACGCAGGTCAGGGCTGCACATCAGCAGGCGGACGCGCTAACAAGATGAGTAGTGTCAGATGACTGGATCAATAAACATATTAGTAAATCTGTGTGCTATTCCTCTGACACACAAACACACACACACACACACACACACACACACACACACACACTATAAGGCGCTGACAGCTCAGCCCAGCCAACAGCTTGGAAGATAAATAACCTACAGCTAGTCTTCTCATCTTATGCTCTCCATGCGCACTCGCACTCGCACTCGCACTCGCACACACACACACACACACACACACACACACACACACACACACACACACACACACACACACAGATATCTCAGCCATCACCTGTCTATCTGCTCAGCCTCTCAGCTATAAACACTGACTTTTCCGAGGAGATGAGGGCTCCGCGGAAAGTTTAAAGCTCAGCAGCTCAGAAAGTAACTTCAGGAAAACACTACCTCGAAAGCAACAGAAAGTGTCTTTCTTACTTTTGAATCTCAGACGGACATTTCAGGTCCATATTATTTTTTTTTCAGGCGTCTGCTTTCAGATGCAATGCAGTTAAAAACATCACATCTCAAAAGCATAACTTATGCATTGTTATAGGTGGTATGAAAAGTTCCATTATAATATTCAGGGTTCACACTAGTTGTTGGTTATTTTAGACAATTAGCTACTGTTTATGACATATACATGTTTATATGTGGTGTACAAAATACTGAAATTGTTTGTTTTTTTTACATTTTATCAGGTAGAGTGGAAATTTTCAGCAACAAAACATAGATATTAAAGGGGACATATATTGTTAATTTTCAAGTGCATACTTGAATTTTGGCTTTCTACTAGAACATGTTTACACGCTTTAATGTACAAAAAACGCTTTACTTTTCTCATACCGGCTGTGCTGCAGCACCTCTTTTCACCCTCTGTCTGAAACGCTGTGCTCTGATTGGTCAGCTGGCCCACACTGTTGTGATTGGTCAACCGAACCAAACTCTTCGGCGGACTCCGCTCCAGCTCCGCTCTAACTAGCTCTTTTTGACGCTGTGCCAAACTAGCCATTACCGCAGGTATCATGCAAAATGTGTTACTTGGTGACATCACCACGTTACGGAGGAAAAGGCGGGACTTCAAGAGAGGTGTTTCAGGCAGTTCAGGAGCAGTGTTTCTGTAAGGGGAGGGTAACTCCCTTTGGCGTGGACTTTGGGCTTTGTAACTTTGCAGACCTTTTACGTGCACAAAAAACTACATAACACACTAAATGAAAGGAATTGGCACAAAAGCATAATAGGTCCTCTTTAATGTCAAGTCGAGCCCCCTGGTCCAAGAATAATTAACAAATTAACTGACCCTGCAGGACATTTTATTTTAGGTGAGAAAAAAATGCTGCCTGAAAAGATAATACAGACCGATTCAATAAATCATAATTATTTATCACAACTAAACGTTCTTTTAAACTACAGTAGGTGTTTTTAGAATGAATTCAAATTCATTGTAATTTTGCACTTAATTTAAGGGATTTCTGTTTGGGAAACAAAAATTTTGACGGCGGGCTGATTCTTCCCGACAAACTACCTTTGCACCAACGAGCTGCAGCTGCATACATCTCCCTCAGACAACAACATGCAATGAGGCCTGCATGAAAGCAAGAGGTTAAATTCGTCACTGACAAAAGTTTATTAAAACTTCTCCTCACCCTATTTGTCATCCGTCACCCGAAATGCCTCCGGATACATTTCTATTCTTTGTTTCGAAGCAGCAAGAAGTCTACTATCTCTCTCTCAGACGGGGCATCGGGTTACATTCATGCACACACTGACAGCGCTGGGAAAAAAATCATTCATCATCCCTACGACCTTGCGTTGTGTTCGCATGGATTTGTAAACATGAGCGAACTTCGCCGAGACAAGAGCCGCGACGGCCTCGACTCTGATCTGATCCAGTTTGGCACATTTTCCAATACAGAGATGTCAGCAATGATTCCATCGTAGAGTAAAAGCTCAGGAAACAGCCGACCTTACGCGATATGTCAGCAGAGAGTGCTTTTCCTTTTAACAGCGCCGTCGTGTAAACAATGGAGCCCCGACATTGACAAAATGTTGCAAAAGGTTATCAGATAAGTCAGTATAGCCGAATACATATATAAATACTACTGTTGGTTAAATAACTGGAGTGGAAATGGAGTGGAAAAAGAAGCATAAAGCCAGATATTTTTCCTTTAAGATCCAATAAATCCATTTATAATGCAATTTACTATAGGTCAACCAATTAATCGGCCAAATTGTATTATTCTCAACGCATAATTCTGGCGATAGGGTTAGAAAATGTGGGCTAAAACTTAGCGGTCCCCAGAAACAGCTAATTTTACAGCAAGCTGAAAAGTCATATCTGTCATATCTGATCCGTTTTCAGTTTATTTCTCCAACAAAAGTTGTCTCTCAAACACGTAACGCAACACTATCAGCTCTTTGTCCACGATACAAGAGTGAATTTGGCATTCTCTTTTCCATACTATCCATTCACGAAATGAAATCGAACACTTTAAATCGTCCTTACCCCGGGAATACGCACAAACATTAATGGTTTGTAAGAGAGGCATTTAACAACCTAACGGGGCGCGTAACTGAAGTAATCCTGGCCAGTGAAAAAAAGCCCCAGAGCAGCGCATCGCCCATTGTAAATAAATACAACATTCCAACGATGTAATCCATCAAATCCCCCTTCAGGATGTTCTCTTAGCATAGTCTTTAAATGCATAAAATATTGTTGGACCTTTCAAAAAATCAAATTTCTTAAAGTCAAATGTTCTATTACTGAAGTTCACTTTTGGAGATACAAACACCGTCAGTCGGCGTGGTGCTCTCAGCAGGATAAGCTCCAATAATCAACATTTAAACAGGGCTTCAATGAAACTCTTTACTCTTCTCTTGCCTCTCTCTCTCTCTGAATCTGAATCTTAGTCCTGCTCTTCAGTTGTCTGTGTCTTTGATGTTGGTGCCAGCTAGGATGCGAGTGGGTGCAATGACTCTCACTGGTAGGATATAGATCCAAAATTCACAGTATTCACAAATACACACACACACACACACACACATGCACACGCACACGCACACGCACACACACACACTCACACAATAGACGGAGCTCAACAGAGTCCAAAATAATGAAATATATTCCCTGAAAAAGAAAATTTCTAGCACAGTCAGTCCGTAGTTGGAAGTGCTGGAAGCATATATGTCAGTGACGCATATAAGAAGGGAACATTGAAACAAATAAGCCTGTGTGTGTGTGTGTGTGTGTGTGTGTGTGTGTGTGTGTGTGTGTGTGTGTGTGTGTGTGTGTGTGTGTGTAAGCGGTAGGTTTCAATAGAGGCAGCTTGATAACGCTCTCCACTCAGCTGTGTTAATAATATCCCACTCTGATGGGCCCTCAATCATCCGAGTGCGCGCACACACACACACACACACACACACACACACACACACACACACACACACACACACACACACACACCTGTGTACTTCTATCTTTGTGAGGACACTCATTGACATAATGCACTCCCTAGCCCCTTACCCTAATCTTTATCACAACTAAATGCCTGACCCCAACCCTTACACTAACTAGGGCTGACCCGAATGCTTTGAAGCTTCAACCGTTGCCATGGTAATCGACTTCCAAATCAGTATTCGAATGTTTCGTTTTTTTTATATATATATATAAATATATATATATATATATATATATATATATATATATAAGTATATAATAATAATGTATAAATCCCCAAATATCCCATGAAAAAAGGAATAATCCCACAACATTATTCATATTGAATAATATAATACCATTAATTTGTATTAGTTATTCTCAGACGGATATCGCTGTTTGTTATGTGTAAAGGTGTGTGTGTGTGTGTGTGTGTCTGTGTGTGTACAGTGGCGGCACTGTCCCAAAGCTTCGAATACCTTCGAATATTTCTCACTGAAGCTTCAAAGCCCAAAAAACGGTATTCGGGACGACCCAAACACTAACCTATACCTGAGCCCGGTCACACGAAAAGGCGTATGGATGACATGATAATGCGCAAGGCAAAAGCGTGCGATACAACATGTTGTCCGTACTTATGGTACGTTGTTTCCGTACGTATTGTACTTGGTTTACATACTTATTTTAAGCCCAACCATTACGTTTTTCCTAAACCTTATAACTAAGTGCATTTGTTGCCCAAACCTTATTGCGGACGTTGCTGTAGTTTTGTTGCGTGGCGTACAAATGACACGCAAAAAGGCTAAAATGCGTCCTCACGACACGCGGAATGTCCTTGTAATGTTGTGGTATTTATACGCCTTCCCGTGAGATTGGGTTGCCCTGTGTGCATGTGTGTGTGTGTGTGTGTGTGTGTACAAGCAGAGCTTTTTAATTCAACCAAGAAACATTTGCAATCAACATTTATGCTCCAGATCTGTGTGTTTGTATGCGAGTGTGTGGTTGAAGAGGGGAGACGGAGAGCCAGTGCCACTCTTAATTAAAATGAAACGGAGAAGAAGGAGGAGAACGAGGAGGGGGGGGGGAGAGAGACAGAGAGAGAGAGAGAGAGAGAGGAAGTGCCTCTTGTTTAATTTTAAGGGAAGCATCATTATTACCCATCATTAGGATTCTGCCACGCTCTGTTTTGTCCGTGATTATCATTAGTCCTCCTAACAATTTGACTGTGTGTGTGTGCGGTCTGAGTGGTGCTCAATGTGCCGTCCAACAGTGTCACATTTTGCATGAATTTAATCTGCACAATGTTCTTGCGTCAAGCCATTATCTGTCTCAACATTAATCACTTCTTATTAAGTTCTATAATAATAGTTATTAGATTTTAATCTAATTGTCTGTTACTTATAGTCATTGTAATCAAAGGGCCATGTCTTTGTTTTTGTCGCAAGAAAACGTCTAGATCGCCTCTTACTCGGTGTTAAATTATTTTTTATTGCTCATCATTCTTTAAAATATATCAAATTACATAATACTTTAACCCATAGACTGTATATAAAGATGGACGACATGACAGCTCCCAAAAAGTGAAGCCAAAACATCTGGATCGCCCCCTGGTGGCTGGCTGCAGTATAGGTCATAAATCCCGCCCCCTCCATGTTCGTGGATGACAAACGGGCCAAACTAAAAAGTCATGGTACACATCAAATCATTTTTTTTCCAAAGATGGTTTCTGTCATTTTAGGTAGTTCTTATCACCCTGGTGTATGTTCACGTGTTGTTTTTTCTGATAAGTTTGGTTTTAAATAGTTATTCGATGCTATAAAAAAGGGGGTGAGACGTCATGATTGACAGCTGTGAGGCATGGGAATTACGAGAGAGGAGATTTAACTTTAACTTTTCATAACCGTCACTAATCTGTGTAATAGAACACGTGTAAATTTGATCATAAATGTACTTATAGAGATATTACGGTTAGTTGTTGTGTCTTTCTAGCCAAACAGCTACCGTGGTGCTAACGTAGCAGCTGGGTGGCTCACGCTAGCAAGCTGCGGCCGTGCTCAGCTCGTGATTGGCTAGGGCAGCGGTGTGTGGGCGCGACGCCGAAACCGCGGCTCCGGCCCCCCCCGATCACTGCTGTGCAGAATCTCAAGATCGCAGCTCCCGTATCCGGGATATTTTGGCTTCACTTTTGTACAGTGGGAGGAAGCGGAGACGCGTCGTCCATTGATTTATACAGTCAATGGTTTAACCACGTACCTAAACTAATCATATAATTAAACGTGATTTGTATTTGAACCCCACATTGAAAAAAAGGTAAAAGTAAGTCTGAATTGAATCTAAATAAAAGTTGTTAACGGTCGCACACTCATATTTGCCAGTAGACTGATTTCCATTAGTGGATTCAGTCAAAGGACAAGAATGACAAGTAGGAACATTTTTGCTGTCCCTCAGTTTCACCTAATATCTAAAGCTATTACGCAGAATTCACTCAATACTTTCTGTTAGCAGTGGGAATGTAAATCTCCGTCACCCCGTTAAATTACCCTTAGACCTTAAATAAAAAAAATAAAACTGCACTGGCGTGAAAATATATTCCATCTACTGTGCATGACTGCTTTCAGTCCGGGCAATTAAAGCGTATTACAAATACGGACTGTGCAGGAGAGGTCATTTCACCGCAGCTTTTTTATTGGTCGCCTGCTTGGTTGCATTCATCTACTTATGAGCCATTAAATTTCAATGATCTGTGATGTTTGTCCCCCTGCATCTCCGAAGATTTTCAAATGACACGGTTTTTCCCCTCGGGGTATCACATCCCCCAGCAGGCCACCTGCGCAGATAATGGCCAGACGATGTTCTCTCACGATTACGGGCATGACGGTGATATGATGGATACAAGCTGCAGCTGAGCATCCTCAACAACGCTGAAGTGCCCGTAATTATGGGAAAGAGCCTCATCAAGGCTGTTATAGCATTTATATGACAGTTACCTAGAGTACAGAGTAAAAGCCTCCCTTTGGCTCCCTGCTTGTCCCAGTAGTTGTTGTCATAGCAACCAATAAGATACAGGGGCTCTTTAAATGTCTCTGACCGATCAAATCTTTCAGATGAAACCATCTCTCCGTGAAAGCTTGCTTCTACAAACCTACAGCCTTATCTGCTATTACGTAGGTGGAGCACGAGTGCCGAGTGCTTCAGTTTCACGTGATAACCTGAACGTTGTTTCAGACGCTTCTCTGCTCTGACAAGAACTATAGATTTAAGGCCTTTAGGTGTCAAGAATAAATGACACAATAAATCGAAATACTTAGCAGTGAATATTATGTCTAGTGTTTTTATTGTGAAAGGTAAGAACGGAAGGCTGGTCTGCGCTACCTTTGTCAAGGTTGAAAGGAGTAATAAAGTTAGCCATCTTGGGTTTAACTACGGAGCCTCCGTACTGTTTCATAAATGTAGAGTGCTCCAGGGATGACGTATTTTTGTCGGACAACCAGGAAGTAAGCATCGCCCTGGGTTCCCTCGACACAAAGCCAATGGGATTTTTCCATTGGGTTTTGGATTATTGCAGAAAATAAACTCTGTGGCAAACACACGTTTATGTTACTTGCACGTGTTGTTCAACAAAATAATCTTAATAAATGAACACCGCTTTTATGATTTTTGAAGCGTGAATGCAATCGCCAGAAGTAAAAAGCTAACACTAGGCTATAAACGAACTTCACCGCGGTCGCATGAGCGCAAGTATACACAACAAGGCTATAAAGGCGGATGAGTCGGCAAGATGACATTTTGTAGTCTCATTTAGCCACTTGCTAACAACCGCCTTTTTTAAGACATGCAAAAGCTAAAAAAATTCACGAGTGGGATATTTACTGACATATTTTTTATCTTAGAGCAAAACGTTAAAATCTCTTAAGTTCGTGTTAATCACAGACTTTATTTCAGGCATCTAACTTGTTTAAAAAAAAAAAAACATTGACATCGAGATGAGGGAACCGGAAGTGCTAAAATGCTAACTCATTTCCGGGTTTTAGGACTCATTCCTGCAGCGCTCTATAGGTGCAACTCAACCCCGTTCCGCACAACGTGATTGGTTGATGCCTTTCTTCGCGGTGCAAAAGCTCAGAAAAACGATCGTGTGTGATTCTGTGTAAAAGAAATCATGAAAACAAAAACAACAGTTTAAAAAAAAAATGTTGAAGGGTGAATTAATCGCACAAAAAAAAAAAACGTCCCGGTGTGTAACTGCCTTTTGCCCCAGGAGACATCCGCAAGAACTCATGAAGCATCCCAAACCTGTTTGGCCAACTGCCAGTGCAGAGTGGAGCTTCAATCTCGCTCGGCTCTCAAGGAGGAAACCGGGGCAGCAGCGGTCTTTACTTCTGTCAGGTTGGAAAACACTGATATGGAGGACTACAGGGAGTACATATTCAACTAAAGCTAAAAAAAAAATACAAAAGTAGTCTGTTTTTCCCTTTATCCGTCCCCGGGACTAATTAGTCACAAGCCAGACGTACCGCTGTGACCCAGCAGAGCTCAACGCGAGGCTCGGGGCTCTCCCGAGGATGCATGAGCGGATGCCATGGTCGCAAAATAATTTCTATTAAGCGAACAGGATGTAATACAGCACTTTCCTCTGTTGGCCAGCGGTGTTACCTGGCATTTAATTTAGCATTTCCAGCGTTTTCTTCGAGCTTCAAAGTCTCACTCTACACTCAGCGTCAACTCCCAAGTGCGACATTAGCTGACTGTTAAAACTCAAATTATTGGTACTCGTCAAGCAAGCAAAACCTACAGCTAATAACAAACATTATTTATAACACAGAGGTGACGAGCACGAGAGACTCAGAGAATTTGGAAACTGCTCATTCTAGTTTACTCTTCTTTCTTTTATTTTTATCGAACCAAAAGCCTCGAATAGTGATATGGCAAAGAGTAACGTCAGAGTGTTCGTCATTTTCCACTTCTTTTATGATTACTGTGTATTACTGTTCATAAACTGTACATAAAAAGTGGACGTAGTCACCGTGACGACCTGTAAATCGCAAGGTAGCCACGCCCTAAAGCATACCCTGCTTTATGGTCTATTTGACTCTAAATCGGACCATAATTTACTAAATGAACATCAGGCTGTATTGAAGAAGACTTGTAAACAGCGATTGAGACCATAAACTCGCGTTTACAATGTTTACTGAGGTAATAAATCCAAGTGAGAAGTAGCCTCATTTTCTCATAGGCTTCTATACAATCAGACTTCTTTTTGCAACCAGAGGAGTCGCCCCCCCCCCCCCTCCCTGCTGGCTATTAGAAAGAATGCAAGTTTAAGGCACTTCTGCAGTGGCTTCACTTTTCAGAGTGTCTTTTCGGTCTGAGGTCCACTACGCCCACATCGCCTCGCGGCCCAGTGCCGCTCTCGGAGGCATCGGGCTCAACGTGAGCCTGGGTGAGCAGTTGCTTATCTTCATTATGTGTGTTAAGAGGTTCAGGTTCACCCCCCAACATCATTAAGCTCTTGGACAAGATAATTCACGCTTCAACGCTGACAAAGTGAAGGCCTCAGCACGGGGGATAGTGCTCGCCTGTGCTTCTTGCAAAAATAAAAGCCAGACTCTATTCTCTGTGCTGGAATGCTTTTACTACAAAGCAGCTGCAGCTCCTCTCACTCTTCAAAACTAATTAGTCTGAAGAAACTATTAAACGTGAACCACAGTAATTGCAGACGCGCAAATACAAATTTACTAAATATGAACATCTGTGTCTTTTATATGTTCCTCAATTAACTGAAAAAGCACAACAACCACCACTTGAAATTCATTACTTGCTGTCATCATTTTTTGGGTATCAGGGACAGTAAAAGAGCTGTCCCTGAGCCTGACAAGTGTTTAGCGTGTTGCTATGCACTGCTATTGTTCAGCGTGAGTGCTAATTTATTCACCGAAAGGGTTTGTGTCCCCATCTATCCATTTCGGCAGCCAAGAAAGGCTGCCCAGTGCCTGCTGGAGAGCGCTCAGACTATTTGATACAACCGAGCCCCACGGCTGCTATGCAGCCCGGTCGAACGAAAAGGCGCATCAATGACACGATAATGCGTGAGGCAAAAGCGTGCAATAAGAATGCCGTTATTACTTTTGGCGTGTCATTTGTACGCCATGTAGTCTGCACTGACGGCAATGTGAATGCATCCGCGTGAATATGATACACTCAGAGCTAGTGACGTAGAATAAAAAAGTGAGAAAGACCGCTATTGGCGGGCGGGAGGCGGATGGGTCCAACAAACACAGGACTTTCAACCAGGAGATCTGAGTTCGAGACCGGTGTTTTTTTTTTAAATTAAAATTACGTTAGTGGCGTTTGTCACGTTTTTTAGTGACATATGTGACGTGTTTTCCGGACTGATGTTATTTTTTTTTCGTACGTATTGTACTTAGTTTATATACTTATTTTAAAGGGGAACAATGGCCATTTTAAAAGGTTGATATTATTCTGGTGGCTATAACATGATGGAAAAAATACTGCAACTTGCTCATGGTCTTGCATAAACTATACTGGAAAACGAAAGAAGTCAGAAAGGTGTGACACAGTTTTTCTGTTTTTATGTGTTTAAGACTTATTGTTAACATAAGATATATTCAGAAAGTGACAGCATCTTTATTTATACTGCAAATGTTGTTCCCGGCGTGCCCTCGCAATATGCACGCATATGAGCAAGTTACGGTATTTTTTCCATCAGGTTATCAGGTAGTCTCCAGGATAATATCAGTGTTTTAAAAATGGCCGTTGTTCCCCTTTAAGGCCAACCATGAAGTTTTTTTCCTAAACCTAACTTAGTGGTTTTGTTGCCTAAACGTAAGTGAGTGGTTTTGTTGCCCTCTCCTGGTACTGCACCTTCATACACGCACGCACGTAATATTCATATGGACAGCCTGGTCTATTAAGCTCCTTGGCGTGATACGGCGTTGGCCAATAACAGCATTTGTTTCACTTTCCCGGTCTAAATAAACCTTTACGCACCAGTTGGTTTTGTCGCCCCGATGACTTTCCCGAGGTGCAGTCGTACAGGGATGAGCTTGTTGCCGTGTGCATGTTTTTGTACATGTGCGAGCGCTTTCCTCTTACCTTGCGGCCGTCGCTCGCGTGGCAGTTGACGTTGAGCGGAGTGAGCAATGCCATTAGCTTCTCCTCGTTTCCGCTCCTGCAACACACACACAAACACACACACGCATTAGATAGAAAACATCCAACACCGTAGAGGATTAGCACTGTTCCTCGGCAGGAGAGCATGGGGGAGAAAATGAGGGAGAATGAGATAAGAAAAAAAAGAAGAATTTCATCTGCAGAAACAGACTGACATAAAGGAATGTTCGGGGGGTGGATTGAAGGGTATGTGTGTGTGTGTTGTGTTTTCTTGTAACTGCAACAAGCTATAAAAAAAACTGTTAGAGAGCATTTAACCTAGCTGCAGTGGAGCTAAGATCGTGTTTATGTTGTTGATCTGTGTTGTTTCCCGGTTCCTCGGCTCACTGCCCTGGCATCGGGTGACCACCGGGAAAGTGTTGCCAAGGCAGCGGCCGGTCCGACCATCATCCCCGTGACAGCCGTAAAGGAAGAAGCTGTCACACGGAAAGAAAAGGATTATTCTCCTATGCTCCCCTTCCTCTCCCTCTCTCCTTTTACTTTTGTTTTGTTTTTTGGTTGGGCCTCTCCTTCCTTCTCTTTGTTTCTATATCTTTCACTCTCTCACCAAAAAGAGACATTCACATCCTCCCCGCATCTCTGCTCTCACTCTCCCTGTTTTCCTCCAACTGCCATTATCTGCCGCTCTCCTACCCTTTTTACCCTCCCGCTCGCTTCTCACCTTTACCCTCCCTCAGTCTCCCGGCTCACTTTCTTCTTCTCCACCTTTACCTCCGCCGCTCAGCATCTTCCTTTTAGTTCTCTCGTTCTTTTTTTTTTCCCCCTTTTGCTCAACTAGCTGCCTCCTCCTGCCGCTGCTACACAAGGGAGCCTTCATTTCCATGCAAACAACATCTTGAGGATTTAACGGGAGGCCAAGGACATGGTGATGTAAGTGTGTGTGTGCTTGTCTGTTTAATAAATGTGCGGACAGCACGATTTATCATCTAGTCAATTAATCATATGAAAGCCTGAACCCGAAAAAATTAAGGCATAGGTCAGCATTTTGGGAAATAAGTTTATTTGCTTTCTTGACGAGAATTTGATGCCACTCTCCCCACCCTGCAGCAAATTGCTGCCTTTGGACAGAACCAGGCTCACTGTTTCCCCCTGTTTCCAGTCTTTATGCTAAACTGAGATAACCATCTGCAGGCCCCAGCTTCATATTTAACGGACAGATACGACAGTGGTATCAATCTTTTATCTAACTCTCGGAAAGAAAGCAAATAAGCTTATTTCCCAAAATCTCAAACTGTTCCTTTAAAGAGGACCTACTGTATTATGCTTTTGTGATTTTCCCCTTTCTTTTAGTGTGTTATATAGTTTTTTGTGCATGTTAAAGGTCTGCAAAGTTACAAAGCATAAAGTCCACGCCAAAGGGAGTTACTCTCCCCCACAGAAACACTGCTCCCGAACTGCCTGAAACGCCTTGTTTGAAGCTCCGCCTTTTCTTCCGTAATATGGTGATGTCATCAAGTAACACATTTGCATAATACCTGCCTAGCAGCTAGTTTGGCACGCCCTCAATCAAAGCTAGTTAGAGCGGAGATGGAGCGGAGTCCGAAGTGTTGGGTTCGGCTGACCAATCACAACAGAGTGGGCCAGCTGACCAATCAGAGCAGACTGAGCTTTTCAGGAGGGCGGGGGCAAGAGCTCAAACAGAGCGTTTCAGACAGAGGGTGAAAAGAGGTGCTGCAGCACAGCCGGTATGAGAAAATTAAAGTGTTTTTTGAACATTAAAGCATGTAAACATGTTCTAGTAGAAACCCAAACTAAAAGTATGCACCTGAACATAAGCATAATAGGTTCTCTTTAAGTTGTTCCAATGCACCAGCTCCAGGATAAGTGTCTTCGTAATATCATCATGCTCACAAATCCCAGGGTGAACAGTCATATATCATATTTTGATTCCGTCTGACGCATTTCAAAGGTGCAATCAGTATCATCTTCTTGTTGTGCATGTCTGTGAATGTCTGATCTCACACAAATGATCTACAGTGGCTCACGAGGAACATTGCTCACAACCATGACTGAATATTCATCATATCTTGCATGTGCACTGCTTCTTACACTTCCATCTTCTCTCAAAGCCTGCCAAATCACTTAAGCTTTATAAGGAGCGGACGTAACCACTCTGATGTCCACCCACTGGTTTGTGGACTACGGTGTTGAAGCCTAAAGTTCGGCATTTTGGCTATCGTCATCTTGGTTTTTGCAACCCGAAGTGACACGAGAGGGTGGAGCTAAGTGCAACCGAACACTCAAAGAGGACATTTCTAGGCAACCAAAATGTTACAATTAACTTTCATGAACTGAAAACACACTGTGAAAGGGTTAAAGTTGTAAGACGAAAACGCAGACAACTCCCAGACAACTCCCAGACCGGACAACGCTGTGGTAGCGACCTGTCAACCACAAGGTAGCCACGCCCTAAAGCATACCCTGCTTTATGGTCTATTTGACTCTAAATGGGACCATAATTTACTAAATGAACATCACACTGTATTGAAGATGACTTGAAACTAGCGATTGAGACCATAAAGCTCATGTTTACAATGTTTATTGAGGTAATAAATCAAGTGAGAAGTAGGGTCATTCTTCATTGACTTCTATACAATCAGATTTCTTTTTGCAACCTTACACTTCCATCTCATCTCAAAGCCTGCCAAATCACTTAAGCTGCATGTTAATGGTATGAAGTTACCAAAGATTAACAAGAGCCTACTGGGTACATTTGGATTGGTTAAAGCTGCTCTAATCAATTTCCTTATATATTATCAATGGATCAAATGAGTAGATTTAATATGAAAGGTGTTGCTTATAGTTTAAATACACCTACCTTCTTTAAAGTAATGTACAAAAGTAAAATTTTGAGGTACTTGTACCTTCCAGTATTAGTCTTTCCGTATTCCGTATTAGTCTTTTCCTCGTGCTACTTTATACTTTTACTCCACTGCATTTCAGAAAATATATTTGAATCAGGGTTTCCGCCAGTAAAGCGGTTAGGACCAAGTGGGGAGTATACTTCGACGGGGGCCGTCGGCCCGACGTTATCTCTGTTTTCCAACCGAGCCACCTCACTGTAACTGCAGTTTAAAAAAACATCTACAAAGATTCCCCGACGCTTAGGCCCGGCAGGGGGTTAACTTCAGGCTCGGCGAAGCTTTAAGCAGTTGAAACAGTTGATACCATTTTTCCCCCAATATTTACAGCTAACAGATCATAAGAGAAGACTCAGATCAGCGAAGACTTTGAATCCGCCAGACTTGACTTGCTTGCTTGTCAGTCGGTTTACAGAAATACTTCTGTAATACATTTGCTGTCGTGAGCGTTAACGATTACGCTTTTTTTCAGTCAAAGCATCGAGCCACTGCGTTACTCTCAGACTATGTGGAACCATTTTACCAGCTGTACTTATGAGTCTTCTACACCGCTGTGCAAGGATGCATTCTGGGCCACAAATTACAAAAAAGGGGAAAAAATAAAGCAGAAAAACAACAGTATCCCATAAGCCATGTGTGGGAGTTATTTGACCAAAAACAACACTGAAAAAAAAAAAAGTAAAAAAATAAATAAATCTTCTGAAAAATGACATTGGTGATGAGAAAGTCAGTGGCTCAGCTGTGATAGAGGCACACTGAGTTTACAGTTCACACTTAAACAGCCTACTGACCCCGTAATACACTGGGGTACTGCTATGCTAAGCCAGCTGCTTCCTTGTGTGTGTGCTTCTGTGTGTGTGTGTGTATGTGTGTG